>QPKB01000002.1:7972003-8168502 GCA_003546025.1 Camphora micrantha
CGGATCCAAAACAGGTCTGAAATAAAAGACCTGAGTTGACTCTGGACTGGACTTGGAGTTATTATTGATAGATAAACGCTAGTCAGATGAGGCATCTACAGAAGGGAAAGAGTTCAAGACCAAATTACCTTTTTATCCCTGACATACATTTTTCTACCTAGGCCAGCACAGGGTATGACAACAAAAATAAAGATCGCTGGAGGTCCACCCTTCTACGGATGACTAAGACATAGGAATCTGAAATCTACAAGCTTAAGTTAGAATCAGACATAGGAATATGATGGTCAAGACAATTGAGTTGCAAAAACAATGTTTATTGATTTCTAAGTACCATCAAAGTTTTGGTTGCAATTATCAGGCCATCATTTGATGTCAAGTACATGGTGTGCTTTCAAGTTTCAAGCCATAGGTCATGTATTGTGGTTGCTCAACTTACTCTCAGAACTACAAATCATGGATTCTATTGCAGAGACATTACAGATATCTTAAGGAATGACAAGCGTTCAAGATAAATCAGGTTTTTGAAAGTTAAGTATCTTATTGTAAAGGAGAATGTACGGGATCGTTTGGTGTCTATTAGAGGAGAATTTCCACAAACCTCATGACTACAAATCCTTTGAGTGCTATTGTTGCGGAAAGCATTTAAGAAACATGTCGCAGAGAGTTGTTTCTTCATAGACACTATTTCAGATGGATCAAGTTTCAATTGATATCTTAAGATTTATTTTGTTTGACGATCTCTTCTTCTTGCTTTATTTTTCTACTTCATGCACATGCAATTATGGTTAATAAAGTAATACGACATGACAATTTCAGTATAACCAATTTAATAGGATGGTCATGAAAATGATCGTATTATCTCTATTAAAAACTTGATCAAGTGAGGATTGTAGATGAGTATAATGCACAGAATTAAGAATGTCGCAATTATGATGTGTGATTGCCATGAATCGCTTTGTTAATTGAAAATTAAAACCAATTAAAATGCATGCGTTCTCCCTATAAGAATGTCTCTAATTTTACACAAATAGAAATTGATCCCCCGACTAGATTAAGCATATTGTTAATAATGCATAAACTACAATTTTATGCATGATTGATCATTGAAATGTTGGCCCACAGAACATATTGCACTTAGATGGGATGAGATCTTCATTCCTCATCGTCTGCAAAAGTGACACTCATCTATATTTCGCAGTGGAACTAACTCCCATTTTTGTAAAACTCAGGGATATCTATACAAGTGAAATATAAGCGGCCTAAATTTTCAATAGGTTGGCCTCACTGTGGACTCTTCCACCAATTTGGAAGACTCTTTATATGGCCCACTCGAAGATGATCATGTAGTTTTTTAGTGTTCTCTTTATTGATATCAGTCATCTCTGAGGAATGAAATTCAACAGAGGTTCCACTCCTTAAGAAATAAAACCAATCAAAATGTATGCCCTTCTTTTATAAGGATGCCCCGACATTTTAGTGTAACCATAAGGCTTTTAAATTCCTTTGCTTTAGAGATCTACATACAGGTAGGCCCTATTGTTTTCTTTTTTTTTTTTTCGTTACACTATGTGCTAACTCAAGATGTTGAAAAAAAATGTGGCAACGAATGTAATCAAACTTGCCAAAGAAATGGTAGGGCTAGTAATGTAATTTGGTCTTTCCTCCCTTTCCAAGGCATTATGACTCGTTCAGTTCACGGTATTTGTTATGTCAGCATTTTGGATTGGTACATTCTTCTTTTTATGATAGTGGCAGCGCCAGGGCAGAGCCACTGCATTCAAGTATGGTGAAATAACTTGGTACAGATGCGTGGGTCCCACCATTAGAATATTAAAGCCATTTATGATCGCTTACGCCAATTTGGTCTTAACCAATCGGTCTCACTAATTTCCTAAAATCTCCAACAAAATAGTGATACATCATTTTGCAAAGGTTTTATAGTTGTCAACATCGTTCTAGAATCCATTTTGTTTTGGTATATAAAATGAAAAGTTTGGGCCGAATTAAAAGTTTTTGGAATTATATTTTAGAAAAAATATAACATAATATATAATATGTAAAAAAAATTAAAAATTAATAAATATAGATTTAACCCATTCTCGTAAATCTCTTGGAATTACATTTTGAAAAAAAATATAAGAAATTCAAAGTAAATGTTGTAAAAAAAAAAAAGTAAAATACCATTTCGGCCGAAATGGGCCAAAATCTTGAAGTTCGGTCAAAACAGTATGAAATTAATAATTATAGTCCATATCCTTAGGCTTTGTTTTTATAGTGACCGTGAGTGGACCATTTAGGATCCATCATGCCAGCCGAAAAGACGGTAAAAGTCACGTTACCAAGTTCCCCATCCAATTCAAAACTCAAAATAAAGTATTTACAGGTGACGTGGGAGACCACAAGTTTACGGTGAAATAGAGCCGATAGAGGACCGCACTCAACATGAAAGTGGGATAGATTGTGAGAAATGGAGGGAAAGAAACGGCTTTTATAGTAGGCCCCACATATTGTTAAGCCAACGAAAAGACGTGAAAAAGGGAACAAATGACAGTGGGATTTACGGACCGGTGAAAAAAAGATAGAGATAAAGTTTATTATGATCTCATTAGTACACCCAGATTTCACTAATTTGCATTTAATGGGTGGGCCCACTAATTTTCTAAAATCTCCAATAAAGTAGTGACACATATCATTTGGCAAAGATAGATACACGTCTGAGATAGGAAATCTACCATTCATTATCTTTTTTACATATCCTACTCAATAATAAACTTTCCTCTTATCCAGTAAAAGTTGCTTCTTTTTTTTTAATCTTTCAATCCTTAACTATGATTTTTTATGAAATTCTTTATTGTCAATTTTAAACTTGGAACTCCATAAAAACCAACTGAACATTACCATTCTTATCGAGTTCACGGAATTTCATTTGACCTGGAGTGAGAGTTCTTCAACTCCCTATCAACTATTCTAAGCAGTGTGTACCTCAGATTTATTTTCTTCTCGTGATTTCAAAAATGGTGAAAGTGAATATATATGTTTCCTATGTATTTATATGTGCATATATATTTTTATTTCTTATTGTTCATGTCATTTGTATCCAAGAGTTTTATCTTTTATTTAAGATTTGAGATTTATCTTGAGTTCAAATTTTAATTACTTTCATATCATTTCATTAGTATTTATCTAAATCTTTTACATCCTTTCTTTATTATTTCTTTTTAAGGCCGGAAATGAACTTAAGATACGCAACAAAAAAATTAAAATGGTTTATATTTCTATTTTTATATTACAATATTTTTTCAATTTTAAGGCATTGTTTGGATGTACCCCAAGTCAAACATATATACTAGGTATAGTGATATATTATTGATTTTAGATTATGTCATACTTTTTTACCTCATTAACTTCGATCAACTAATAAACTTCTATTCAACATGGCTGATTTGTAGTTTATGTAAGGTCATTGCAACTTTCTTTTGTTTTTAAAAGATCTTGATATGGAAAATTTCAGAATGTTAAATAATATACTTATATACTTTGGATTTATTTTGTTACTAATAATATTTTCAAAAAAATAAATTTATTAATTTTTTCTTTCTTAGAAAATATATTTAGAATAGGACTGTTTCGACACCCAGATTTATCAAGGCAATACCTCCCTCATTCAACAAGCTTTTGAAGTGCCTTTTTTTTTTTTTTTTTTTTTTTTTTTTTTTTTTTTTTTTTTTTTTTTTTTGGGCATTGCGAGATAAAGAATCTTATTGTCAAATTTTTTTTTTTAAGATTTATGGAGGTCACATCTATTATGTCTAGATTGTAAATTAATGTCACAGGCTTTTGGGTCGTTTCTTTTTCTTTTTTGAATTCCTACTTTGAAGTTTTAGTTAGTTAACTCTTTTTCTAAATATATTAAAACTAAAATAAAGCCCCCACATCAAATCCATATAGGTCTAAAAACGCTAGATTCATAATTTATATCTTTAATACGCATAATTCTAAATTGAGTTCATCAATGCACATTATTGTTGCATGTTGTAGGTAAAATATGAATGACTACAAACATACATTAACTGATCAAGACGCAAGTAAGATCCTTATTCATTTAAAATGGTTAAGTATATACTATGGAGGTTCAAAATTTAAAAGAACTAAGAATCAAAATTAACAAATCAATGACAAATTCATATAAATTGCATGTAAAAGCCACATATGCTTTTCTCAATTTGTACAATATTAAAGAGGGCGATGAAAGATGATTTTGAAAAACTAAATTGAAAAGAGAGCACCAATTATCCTCTCTCTCTCTCTCTCTCTCTCTCTCTCTCTTGTTATTTTTCACTCTTTAAACTCCTTCCAATTAAGCGTAAGGTTGGGCGTTCAATTACTGAAAACTTGTTTCAATAGGAATATGGTTGTGTGAGCATACGATGGTTCTAGGCTTCTAGACACGTATTTTACATTAAGCACCTGCGCGAATGAGGATCGCAGAAAACTTTGCAGTGGAATTATGCGGTAATAAAATATACAATTGATGGTTATAACAAAGAAACAAATCTTTATATAATGATAGTAAAATGCATAGTTGTCGGTTTGATAAATAAAGAAATAATGATAATACTTTTGATTTCTTTATCATTATTCAATTCAAAATCCTCTCCGGCACACACTTGTGTCATTTGTGCAATATAACTATAGTTTCATTTATTCTCAATTAGGGTTTACATGTTTAATTAAACTTATTAAATTAATTATTTACTGTCTAATGAGTCCATTTTTTATTTATTTTTTATATGAAAACATCCCTACAATTCTTTAAAATTAAAAATAGGTTTTCATGTCCCAATTACAAATGATTGAATGGCCTTTATGTGATCGTATAACGTGTAAAACTTCCATGCGAGTCAATACTAATTCTAAATCAGTTGTTTTAGGTAAAAATATTTATAAAAGTAATAAAACAATAATTAAATTAATTTTAGGGATCGGGTTCATATAAAATGAGATTTCTTCTGTGGGTTAGAATTTCTTAAGCGCGGCTGCTGTGTTTTCTTAAGGTATAGCACTAAAGAGCTTTTAGAAGTTCTTCTGACTAAGAACCCTACAGGATCTGGATCCAAGCTCCAAGTTTGTTCATATTTTTCTTGAGTGGGCTCCACTCAAGATCTAAATGAATTCTATATTTGGGACTCTAGAGATTTACATTTCATACTCCATGAAAAAAGAAGGAAAAGTGCTTTTATGTAGAGAGAGAGAGGAGTCTAGACTCCAGTCCTCTTCAGTGACCTAGAGTGAAGGGAGAAACTCCATGGAGGAACCCACCCGTGGAAAATCCAAATGAACTCCCTTCCCATCGTTGAGATAAATCCAAATTCTACTCCATTATAAGTGGATCCTGTTGTAACAGGAGAGAGACGAAGAGAGAGAATATCAGAGGGAGAAGATACAGAGAGTTCTCAATTATCTCAATATATGTTACAGATAGGTAGAGATGCCTATTTATGGGGAAAGTAACATCACAAAAGAGGAAACATAAATCTAACTCTAACTCATCTCAAGTGGGCATCCACCCAAGATCCATATCTCATAACACTCCATCTTGGATGACCACCATTCAATGATAGTTGCCTTATTAAAAACATTGCTAAGGAAAAACCCAGTGGGAAAAAAACCAAAGCGAAGGGAAAAAGAGTACAACATTTTTCAACATCATGGAACTAGTGTTGGACGTGCATAATGCTGCCTCGTTAAAACCTTAAGTAAGAAAACCCAGTGGGATAAAACCTAGAGAAGGAAAAAGAGTACAGCGCACAAATGTCCATGTGTAGCATACTTCAGGATGCTCCCTGATAAACTACTCCCCCTGATGATAGCAACCATTTACATAGTTTGATGATGAACTCTACGCATACCAATCTCATATACCAACTTCTGGAATATTGATTTTGACAAAGATTTGGTAAACAGGTCAGCGAGATTGGTACTCAAACGAACTTGCTTGACTTCAATTTCATTGTTCTTCTAAAGTTCATGAGTGAAGAAGAACTCCAGTGCTATATGTTTAGTCTTGTCTCCTTTAATGAAACATTTTCGAATCTATCTTATGCATGCTTTATTATCTTCATAGATAATATTTGGGATACCTACAATAGAAGACAATTGACGAGAACTACGAACATGCTGAATCAAAGATTTTAGCCATACATATTCCCTACTGGCTTCATAAAGAGCCAAAATCTCAGCATGGTTGGAGGAAGTAGCTACCAAAGTTTGTTTAGTAGAACGCTAAGAAATAACAGCATTACGATTTAACAACACATAACCCGTCTGTGATCAACCCTTATGAGGATCAGAGAAATAACCTGTATCTGCATTGATCATGAGCTCCAAGTGTAGGGTGCGATTGTAGTAGTAATTTTAGAAAGAGTTGGTCTATCTTTCCATGAGATGAGAGGGATGCTTATGCCTTCAATTTATAGATTTTTACTCTCTTTTTTTCCTTCTTCGTTCCAAGTTTGTAGCATGCAACCTTCTTTGTTGGGAAGTCCCTTCCTTGGCCAACAAGTCTTCAAAGAAATAGCAAGGTGAGTGAGAGGTTTTTTTTTTTTTTTTGTGCTTTCCATAGTGCAAAATTGCAATCCCGAGTAGAAATTATAGCACCGACTTCCAGAGGCCATAACTTCCTCGTTTTAACTCCAATTGACATAATCTTAGGTTCTAAAGATATCTACTCGAAAAGAGCTTTCTAACGGTATATGGATTGAACCAATCAGATGGTTGGACTAAGAGTTATGGCCATTTTAATCTTGTTACCCCTGAAAAATGCAAAAATAATTGTGCACATATGGAATGTTAGTTGTGCAATGGTGTGTGGCACATATGTGGACATCCAAAGGGATCTTTGGATCTTTCTTTCCTTGTTTCTTGATTCCCCTTCCATCTTTGGTTTGCTTTCAAGCTTCTTTGATTGACTAGTCAACTCTTTTAGCACACTTTCCTTTCTTGAATTTCTTTCTTGATTTTTGATTTTTCAAACTTTGTAAGAATTAAATCTTACCAAATCTAAAATTTTCTTTCATGATCTTGAAATCACAAATTTAGCTTTCCATTGTTGACTTTTCAAACTCTTCAAAAATACCAAGATATGTGGGTCCACCATGAAAGATGTCCTTCTCTTGATCTCTCTTAAATTTCACCAATGTGGGTTCCATTCTTGATTTCTCCTACACAAATTAAAACAAATGGATTCAAGAATAATTCTATACAAGGAATTTAAATGAACGAAGCGTGGGACCCTACTTGATGTACCCAAAATAACCGACTTTCCAAAAATAAATCTAAAAAAATGGCAGATTTCATGAATTTATGCAAAAAGTGTGATTTTTGAGCAAATTATGCATGAATGCACTACAATGGACCATAAATGCATAAAAACATGATTTGACATTAAATAAAGCTCATTAATATCAATAAGCCCTTAAAATGGTCCAAAATGTGAATGAAAATGTGCGCTTTCCAGGACTCATCATGCATATCCTACTAAACTGGAATTTTTTTTATGATCGTAAGCATAAAATATTTCCAAATCAGTTGTTCCATGTAGATATTGTAAGATGTGTTGTATACCAATCCAGTGCCTTTGAGTTGGTGCGGAGCTATACCTGGTAAGTAGATTCACAGAAAATGCAATATCTGGTCTAGTGCATTGTGCCAAGTATATCAAAGCTCCAATAACACTTTAGTATGGTACTTCGAGACCCAATACCTTTTTATTTTCCTCGATGGGACGGTATGGATCTTTCTTTATATCAAGATATCGGACAACCATTAGTATGCTTAATGGATGTGCCTTGTCCATACCAAATCGTTTTAAAATCTTAACATCCCATTGGAATTTCTCTCGATTTGCAATTCGAGACAGAATCTCGTTTTTCCAAGGTCTTTCAGTTCAAATTCTTTCTTTAAATAATTAGCAGTTTCTTCGAGCTCTTCTGGAGTCCTTATCAAATTTATATCATCCACATAACCTGCTAATATTGCAAATCCCTTCAAGAATTTCTTTCTAAATAGACACGGGCAAATGAGATCATTTTCATACTCTTTTTTAGACAAGTATTCATTAAGACGATTGTACCACATTCTTCTGGATTGCTTCAGGCCATACAATGATCGTCTTAATTGTATTGAGTACATGCTCCTTGGCTTTGCTTCAGGCAAACGAAATCCTTTCGGGATTTTCATGTGAGTTTCTATGTCTAAGTCCCCATACAAGTAAACAGTTACAACATCCATGAGTCTCATTTCTAGATTTTGAAATACTGCTAAACTTATCAAATATATGAATGTCGTTATATCCATAACAGGGGAATATGTTTCATCATAATCAATCACAAGTTTCTATAGGAAACCTTGTGCTACTAATCGTGTCTTATATTTGGTAATTTCATTCAGCTCATTCATTTTTGTTACAAACACCCACTTGTAACCTACATGGTTTACATCTTTTGGGGTTTGTACTATAGGTCCAGGACACACCACGTTTGTTGAGAGACACTAACTCTGTTTTGATGGCATTTTTCCATTATGGCCAGTCCTTTCTTTGTCGACTTTCATTTATAGAACGTGGTTCTGTGTCCCAATCATCATCATCATTTTCCTTTGATATTCGTGTAGCTACCACTTATGCAAATGCCTCATCGATGATAATCTCATTTCTTTTCCATAACTCTCTTGAATAATTGTAAAGTATGGAGATCTCTTCATTTTTCGGTACCGGTGCCTCTTCAGGGGCTTCCAAAGTCTCACCAAGGACTTCAATTATTCTAGAGAGAACAAACTTTGCCATAACCTCTTCAGGAACATTATGTGCATTTTCAGGAGAAACATTTTCAGGAGCGTTACATGCCTCTTCAAAAGGATATGATGATGATTGTTCATTTCTCCTTTTCCGCGAGATGAGTCCTTTGAACCTATAGGTCTGCCACGGTTTTGCATATCACAGATTCTTTTGCTGTCGTATTTTGACTTCGTCCTACAGGGACATTAATCTTGGCAGGTGCATTCATAGTTGGCACATGTGACTTCGCCACCTTTGCTGCATCGTTAAATACATCAGGTAATCTGTTTGCAATTTCTTGCAAGTGCACAATTCTCCGTACTTCATTCTCACATTGTGAAGTTCATGGATGCAGAAGAGACAAAGTGGAAGTATTCCATGTTAATTCTCGCCGTTCTTTAGAAACAGGTTGTTCTACAGAAATAATACGTTCTTCAGGAACTATCCTATCTCTCCCTAACGGCGGGAAGATTGTCTCATCGAATTGACAATCGGGAAAACGAGCAGTGAAGACATCTCCTGTCCTTGGTTCTAGATATCGAATAATCAAATGAGAGTCATAACCTACATATATTCCCAATTTACGTTGTGGTCCCATCTTAGTACGCTTAGGAGGTGGTATTGAGACTTAAACTGCACAACCAAACTTGTGCAAGTGAGAAATATTTGGTTGATGTCTTGATATAAGTTGTGCAGGAGAATATTGATAATAGGCCGTGGGCCGAAGTTGAATTAACATTGCTGCATGCAACACAGCATGTCCCCAAGTACTAACAGGTAATTTGGATTGCATCAGCAGAGTCCTAGAAATAAGTTGGATGCGCTTGATCATGGATTCAGCTAAGCCATTCTGGGTGTGGACATGGGGGATATGATGCTCGACTATAATTCCTAGAGATGAACAAAATCATCAAAAACCTGTGATGTAAATTTGCCTGCATTATCAAGTCTTATAGACTTAATGGGATAATCAGGGAAGTGAGCCATCAATTTAATTATTTGAGTTAATAGGCAGAAAAATGCTACATTCTTAGTTGAAAGTAGGCAAACATCCGACCAACGGGTGGAAGCATCGATCAAAACCATAAAATACTTAAAAGAGCCACTATGGGGATTGATGGGTCCACAAATATCACCTTGTATCCTTTGTAGAAAGGATGGGGATTCATATGCAACTTTAGTAAGAAATGGTCGGGTCATCAATTTCCCTTGTGAACATAGGGTACATAAGTACCCACTAGGTATGGTCAATTGATGGTTTTCTAAGGAATGTCCAAAAGAGTTATCGATAATTTTTCTTAACATAGTAGCCCTAGGGTGATCTAACCTATCATGCCAAAGCTGTAAAGCCTTAGGATCACTGAGCTTCGGGCTCGACTTTGTTATTTTGCTCAAAACAGAATGTGATTCAACATTGGAGATTATCTTGTAATATAAACCTGAAGAGAGTGTACTTAGTTTTTCTAGTATTTGCCTCTGGCTTCCAATACTAGTAACGATATATAAGTATTCCTTGTTACCTTCACTTGCAGTCTGAATGTGGTATCCGTTCATTCTGATGTCTTTGAAACTAATCAAGTTTCTTCGAGAACTTTTTGAGAACAAGCATCTTTAATGAATAGATGGGTACATTAGGTAACATCATATGGGCTCTTTCGGAGCCTTCAATTATCTACACAGGTCCAGCTATGGTGGATAGTTTTCGTGGAATGAACATCAATTCTGAGAAAAATTTCTGATTTTTCATAATGGTGTGTGTTGTGGCACTATCTACCAAACATAGATTGTCTTCAATTCCATGATCCATACCTTAAACAAAAATAATAAAACATCATAACTATTCAATCACTTGATTAAAATAATTAAAAAAAATATTCAGTATAAATTAGGATATTAATGAAGTTTTCTATCAAAATAGAAAAGTCTAAGAAACATGCATCTCAAATGAACTAAAAGAAATTTAAGTTTGTGATGTTCAAAGAATGATGGGTCTTCTAAACCATGCCTGGGGGTGCCCCCAAAAGATTATTAAATGCCTCATTTTCAAGATATTGGTTATCTTCATCCTCAAAGAAGTCACGAGTCTCCAAGTTTGTAATGTCAATTGGAGGACTCTCTGATGTCATTATATCCCAATTCCAGCCTTCTAGATCATTTGTCTCCGCTGAATGGACAGAGACCTTGTATGCTTTGTATTGTTCTATCACTTCCTTTGGTGCACGGTAAGTGAGTGACCAATGTCCACTTCTTCCACAGCTGTGGCACGTGTCATCAGGACGATGGGAAGGATTTGCTGGTGGATTTTGGTTGTTCTTATGTTGAGGGCCAGACCACTTCTGGTGGTTTTTGAATTTTGGTGGATGACCTTTAAAACCACCTCGCCTGAAGCAGTTATGTCGTTTACCTCTATTGGAGGTTTTATGTCTGTCATTCCCCCTACCTTTGCCTCTGTTTGAGCTAAGACTGGCATTTACTTCAGGAACTGCCAAAGATCCAGTTGGTCTGGAGTTATGATTTTTCATCAATACTATGGAATTTTGTTCAGCAACTAGGAGACATGAGATAAGTTCTGAATATTTGGAAAAACGTCGCTTTCGATACTGCTGCTGCAGGAGCACATTCGAGGTATGAAAAGTGGATAACGTTTTCTCCAACATCTGCTCCTCCGAAACCTTTTCACCACATAATCTTAATCTGGAAACAATATTGACTAGAGCAGAGTTGTATTCAGATACTATTTTATAATCTGGTAACCTCAGGTTTAACCATTCAGTCCGGGCAGCTGGCAGTATGACCATCTTCTGGTGATCATACCTATCCTTCAGGGATTTCCATAGGCCTGCTAGGTCTTTCCCAGTAAGGTATTCATGTTTGAGGTTGTCATGTATGTGGTGGCGCAGGAAGATGAGGGTAACGCCTTTTCCTCTGGGGACATCTTGTTACCTTCCTTTACGGTCTCTCCCAATTTCTTGGATTGCAATTGGATTTTTGCATCCAGTTGCCAAGATAAGTAATTATCCTCATTTATGTTAAGTACTTTAAAGTCAATTTTAGCCAAATTTGACATCATGCAAGAACTGTAATAATAAATATATATTAAGTTAACCGTATGCAGATAATCAATAAAGTAAAGGGAAAAGAAAAAAAATTAATGAAGTATTAACATCAAAAGTAATTAAGGAAGGAATTAAAAAAAAAATTGGCCAAAGGAAAGTTAGAACATCAGGTTTACAACTTTGAGAATCAGAACTGCTGGTTTTGTCAAGACTTCAGGCTTGATTTAGAATTTCAGGTTCATATCATTGAGAACCAGAACTGCTGGTTTTGTCAAGACTTCAGACTTGATTTAGAACTTCAGGTTCATAACACATGAGATTAGAACTACAAGTTCTGTCAAATCTTTAGGTAGAACTTCTGGTTCTAACAAATGATCAGAACTTCTGGTTCTGTCGAATTTTAATTCTATAGCCGTATAATGTATATGGGTTTAAACCAAAAACTTCAAGTTTGGATTTATGGATATGAATCTACAAGTTTATATCATTATTCCAATTTCTAGGACTTCTGGTCCATAGATAAGTGAATTTCAGGTTCAAATTTAGAACTTCTGGTTCTATTTATAAATTCATAAATTTTAAATTTAAAATAGAATAAAATATGCAAGAGGATTAACAGTAAACAAAATACTATAAATATTATAAACAAGCATAATAAAATGGTTTTATGCATTCTAATAAATTTTGACTGTAGTTTAAATACCACTTACTATAATCGTAGTCTAAAAAAAAATTGTCTGACCGTTGAAATCTTTGATCTGGGCCTGATAACAAGATGGACTCCTCGCACGCAAACCCAATAAAAAAAATTTCTCTTAACGCATGCAAATTGAAGCAATGTGTTTGATGCAAAAGTTGAAGTAGGAAAACGAACAAAGGCACGCTTTGTTGCAGAGAACCAAAGCAAAAGGTCCTAGGTTCTTTGGTCAAGCACGCTTCCTGAGGAGACTCTTATGCTTTAGGAGAGTATTTGAAATTGGTGCAAGGTGATGAAGTCAACAACGTTTTCTCTTTATTCAATGAGAGAACTCTATTCTCTTGATATTGCACACTTCTCGAGGCTGCCTTGTTTGGAATCGTGCCTTACTCTTCCTGTAGGCTTTGATTGCAAACAACAAACAACAATAAGCAAGAAGTCAACGATCTCACACCTAAATAGATTGCAGCAATCGCACATAAATCGAGGAAGGTTATTTTTTCGTGTAAATAACGTGTTGTAAAAGGAGAAAGACCAAGAGAGAAAATATTAGAGGGAGAAGAGAGAGTTTTCAATTATCTCAATATATATTACAAATAGGTAGAGATGCCTATTTATAAGGAAAGTAACCTCACAAAAGAGGAAACCTAAATCTAACCCAACCCTAATTCATCTCAAGTGGGCATTTACCCAAGATCCATATAACTAAAGATTAAGAATATAATTAATAATCTGATGGGGTGTGTGTGTGTGTGTGTGTGTGTGTGTGTGTGTATTTATATATATATGGTAGGGGTACAGTAAGGACCGTTCTAAATATTCTCCTACAAAAGTGGATTTATTAAAATATTAACAAATCATTGGCTATTAGACAGGGGCAGAAACTCCTCTATTGAGATAGGGGAGTTTTTGAGAATTTTCATATATATATATATGGGAGATGCTACTATGAGAGATATCTCTCATCTTATGTGAGAGATTGTTTGGGGGCCCTTACATTTAAGTTATTGGCATTAAATATGGATGTGGGGGCCCCCACTCAATCTCTCATATAAGGTGAGAGATATCTCTCATAGGAGCATTTCCTTATATATATATATAGAGAGAGAGAGAGCAAGGCTCTCCTAAGCTCAAGCTTATGATAAAATCTTGTAAGCTCATGCTTGTGGGGTCTACCTTTGGTCAATCCAAATGGATCAAACACATGACCCCTCTAAATTGCACATGTCCACCAACTTTTGGTTAGATCCAAATTTACTGTGCCGTTGGATCGAATATGTATCAATTCAAATGGAATATTGACCATTAAACTTTTGGACCCATATGGAGATGATAGAAAACACTGTTGGGGCTGATTTTTTGTAGAGAGGAAGATCCTAGGGAGTCATTGAAATCCCCCCAACCCCCATCCCCATGTGGGTCACCAGGTGGGCCCCACCACACACTTGAGCTTACCTTATCCTAAACTTGAGCTTAGAAGAGCTGGCCTCATATGTGTGTGTGTGTGTGTGTGTAGGAGTGCTAGAAAACTCCTAGATCATATGTTAAATCTTAGAGTTTTACAAGTTAAATTTGGAGACGTCCAATGTAAAGGGAGGTGTTGATGGTATGTTCAAAATTTCTGGTAGGTGGGACCCACAGTGGAGTGGAGTGGAGTTTCACTCCATTCATCTTACCAAGAGGGAGACGCCAAAGAAGCGGGACTCATGGAAGAGATGAGTAAATTTAAAAAAATTTCCCATTTTAAAGAAAAGGTAGAAAAAATAAGAAACAAAAGAGGAGTGGCAAAAGTGAACCTATGACAACTTTTAGGGCATGTTTGTGTAATACTTTTTCGTGGAAAAGTAGACACTTTTCCCTGTAAAACCCATTTTCCCTCGTTTGGTGCGGAACAATTCCGCGGAAACGCTTTCCTGCATCGTCAGCATTTTCTTTGATAATGGTGGAAATGAGTTTCCTATGGGGGTATGAGAAATGGATTTCCTCGGAAAATTTCTCTCTCTTTTTCTCACTCTTGTCCATTTAAACCAAAAACCCTACAACTCTTTCAGTTTTTTATTTCTTTAAATAAATTATTATTTGATGTTGAATAAATAATATACATGTTATGTTATTTTTCTTAAAAAAATCATTTCACCAAATAAGAACATTTAATTTTCTATAAGAAATCCACAGCCAAACAATATTTGCACCGATTCAATGAGGAATTTTTTTTTCAAACCAAACATGAATTTCTAGATTTTATGGAAATCCTTTTCCTAGGTTTTCATTTTTATAAAATTTACTGACATGACAATTTCCCCTTTCCGCGGCAAGGGTGTGTACACAAACATGCCCTTAGATTTGTCCTCTGACAAACGAGAAGAAGAAAAGTTTAGATCCCTCAGCCACTCTCGGAGGGTCAAGTGGAGGAACCATGATTTTTATTTGAGCCAGTAGTATGAGCAATGATCAAGTTAAAAAGTTAAATAATAAACTTAAAATTTTTAAAGTATCATTTAAGAAATCTGTGGACTGATGCACCCGCGTCATAACAAGTTACGTCCGGGCCGGGGCACTCCCTGCTTTACTGCAAGCCTGTATATAAACAGGTAACCGGCATTTCATTCCTATCTATCGAGATCGTTCCGAAGCACCTTGGACAATTTCTAATATGTCATCCCATCAATTTCCCTCTTCTTCTTCTTCTTCTTCTTCTTCTCCATTGGATTGTCGTCCGATATTTCATCAAATTCCTTCTGATCCTGCTCCTCCCATTCATACTGTTCCTACTATCGGTGGCATAGGGAGCAGCACCAGTTCTCCACCTATGACCTTAACACCTGAAGAAGAAGTACTTAACGATCTCTATGAATTCACCATGGACGGAGATTGGGATGCTGTGCTATATGTCTACGAGAAATACAAAGAGATCGTCCAAACGGCCAGGATCAACAGCTTCAATCAAACCACCCTGCACCTGGCTATATCCGACAGTAGAGCTGATATGGTGAAGAGTCTTTTGGATATTGTTGATGCCCATGTGATCAGAGATATGATCGACGACAGAAAAGAGAATCCGCTCCACCTTGCAGCCTCCCTGGACCAGACGGATACGTGCAAGCTTTTGGTAAACAAGGATCCTGAACTGATCGGGGCTCAAAACAAAGAAGGTGAGACCCCTCTGTTCATAGCAGCGAGGAATGGGAAGAAGGGGGCCTTCTACGCCCTCCATCCCAAGTGCCCTATTACTGGCGACGACATTAAACATGATATCCGCCACTGCAAGAGGAATGACGGTAACACCATTCTTCATGTTGCCATCCTTGGAGAGTACTTCGGTAAGAAAAAAACTCTCTTAAATTCACTTCTGCATTTTTTTTCTCAATTTGGATGCCAGTGGCAGTCTGAGAAAGGATGTGACAAGGGCTGCGCGGCCAATTTTCCTGCTCAGCCCAGCCACGCCTTAGAAATGAAAAAGGCCCTCAAATTTTTATATTGTCAGGAAAGCTCCTTCTTTCACATTTATTTTATTTTATTTATTTATTTTTAAAATATTATTGAAAAACTACTTAAAATGTCGGGTGCTCTAAAAAGATTCTTAATCCCCACCTCCCATCTTAACCCATTTTCTCATTTCTCTCTTCTCAGTCCCTAATTTGATGATAGAAAGGGTTCGATGTGGGTAAGGAGCTAATCTAATATGGGATGATCCTTGCCTTTGATTTTAATTTTAGGCTTTAAAGTTTAAAATTTCTATAAATGTGTATGTTCTTCTTATCAGGGCTCTATCTTTGGTAGGTCTTAATTGCGAAATCACAGGATGTAGGCATTTGGCCCAGTATGGATCGATCTTGAGTGAACCATCTCCATTGCGCATAACATTATTAATTGAAAAAAGCTATCTGTCCCGATTCCGGGACAGAATTTGGGACAACCCCCCCCCCCCCCCCCGTTATCGGGACAGATAGCACCTCTCTTATTAATTAGAAGAGATGCACATTTTAGTAAAATAAGGGGTTTGAGTTTTGGCCAATGGAGATGTCGCAAGTGCCAATTCATAAGCCACACGCGGTAAACTCTAACTTTTACTCTCTTTTTTTTTTTTCCCGTAACCCTCGTCGGTAAATGGGTAGGAGATCGCGGGATTGGCAGAGATCTACCGTGGGATAGTTGCAAAGAGAACAAAAGGTCTACTTGGACAAACTTTTTGGGCAGAATTTTGGACAAACCCTATGGTATGGGTTGAATATTTCCTATAATATTCAAGCCATACCATAAAATTTGTCCAAAATTCTGTCCAAAAAAATTATCAAGTAGCATTACTCCAAAGAGAAATTGAAAGATGAAATAAGAGAAAAACCTATAATATTCAATCCATACCATAAAATTTGTCCAAAATTTTATCCAAAAAATTTGTCAAATAGCATTACTCTAAAGAGAAATTGAAAGATGAAATAAGAGAGAAACAGGTGAATGCGTACAGTGAGAGAAATAGGGAGACAAGTACCGGGATGAAAGATGGGTGTTCAAAGATGGGAGTGCAATCGGAACATGGTAAGAGAGACGCTGGAAAAAGGAGAAGTGTAGAGTGTGGACAAAAGGAATGGGTGTGCTGTCTACGTCAATAGCTCGACATGATCAAACAAGATTATAGGAAAATCCCATCATTGTACCTCCAGCTGCAGGTTGCCCAAACCTTTTGTGGCATCCTGTTCAAAGGTAATTTTCGGGTGTGACACATTTGCTCTCGTAAAATTTGCATTAATCTGGGACCAGGTATGATTCACGAAGGATAAAAAATCGCTTTACACATGTGAGAACTACTCACCCAGCAATCATTTCATATTCATTGTGGAAGCATGCATTGTTAGGAAAGTTGTATGTCCAGATGGCCGTTTGGCCCACGCCAGATTAAGCTCGGTAGTATGTCACGGATGAACTCTCCATAAGTTTTGATCTGATTGAGTTAGATAAGAATCAAATTCTTGGTGGTAGAGTTTGGATCAGGTTCAGACTCCCGGTTGGTAGAATTCCTATGATGGTCAGGAGATGTGGGATTCCAAGAGGGGTAGAGTGCGTAGTAGTCATGACTCTTAGGTATTGCTCTATATAAGAGAGATGAAAACCCTTGCTTGATTATTCAGTAAATCTGAGAGCATTCGCAGTAAGTTCGCATGTCTACTCTCACCGGAACGCACAAGGTTTTCGGCGAGTTCAGTTCGGACACTCATCTGGAACTGCTAATTCTTTCATGTATATATAACCACAATATCATAGATATATATATATATATATATATATATACAAAATATCAAGTTCAATTCATTGAAATGTAGGGAATAACCAAAAAACACCCTACAAAAGTTATATAAAGGATACATGACATATATATAATTCCCAAATATTTAACAAGTATCACCATTACATTCACAACAAAAATTAACATGAGATGTCACGAAGTAACTTTCCATAAAGAACCCAAAACAAAACCATGACACTCTCCAAATTGAGGACTAGAGGACGTCCTCCACTTTCCACTCTTTTAGTCATGAAGGAACCTTTGGGGTCTTCTCCTCTCACTCATTGGCCTCCTTAGGCGAGAGTGATAGTTGCGTCTATCACACCAAAGATAGAATTGTGAATATGACAATTCAATAAAGTATAAGCAATTCATAATTAATAAATGTTGTATGAAATCGGAGTTAATAACAATCGATTTGAAAAGGTCAAATAACAGATTACTAGGCAAGTTGTGCATTAAAGAGTACAAATGCTTTATGAATCAAAATGAAGGAACTCTATACTACTAGTTAGCCACTACTTTGGCTCTATCCTCTCAAATAGAGAGCACTAATGTTGGGGTGTCACCAGTGATCCAGCCAAAGGTTCTCTTGACTACTTGGTTTTGGAATTTTGGTGCTCTTATGACCTACTACAGTGGCCTCAATTAGCTAAATCCAAACTTAACCGCATCAGGTATCACTAGATCAAAGCTTAGTAGTGCCGGACCATTTGAATCAATTAAGAGAACTTAGTTATCATTCAATTCAATTTAGTCTATTCTTACAACCAATTCAATTCAGTTTGAATCTCATACTCACTCAGTTCCACTGTCAAATCAATCTAACTTGGAGTTTTATAACAGTAGACTGAAGTACTCTTTACAACCATAATTAAGTAAAATATAACTTAATGCAAATATACCATTACAAAAATTGAGGTCAACATTAAAATCCCAATATGCCATGCAATTTGATTAAATGGAATCAAGGGATTTTACTATCAAAACCTAATCTAACTATTTGTCGTCACTCACCATCCAACATGCTGTAAATTTAGAAGATTCGATGTATTGCTATCCTTCTTTCGATGCCGCGTAGTATGAATGAAGTACATCGAATTCCCTAGACCAACACCCATGGCATGATGTTAGACTAACGCATAAAATTCATGAGATGATCTTAGGGCCTATTTGGATGCACAAGGAAATAATATTTTATAGAATATAATTTTTTATTTTCTAAAGAAGAGAATCTTGTGCGTTTTGAAAACCTAAGAAAAATTTGAAGAATTCTTTTCTTTCAAAAAACTCAATATTTTCCCCAACAGCTCCCCCCTGTAGAATACATTCTACAAGATAAGAATATTTCAAAATGACAATTACAAAGTGGTAGAGTTAAGTAAAGACTTTAGTTCACCAAACCCATCATGATGTGTTTGTTTATATATATGGTAAAGTAAAGTAAAAGTAAATGTCACGGCACAGTAAAGTTGGGGTAAAATAAAGGTGGGATAAAATATTTGGTAAAGTAAAGTGGAAGGAATAGTAAAGTATTTTCTTTTTATTTGACTTTATTTTATCACATTTTATCATAGTTTTATATGTTAAATAAAAAGTGACTTATACTTACAGGTGTGGTAAAGTAAAATAAAGATTGATGTCATATCATTGTAAATGTGAGATGAAGTATGTAGTAAAGCAAAGTGGGAGAGAGAGTTGTAAAATAGTTACTTTTTTTATTAACTTGACTTTACTATACTTTACCATAGTTTTATGTGATAAAAGACAATTAATTTAAGGTAAAAATATGACAATTTTACTTTACTTTACCACGCTACTTTTTTATCCAGATGTAGCAAATTACACATAAATTAAAATATATAATAAAATTATTCTAATAATGTAATTTACTTTAATCATGACACCTTCCAAACAACTAGATTTAAAATCTGTAAAATTTTTCAAAAATCGCCAAACAGCAAAAATATTATAATATTATAATTTTACATTATTCTATTCTATACTATTTTATTCTTGCAATATTTAAATCTGTAAATATCTTATTCTATAAACATCCAAATGGGCTCTAAGCCTCTAAAGATCATTCATGTATATATAATTTCCCATTAGACATGTGAAAAGGTTAAAGGTTCTAGTCTAAGGTCCTACATGGTCTTTTGGTGTCTAAGAACCCTACTAGTTTAGAATGTGCACCATAATCGTCCTTAGGGATAATTATGGAAGGTTATCATTGACTAAGAGTGACATTTCACCACCTTTTACTGGCCAAAATGGCCTTGAGAAAAAAGGTCAGGCCGCTCAAGCGGATTTCGTCCAGAGGGCAAGTCCGCTCGAGTGGGTTCATATCCGCTAGAGCGGATTTTTCGTCCAGAGAGTATATCCGCTCGAGTGGGGACTAATGTGCTCGAGTGGGTAGTCAAGAATTCCAAATTCCGAACTATGAAGCTTGCCTTTCTTTCCAAGACTCGCCAAAGCCATGACATGCATCCAAAATATGAGCCTACATTCTCCCCCATAACCCAATCCATCTACAATCTCCATTTCAAGAAAAATCTAGAAGACCCATTTCATTTATAAAGGCGAAAATCATAAATTGAGGCTAGATTGAGCAAACACAGAGAATATCTTTGATCAATCATGAATTACACAACATGCATGAATTAAATTACTTTTACTTGCCTTAAAGCTTCACAAACCCCTTTTCCCTTTCTTTGCTCAAATGTACCAAAATCCCCCAAAAATTCTCAAACCCGAAACCATGCGAATTCTTGAACGAGATGTATGCATGTGTGGAGAAGGAATCTTTTTGACTCCATTACAACCAACTTCAAGGAATAGGCTTTGAGATCTCACCTCTTGAAGAAAATGGGAAGTTGTAGGGAGATCGATGGAGAAGAAGCTCTTGTCACCATAAATAGATGGAGAGATAGGGAAGAAGATGAGCAAGCACCAACTTATCTTCAATTTGGCATGTAAGACCCTCTCTTGAAGAATTGAGAAGGAGCTGAAGGACAAACAAAGAATGGGTGAAGCTCTCCCTCAAGGAAAACTAAAATGATTGACTGAATGGGAGATGATGTGTTTGAAGGTTCAGGGTCCGTGATCTCTAGATTGGTCCACTCAATAAATCAGCCTAATAGTGTGCAAAAAATAATAATCTACGTAGCGAAAATAAAATTATAGGCACACACCACAAGGACACCAAATATAAGGTGGAAACCCTAACCGGGTGAAAAACCACCGATCCGAATTGGATCAAATCAAACACTATATATGAATCTTGCAATTACAAGAAACTCAGATTTCCTTTCCAGATATCCCCTACCTAAGGACTGAAGTTACATTGTGTCGCTTCACTCTTCAAAGACTTCACACCGTTGATTGCAACAGACTCAATCCAACACTTGACTCCTCAAATCTTCTACACAAGAAGATGATCTGCTACAAGGGATGCAGAAGAACCTGGTTCTCTAGAATACTTGGCAACAAAATTCTTTAATAAATCTCTAGAGAAGAATTCTCTCAATGATAATCTCTAACTCAGAATATTGAGAGGTGAGGTCTGGTTTTTGGAATAGCCCTTGCGTCCTTTAAATAGCCCTTAGATTGTGCTTAAGATAGCCTAACTTGATTAGAAGTAAAACAAGCAGTTTGGGCATGATTAGAAGCGGTTTTTAATTTTCCTCGGACTCTGCCGCCATGTCCGCTCGAGCGGACCCTTCATCCGCTCAAGCGGATGAGTCTCTGTCTCAGCACAAAAAGGCTTCTATCCGGCGTCTGGGCTCTCTGCCTTGCATTCGCTCGAGCGAAGATCTGGGCGCTTAAGTGAACCTCATTCTGGACTAAATCCAAAATTTAAGCATGATTTCTCCAACTTTTTTCTTCTAAAACTTTCAGACTTTTTTCTTAGAGTACTTCCAATCTTCTATCTATAGAGTCATTTTCTAAAAAAGAATTATAACTCAAAAGACCCAGAGTTTTGTCCAACCCATGAATTTAGCCAACACTAAAGCAACAAACACTCGTGCTAAGCCCGGGCCAAAAATAAAAACAGATTAAAAATTTAAGATTTATTTTAAAATATTATTAAGATAAAATAAGTCTAAAAGAAAGAAATTTATTATCTTTGAATATTAGAATCTTTTAACACGTAATGAAAATAAATATAAAATGAAGGTGTTTATCAATCGGGAGATCAAAGTAGTCCTTACAAATCCATCTGTTGTTACTACTTTATGTGGATGATTGATCTATTCTTAAATCGTGATAATTTAGTTTTGCCCATTCTCTCTGACTGCCAACACCATGAAAGTAGGCACCATAGACCTCTATTAAATGGAGTTTATTCTAATCTTGTAAGGAAAATGAGATAAGATTTACTTTAAAATCGATTTTTTAGGGAGAACAAATTCAAGGAGTTTTGTTGCTAGAAATAGTAGTGTGATTTAGATTTAAGGGATTAGATTTAAGATTATAACTATTCCTAGGATTAAGGGAGGAGATTTAAGGAGATTTGTTTGGGTTGAGATTTTAAGGGTGGAGACTTGTTTGGGAGGAGTGTAGTGGCCCACATTAAACCCAAAGCTCTATGTGATTTTATAAGTATTTTTTTGAAAGGAGAAATTATGGGTGCTAACGTGGTTCGTGCTTAGCTCGAGAAGAAGATAACATAAAAAATAAATAAAATTAGTATTTTAAAATATTATTGAGAAGAAAATAAATAAATTTAGTTTCACTCGACAAGTCTTTGGACAAAGAAGAAAAGAAAGGCTGCAATGACGAGTACTTGCAAGCCAATCATAAAAAAAAAAAAAATTCTTGCAAGTTTCTGTAATAATAAGCTCCTTTATATGCACTAAAAATAAAATAACAAAAAGAATAATTTCGAGTATTTTTTCGCACTCGTTGCACATCATCCAAAAATCGTTTTCTATAAAAAAAAATCATTAGAAAAACAAAAGAAAAACAAATAAGATATATGTATCCAGATTGAGAGTTATTGAACAGATTACTTACGGTGAAGTATGAAATGAAAAGAGAATTAGGAGTTGAGATCCAAATTTCTAGCTTTCATGAAATTGATTTTTTTGTTGAAGTTTGAGAGAGGTTTAAGGGACTTAGAATGTAATTTAAATTTGAGTTTTCAAATCCATTTACATTACCAAAAATTTGAGATATATACAATCAAATGCCAAGAAATGGATTGCAAGTGCATTTCTAATTTAATAATTTATTTAATAATCTTTGAACGAATGGCTATAAATTTAAGTAGACTTGATTGTTTTTAAGCTGGCTAGAATCTAAAAACCCTCTTATATCTAGCAGGCACGATCATATTTTAATTCAAAATCTCATGTGGTAAATGCGGATAAAAAAATTCAAAAATCTACTTTTTTCTCCTATGTTTCCTATGTGTGATGGCAAAATCTCACTGGACACATCAAATGGGGCCAAAACTCCCCTTTTCTAAATGAGGAGTTTTGGAGAATTCCTTTATATGTGCGTGTCTACACACACACACACACACACATATATGTGTATGTAGAGATATGGGAGATGCTTCTATGAGAGATGCTTTCACCTTACTATAAGAGATACGGTGGGGGCCATCAAATCCATATCCAATGCCAACAACTTAAATGTGAGGGCCCCCACCCTATCTTTCATAGTAAGGTGAGAGATGCTATCACCGGAGTACCTCCATATATATATATATATATGAGAAATTCTCAAAAACTCTCATATCTCAAAAGGGGAGTTTCTGCCCCTATCTATTAGCCAATGATTTAAGAGAATCTATAAAATATCCACAGTTTTAGAAGAATATTTAAGACAGAGAGAATGGATAAGTGTACCATTGATGACACATGTCACACTTTCATTGGCTAAAAGAGCCGTTTTTTTTTTTTTTTGTGTGTGTGTGAATTATGCCTGGGGAGTTTTGTAGTGTTATTCTCTCTCTCTCTATATATATATATATAATACACACAAAATTTCCCTTTCAAAAGCATATGCATGATGGATTCACCATATCAAATATAAGAGAGGGTTTTGAAATCATGTGATCCTTGTGTAGTCAAGTGAGACTCCACTCATAATAATAATGATAAAAATAAAAATAAAAATAAAAATAAAAATAAAGCAATGTGAGAAAGAAAAGGTTCAATGGGCGTGCCAATCGCCCGATTTAGATTTTAAGAAATAGAAATTTCACGTTTTATCATTTTAAAGTATACTTCCTAACCCGAGATTGATAGTTGAAATGCTATATCCCTAAACTCTCTTAACTATGATAAGGCCGGTGGCCCCACATAACCCTGTTAAAGATGGATGTGGATACTTTCAAATCAAAATGCATGATAGAGATTTTGGGTTCCAGTAGACCAACAAGAACATTAAATTATTAATAACTGGATTCTAGAGTAATGAGTTGCATTTTTTTTTTTTTTTTTGTGGGAGGGAATGTTCACTAGATCTAGAAAGCCCTCTTTGTAACTAATGGGGGTAGTGGACACACAAATTCTGCAGCAAATCCTATTTTAAATGGCAAGAGGGAACTTGCATGATGTAAATTTAGTGGTACCTCAATTGGTGTGGCACCTCCCTTTGAAGAAAATGAATAGGGATTGATCCTTGGCTGTGGCACGGATAGTTCCATACCTGGGTTAGTTAGTGTGTGAGAGCGGGCCTGCGTGACTGCGAGAAAAAGAAAATAGAGCTTTCATAGGCAGTCAAACTGGGTCAGCCCAAGTACTATACTTACCTTACATTCAAAAAATAAAAAAATAAAAATAAAAATAAAAAAAAAAAGGAAAAAGAAAATGAAACTTCCATAAGCAGTCAAATTCCTTCTCACTGTATTACTTTCCATCCACTGAGATATGCTCATACAACGGCTATTTGTGCATTTGTAGAGTTGGCTTTTCAAATCATATATTGGTACCCGGAGCTCATGGAGTCTCACAACCAGAAAGGACAGACAGCTCTTCATTTACTTGCTCAAAATCCCTCAGCTTTCAAAAGTTGGTGTGACATGGGATTTGTTGAAGACTTCATCTATAACTGTAAGACCTCTCTCTCTCTCTCTCTCTCTCTCTCTCTCTCTAGGCCTAGGGATGGATCGGGTTTTGGTTGAGGACGATCCAAACCAGACCCAAATGGCAGTTCTTCCCATACCCGACCCCCTTGTCGTGACAGGTTTATAAAAAAAAAAAATTATGATAAACTCACAATATATTAGGGGTCAGGTTGGATTTTCTAATGGATGATTTTCTCAATTTAAAATAAAGAAATGCGATGGATGGAAATCAATACAATAAACTAAAGAATGGCATATGTGCATTGCCTACTAGCACTTGTGTTGTGTAAATGGGGTTTTAGCAATGATCAACTACAAGGGAGATCGGCGGATCATCATAAAAAAAAAAAAAAAAAAAGTGCGCTACTATAATCTCGCATTGAAAGGTAAGGAGGTATTGGGTGTGAGGAGGTGGTAAGGAGGTATTGAGAAGGGGGTTGGATTCTAGAGAGCATTGTTGTGATACATGCCAAACAGGGTGGGTGTGAGGAGGGTGGGGATTGGAGTGGCTGGTTTTGGAAGAGAAAGCAGATGCAGAGATGGAGAGAGACTGGGTAGGAAAAGGAGGAAAGTTGTGAGGTTGTAGGGAGAGGGGTTGGGACTGGTTGGCAGCAAGCTGATTTGGGACAAGCAGGTTGGGAGCAGATTGGAAAGTATGGGAGGCAAACAGAGATTGGTCTGATCATGACTGGGGTGTCACAGCCCTGGCCCACGTGTACGTGTGAGGACTTCCCAAGAGGTTACCCATCCTAGTACTGCTTCGCCTGAGCACGCTTAACTTCGGAGTTTTTACGGTTTTCGGTGCCACACGGTTTTAAAAGGCCTCATGCTAAGTTAATACGGGGTTTGACTTATAAGCTCAGGGTCAGGACATGGATATTTCCGATGCGGGGTAATGGAGACTCACCGTTTGAAGCCCCGTGGTTGACACGCTACGCCCCGTGGTTAAGGGTGCTGCCCGGACCAAGTTCTCACATGGGGTATTGGGGATGAGAGAGCAAAGGCTGTTCTACAGAGGCATTGGTTGGTGGTGGCTGGCCGGAAGAGGTGGCTGGAATAGTTAGGTGAGTTTGAGCGGGACAAGTAGGTAAGGACATTTCATTTCAGAGTGTCAAAACCCCAATAATAGTATAAGTTAAAGACAACAAGGGCGGGATGTGTTCGCACACCAAAAACCCTAACCTGCCCTGTACCCATAATTGGGTCAAAGCCCTAAAAGCACATACTCTCCCTAAGCCCGAACAAGTAATTATACAAAACCAAGGCACCTCTGTTTGAACTCAACCCATTGCCATCATGAGGAGACTGGGACCCATGAGAGACCCCAGCCATGCCTACTTATTGGTTGGTTTTGGTTGAGGTTTACTCACATAGGGAGATGAACTTGCTTACACAAGAGGTTAGTTTTGGTTAAGGATTGTGGATAACAAGTATTAGTCTCATAAAATATTTGTCCCATTTAATAATCCAGTTGAAATTGTCAATTGTAGTCAATTGCCAGTTAAAAGTGGTCTAGCCCTTAATTAACTGGATGGATTTGGGTTGAGTTGATGAGTCAATATAGTAAGTTGGATAGGGTTAAATCCAAAGTAAGTTGACGGACTAAATAGCAAGTTTGGGCTTACCCAAATCCAATCCATGTATCCATCAAGTCTAACAAATCAAATTCAAACCCTAGTGGTAATTAAAAGGATCAACCATGGACCTCTAGATTACTTGGTTAAATTCCATCGGGTTGTTTTAAGTTTTAACGCCCCCTTCGGTTGTGGGCTAGCAACCTTGAGAGTTTCATATTAAAGGAAAATGGCTAATTATCTGATTTGAAGAAGTCAAGAATTGAATGGCCAATGATGAAGGCATTGCAGCTGATATCTGATAAATGGCTAATCAACAACTCAACCGAAAATTTGTAGGGTGAGTGGTCTTATAAACATGCCCATGTCCTATACTTGGTAGCCAGTGTAACCTCCCTCCACTGTGAGGACAGTAGGACACTAATCTCTTTTCGTGTGTAGGTTTGATTGCTGACAAGGCCAGGTTTGAGAAGCCCTCAGATTTCAAGGAGGAACACCGTTCAAATGTTACTTCTCCAATTCGGGGAAATTGCAAGATCCGTTTGGACTCATTAATTATGGCGTGGAAGAAGGTTATTAATGCTATTGGTAATTCATCATCCTTCATCTTTTTACCCTTTCACTTTATTCTTGTAAAAATATCACTTCAAATATTAAAAACCGTAAAAAAAAAAAAAAAAAAAAGGAGGAAACACTTCACACCGTGTGACCGGTGAACTAGAACTATGACAGACTCTCTTTTTAGACTCCGACTAATGATCCAGATGCAATGCAGTTGCATCGAATAAAAAAAAAAAGTTACTGACGAGATGGGTTTAAATAGCAACGTTTCTTTGAGCACACCACATTTGGAAAAAGAAATTTTAAATAAATAAAATTTCTCCAAAAATATAAATGGGAAGTGGGCCGAGCCAGGCTAGGCTCGCGCGTGAAGCCCAAGCCCAGGGGTGGTGAGCTCACCTTCGTCTAGGTCCTCCCCAAAAGTGGGATGAGGCTCAACCTTTACTACCATGACAAATATATTTATATCTAAGGAATCTTTAGTTCCCAAATAATGTGGGATGCAAGTTTACCACTTCCTTGTTTTTCTATGTGTTACTATGCTCAAGTTGTGGTATTATGAGTCAATTTTTTGTTTACTTCTTAATAGATTAGAGCAACCCAATAAATGTTCTTAATCTACTCATTAAGTAGATCATATTCTCATGTAGTCCCACCTAAAAATGATAAGTGAGCCCACTTTTATTTTTGCTCAAATTTAACAAAAAACCATGGGTGCTCTATCCATTTTTCCAACAAGACCTTCCCCCTACCTCATAATAATCCATTTTCCAACTTTTCTTTTATATTTGCAAAAAAAGGCCCTACTCTTTTATTTTCTTTCATTCCAAAGAAGAGTTGAGAGGGCACATTCTGACAGAGGAATTTTTACATGTGGCACATAATTATTGGCCAGAGCAGTTGAAACGGGGGATCCGAACTCCACCAAAACAATGTTATAAATAAATTAAAGGGAATTTATGGGACAAATCTCCATAGGACCCCATACGTCCTACCAAGACCCATATCACATTGGACACAGGAGGGGTTTTCATGTGGCATTTTTCTTATTTTTTTTGTCGTTTTGCAATATGATCGATACCGACCATAGTGTGAAATAACAAGAAAAAAGATAATCTGGGTTTTCTCCCGAGGAGGAGGAGGGAGTAGTTCCAACTCAAAAATACCTAATAAGCTTGATCCCCTTCTGTATCGATTGTTGCATGAAAGATGACATATTGCATATCCGTAAGCGTGCACGCGACATGGAACAACAGCTTCGGACGATCCTTGCACCTCACATTCACCACAGAGTAACCTCTCTTCGACCAGTCCTGAACAGAAAAAGACCCATCTGCTGCACCCATGGCACCAGTTGGGCTTCTCTCTCGCAATCCGGCCGTTGTGTGTCCACACCTTCGCTTCAACGATGACGCATTGAAGGCCAGATATGACCGCGAACACCTCCGAGAGAAGCCCCTGACGGTCCGTTCCTGTCAGTTCTAACGTCGTTAGCCCTTTGACGTCGTTCGATTCAGGTGCCTAACTCGTTGCCAGAGACTGACATCCAAAGAACATGAATTAGAAAGGGGGCAAATAAAAAAAAGAACTTTTTGAAGAAATTGAAGTGATTCGAACCTGTTTGATGTAGGCCATGACGCTTTCATCTGTGAGCTTGTTGCCGTTTTGGTCCTCCCTCCTCGTCCTTCTTCCTTAAATTGAGAAAATTCAAATTCGTCTTTTTTTTTTTTTTTTTTAATTTCGTGATATGGTCGATATCGACCATTTTGCTATGCTCAACAACTAACATAATGGTCGATATCGACAATATCGCAAAACGAGAAAAAAGAAAAAGAAAAAAGAAAAATGACACGTGAGGACTCCTCCTGTGTCCAATGTAGTACGGGGACTTAATAGGACATATGAAGTCCTACGGAAATTTGTTCCGTAAATTCCTCATATATCAATGTACGGGCACGCAAGTGACTTTCAGAAAAAGTAGGAAGTGGTCATGGGGATGGGATGTGTGAGAGCAATTAGGATGGTGTAATTGGAGGCAAATACTGTTAGTCCGAGTACATACAGTAATAATTCAGTATTAGAAAACAGTTCTCCACAACAGTGAAGCAAAACAGTAGAATAGAATTCTAAAATAAATTTGAAATACACTTACTGTTTGAAGGCAAAAAAAAAAAACAGTAGAAGGGAACTGATCAAGGCTAGTGTTTAACACTATGTCCTTAAGACAAAATTCGCCCTCGCTAAGGTGCTAACGAGCTTCAGCAGCGTCTGTCTCCCAGGATACAATGATCGGTCTCACAACAGTTGCAGCACTACAAACTGTGTGACTGGCGAACCAACAGTGCAACAGGACTCTTTCTCTGGACTCAGATGACTCGAAATGGCAATGCAACAGCAATGGATTTGATGAGCAAAATGGATGAACAAGATGCACATTTATAGTATGCTTCATGTCTATTCATAGGGTTGGATACACCCTTTCATATGTGAAAGGACACATCACTTTGGACACACCCTTTCATATGTGAAAGGACACATCACTTTGGACACACCCTTTCATATGTGAATGGACACATCCTTTCATATATGAATGGACACATCTTTTCATATGCGAATGGGTAGTGGACCGAGCCAAGCTCAACTCGCGTGAAGTCGAAGCCCAAGCCCAAGCTCAAGCCCGGTTCGGTTCGGTGCAGGGCAAGTAGTGGTGTTTTAGGAGGCAATTTCTCATTCACTCCTTAATGGATTAGAGCAATCCAATACATGTTCTTAATCTACTCATGTGATAGATTACATGCTCATGTATTCCCACCTAAAATGATAAGTGGGTCCCACTTATATTTTGGCTCAAAGTTTACAAAAATTAGTGGTGCTCTTAGCCATTTTTCCAACAATCCCCCACATGAATGAAATTGACTGAAAGCAATGAAATGATATGCAGACACACAGAAAGAGTACAATTGGAAATCTTCTGTATAGAGAAAGGTAGCTTGTGGCCTTGAACCTTCCCTTGTGAATTACTATCGGATTTACTTGTTGAACAGTGGACATGATGTCTTGAACTGATCAACCTTTTGCGTAAACCGAGACAATAGAGTTCACACAGAATCTTCCCGGACACAGTTGGTTCTTATGATTGTGTTCGTTTTGGCCCTGAACAATGCCTGGTTTCATGAGTGTTTTAGAGAATCCAGCCTTATTATTCTCATAGAATCGGCCCAGTTCACACTCACATAGGTGATTCTTATTAAGAGTATCCTGCTATACCCCATCTGATAAGTCAAGATATAAGAATCATTAAAAGCTTTGCTTATCCCAATTACCGCTGCAGGTATCACTATTAATATCATAGGAATGGGCAGGAGAGTTTATCTCTATAGTGATATCGTTAAGTCACACACAATTTAGTTGTCCCTTTGAACCTAGATCTTGGGATCTCCAGTCAACTAGGTAGGGTTTCCATTATGGCGACTTTTCATTCATAGGCTTTAAGCCCATTCCCCTCGATGAACGATTTACTTGCTCTCTCGCTAAACCTTTGATAAAAGAATCAGCAATGTTATCTATGGACTTTATGTACTCAATCGTCATAATGCCATTAGAGAGCAGTTGCCTCACGGTATTATGCCTTCGACGAATATGTCGAGACTTACCGTTATATATTTTACTCTGTGCCCTTCCAATTGCTGATTGACTATCATAATGAACACAAATAGGAGGCACAGGTTTCGACCACATTGGAATATCTTCAAGGAAACGACGAAGCCACTCAGCTTCTTCACCAGCTTTATCCAATGCAATAAACTTAGATTCCATAGTGGATCTAGCAATGCATGTTTGTTTAGAAGATTTCCAGGATACTGCTGCACCACCAAGCGTGAATACATATCCACTTGTGGATTTTGAATCTTTGATATCTGATATCCAGTTAGCATCACAATACCCTTCAAGTACAGCTGGATATTTAGAATAATGCAATCCATAGTTTTGGGTGTATTTTAAATATCTTAAAACCCTGACTAAGGCCTTCCAGTGGTCTGCTCCTGGGTTACTTGTGTATCTACTCAATTTACTAACAGCATATGCAATGTCAGGACGAGTGCAATTCATTACATACATCAGGCTGCCAATTATTTGCGCATATTCTCGTTGTGATATGCCTTTTCCATTATTCTTGGATAAATGGATACTAATGTCTATAGGTGTTCTCGCTGGACTGCTACTATCTTGATTATATTTCTTGAGTATTTTCTCAATATAATGTGATTGAGATAATATCAGTCCATCCGATGTTTTAGAAATCTTTATTCCTAGTATGACATCGGCAACACCTAAATCTTTCATATCAAACTTATTGTTTAACATTCGCTTGGTAGCTTGAATGATACCATCATTGCTACCCATAATGAGCAAATCATCAACATGTAAACAAATAATGACACAGCCATTGTTAGTGTTCTTGACATACACACACTTGTCACATTCATTGATCTTAAACCCATATGACATCATCAAACTGTCAAATTTCTCATGCCACTGCTTTGGTGCTTGTTTTAATCCATATAATGATTTGACAAGCCGACAAACTTTCTTAGTTTGACCTGGAACATTAAACCCTTCTGGTTGTTCCATATATATTTCTTCGTCTAATTCACCATTTAGGAAAGTTGTCTTTACATCCATTTGATGTATCTTGAAATTGTGTATAGTAGCAATTGCAATTAACATTCGAATGGATGTTATCCTCGTAACTGGTGAATAGGTATCGAAATAGTCCAAGCCTTCTTTTTGTCTGTATCCTTTAACAACAAGCCTGGCCTTGTACTTTTCAATTGATCCATCTGCTTTCATCTTTCTCTTGAATATCCACTTGCATCCAAGAGTTTTGCAACCTTGTGGAAGATCCACTAATTTCCATGTATGATTTTGCAAAATGGATTCAATTTCGCTATTTATTGCCTCTTTCCAGTATGGTGCCTCGGGACTGGACACCGCTTGTTTAAAGCTTTGAGGCTCATCTTCTAACAAAAATGTTAGGAAATCTGAACCAAACGTTTTTGATATTCTAGCCCTCTTACTTCGTCTAGGTTCATCAATCTCTTGTTGGTTTTGATTACTGCTACTAGCAGTATCATGAGTTCTTTTAGGAGAACTCGTTTCATCCGATGGTTTATAAGGAAATACATGTTCAAAGAACGATGCATTCCTTGACTCAATAATAGTATGAGGATGCATATCGGGAATCTCAGACTTGTGAATTAGAAACCGATACGCACTGCTATTATGAGCATACCCAATGAATACACAGTCAACTGTTTTTGGTCCTATTTTAACATTTTTAGGTGTAGGAACCGCCACTTTAGCCAAACACCCCCACACTTTCAAGTATTTGTAAGTAGGCATTCTGCCTTTCCACAATTCGTAGGGGGTCTTATTGGTTTTCTTTTGAGGTATACGGTTGAGAATATAATTTGCGGAGGATAGCATCCCCCCACAAATTTTGAGGTAATCCAGAACTTATTAACATAGCGTTCATCATTTCTTTTAACGTTCTGTTTTTCCTTTCAGCAACACCATTTTGCTGAGGTGAATAAGGAGCGGTAGTTTGGTGTATAATGCCATTTTGTGAACAGAATTCACCAAAAGGTGATTCGTATTCACCACCTCTATCGCTTCTTATCACCTTGATTTTCTTGTCAAGTTGATTCTCAACCTCATTCTTGTAATGTTTGAACATTTCCAAGGCCTCATCTTTACTTCTCAATAAGTAAATATAACAGTATCTTGTGCAATCATCAATAAATGTAAGAAAATATTTCTTACCACCTTTAGTTTGAACAAACTTCAGGTCACAAATATCAGAATGAATTAACTGAAGGGGTTCAGAAGTTCATTCAATTGAATGAAAAGAAGTTCTAGTAAGTTTAGCTTCTACACAAGTTTCACATTTGATACTAGAATCAAAACTACATTTAGGCAAACATTCCATATTAACTAATCTACGCAAAGCATCATAGTTAACATGACCTAGTCTACCATGCCACACATTAGAAGACTCAAGCATATAAGCAGAAGAGTTTTTCTTATTAGGTACAATTGTCATTACATTCATTTTAAGGAGCCCATCGCTCATGTACCCTTTTTCCACGTACATCCCAGATTTAGTAAGTACAAACTTATCCGACTCAAATACAAGTTTAAAACCCTTCTTACTCAGTAGTGAGCCTGATACCAGATTCTTACGAATATCAGGTACATGCAGCACATTGTTGAGGGTGAGTTCCTTTCCAGAAGTCATCTTTAATACCACCTGTCCTTGGCCTTTAACCTTAGAAGTGGCAGAGTTGCCCATGAAGAGTTGTTCTCCAGTTGATGCATGGTAAGTGGAGAACATCTCTCTGATTGAGCAGACATGTCGAGTGGCCCCAATGTCCACCCACCATTCTCTGGTGTTACCAACCAGATTGACTTCTGAGACCACAGCAGAAAGATTGATGTCTGAAACATCAGTGGAGAGAGTGTCCAGTTCTATCATGTTGGCATGCGCTGGTTTCTTACTTGTATTTCCTTGGTCCTTACGCTTACGACAGTCTTTAGCACGGTGGCCTGGTTTGTCGCAAACATAGCAGTTCCCTTTGAACTTCTTATTATCATTGGGACCTTGCTTTGGACCGTTGGGATTGTTCTTCCTCTTCTTAGTATTCTTCCCATGTTCCACCACATTTGCCTTGGCTTCAGTGAAGGTTTTTCCAGCTTTCTTCTCAGATGCACGATTGTCTTCTTCTATCCTCAATCTGACAATCAGATCTTCAAGTTTCATCTCCTTTCGCTTATGCTTAAGGTAGTTCTTAAAATCCTTCCAAAGTGGTGGCAATTTTTCAATGATTGCTGCCACTTAGAAAGACTCACTAAGAGACATTCCTTCTGCATGTATTTCGTGGAGAATTACTTGAAGTTCCTGAACTTGATTGATTATTGCTTTGGAATCAATAATCTTGTAGTCAAGAAATCTGCCAACAACGAATTTCTTCATTCCGGCATCTTCAGTCTTGTACTTTTTCTCAAGTGAATCCCATAATTCCTTAGCAGTCTTCAATGAACAATACACATTATATAATGTGTTGTCTAGTCCATTGATGATATAATTCCGACAGAGGAAGTCAGCATGCTTCCAGGCCTCTACAGCAGCAACAACTTGCTTGTCTGTCTCACCTTCCATTAAAGCAGGGGCTTCTTCATCGAGGAACCTTGCCAAGTTCAAGGTAGTGAGATAGAACAACATTTTCTGTTGCCATCTTTTGAACTCAGTACCATTAAACTTTTCAGGTTTCCCCCCATGGTTCACCATAACAGGGGTAGGGGTACTAACTGGAGTATTATTCTCAATACCCATTACTGTTAACAAAACATAAATTAAATGAACACAGAGAGTACTGCAGACTTAAAAACTCAGACTATATAATAACCAGATATTGATTATTGTATACTGAGATAACCAGAAAGAATTAACAGAACACACTGAAGTTCTGTAATGTTATAGAAAATAAAGAAACTCAGTTTCACAATACCAATTTCAGAACTTAGAAGAACTAGAAACCAGCAGTGAAATTGACATAAACTGAAACCAGAAAATACTGAAGTAAAACTGTTAATAGAGTGTACTCAGAAATGAAATAATTTTGTCTTAAGATTGTTAGTCCGAGTACATACAGTAATAATTCAGTATTAGGAAACAGTTCTCCACAACAGTGAAGCAAAACAGTAGAATAGAATTCTAAAATAAATTTGAAATACACTTACTGTTTGAAGGCAAAAAAACAGTAGAAGGGAGCTGATCAAGGCTAGTGTTTAACATTATGTCCTTAAGACAAAATTCGCCCTCGCTAAGGTGCTAACGAGCTTCAGCAGCGTCTGTCTCCTAGGATACAATGATCGGTCTCACAACAGTTGCAGCACTACAAACTGTGTGACTAGCGAACCAACAGTGCAACAGGACTCTTTCTCTGGACTCAAATGACTCGAAATGGCAATGCAACAGTAATGGATTTGATGAGCAAAATGGATGAACAAGATGCATATTTATAGTATGCTTCATGTCTATTCATGGGGTTGGACACACCCATTCATATGTGAAAGGACACATCACTTTGGACACACCCTTTCATATGTGAATGGACACATCCTTTCATATATGAATGGACACATCTTTTCATATGCGAATGGGTAGTGGACCGAGCCAAGCTCAACTCGCGTGAAGTCGAAGCCCAAGCCCAAGCTCAAGCCCGGTTCGGTTCGGTGCAGGGCAAGTAGTGGTGTTTTAGGAGACAATTTCTCATTCACTCCTTAATGGATTAGAGCAATCCAATACATGTTCTTAATCTACTCATGTAATAGATTACATTCTCATGTATTCCCACCTAAAATGATAAGTGGGTCCCACTTAGATTTTGGCTCAAAGTTTACAAAAATTAGTGGTGCTCTTAGCCATTTTTCCAACAAATACTAAACCAAATGTTTTATTAAATGAAATACATCAAGAATAAATGTTCTTACATTATTATTTTTTGTTTCCAGTCAACACAGCATGGAAATGGAAGGCCATTGCAGGTAATAAAGATGTGCAAATGCAGCAGTTGCCTGTACAATCAACAAGTAAGTGAAGATAAGTATTTCTAGAAAATCCCTAAAACCAATTGCGCCACAGACAAGGTTCAAAAATCCTCTTTTGAAGTGCCCTTGTTAATGGAAATTCCATCAGATTCTACATATTAGCCCCTCCAAGAATTTTATTGTTTGAAGTGCTTTCTCAGCGCATTTTCTGGTTCCACCCCTGGCTATAGCAGGGGACCGAGTTCATTTGGACACGGGAGACAATATGCAGATAAAAACTCAGTGATCCAATATTGGATTGGTGACCAATATTTCTCTTTGCTTTTAATGTAGTGGACACTCTCTGTCTAGGCAAAGACAAGAGACAAGCCATGGAAGATCCTAATCCAGACAACAAGGTTGAGGAACAGAGCATGGTTTGCGATCGTGATCATATCAATGGTAATTTGTAAGCGTAATTTTAAGCCCGTTGTTCATGTGAGCATAATTTTCTATCATATTTTCCGATCCTCAATGTTCCCATCTCTTTTTCTCCCCCAAAAACCCCCCCCCAAAAAAAAAAAAAAGCAGAAGTTATGGATTGGGTCCAACTTAGCAAGACCTCTAAACATGTTATCTGAAATTTAATTGAAGGCCCGAACTCCAACCTAGACATAGATAAAGGGCCTTGACCTTGGAAAAGATCAAGGTCCCGCCCCCCAACATAGTATGCCTAAGAATTAATATTTAACATACTTAAAATATTTAACATATATGTTGGAAATCTTCAGATAAAACTGCTTTAGTCAAATTACTTAAGATAGTACCTTTCAGTCAAATTATGTTTCAATCCTGTATTAGTTAGAGGTGAGAAAATTACTTTTGAGTCTAATCAGTTTCAATCCTTCTGTCTCATAGGAGGTGTTAGCATGATGGCTCAATATGAGCTATCATTGTTGACCATACCATAGACCAGGAGCTATCATCCTTGACTTGATCTTATCATATGGACCAGCAGGATGTGCCAGCTGACATTAGCATGGTGCAGAGCATGGCAAAAGGTAAGGCTTCCCTTACTCTTGATACTATAAATAGAAGCATCCTTAATTGGGTTGGAAGAGTAAATAACAGCAAGCTGCTAGCTTGATAGAGAGAGTGTCTGTGGGTGTACCTGGGTTTGGGGTTGAGAGTGAAAAATTCTATTGTAATCTTTCCTCACAGTGATACTCGCCTTCTTCTCCCGTGGATGTAGCTCAAGCCCAACCATGTAAAACCTTGTGAGTTTCTGTGTGTGTGATCTTTCCTCTGTGTGTGGCTTGATTAGTTATCTATGCACAACAAACTGGTATCAGAGCCACGATTTTTTTTTTGATAGCAAAAAAATCAGGCAATCACAAGGTGGGCCACTGCTAGTTTCAAAGAAGAAACTGAGGCTCCGCTTGCTGCAAACAGAGGATCTAGTCTCTGTTTCTTGATAGGAACCGGAGTGAATGTTTGTGGGCTCTGTCATCTTCGCCGAGCAGAAGACCGGAGAAGGCGACCGGAAGAGTCCGGATCTCGAAGAGATCGGTTCTGATCTTTTGGTGGGCCATCGCAGATTGCAAACCGGAGAAAGACAGAAATCCGGGTTTCTGTTGCATCGCCGTCACCGCTGTGCCTTGGCCGGATAGGGAGCAGACCCATCTGCGCTCGTCGCCGGAGAAAGGGACATCTGCTAGCCTCGCCGGGACTGCGTGTAGCCAGAGAAGAAGGGTCCCCGCAGGTGCTGCCGCGCCGTGCCGTGGCCGAAGGAGAAGCAGCAGTGCAGCTCTCTGGTTAAGAAGAACCCATTCTGTTTGGGGAAGAACAGAAACGAACCTGAAAGGAAGAAGGGAGTCAGAGATTTTTTTTTAAAATCAGAGAGTCTCCTCCTGTGTTGGCATGTGGTAGAAAGTCTCTTGGTAGTCCAAGGTACAGGGAATTAATGGTCCCTGAAGCACCATATAAATTGGTGATCCCTCGGTCCTGGTTGTAGGCCAGGTCAATTTTGGGTCCGGGTTGACCTGGTCTACGCAGGGAGCTCACATAAAGGCGCTAACGTCATTGCTGATTTCAGCAGATCCATACGGTCAAAGCTTGATTTGATCAAATCAAAGGCTGTAAATTGTTTTCACGATATCTTGACAATCCAGAGTCTCCGTTTGAACCTACGAACTCATTATGAGCAGATCTACCCGGTTGTGGAAAAAGGTTGGGTGTTAACTAGTCAACGAAAAATATTGACTGATCAGAACGTAGAAATTTATTTCTGCAATATCTTAACCATCTAGAACCGGACTTCAGATCCGTTTCTTCCAGCGTGCTTGTGGTGACAAGATCTACGCAGGTGCAGTAAAAGATTCGTGAAATGGCAGCAAAATTTGAAATTGAAAAATTCAATGGAAACAATGACTTTAGTCTATGGAGTTTGAAGATACATGCTTTGCTGGTTCAAAATAGTTTGCATAAAGCTTTGAAGAGAAAGAATGTTTTATATGACAAACTATTAGATGATGAGAAGGATGAGTTGTTGGAAAAGGCGTACGGTCAGATTCTGCTATTTTTTAGCGTTGGTGTACTACGAAAGGTTGTTCAGGAGAAAATTGTTGCTGGCATATGGCAGAAGTTAGAGAACTTGTACATCACAAAGTCTCTCACAAATCGCTTGTATCTGAAGAAGCGGTTGTTCACCCTACAAATGCAGGAACGTACGTCTGTTTCAACCTATCTTGATTCTTTTACGAAAGCTGTTATGGATCTTGAAAACATAGATGTTAAAATTGACGATGATGACCAAGCCATCATGCTGCCTCTTTACCATCCTCGTATGAGAACTTTGTTGATACCATGATGTATGGTAGAGAAACTCTATCCAAGGAGGATGTTGAGTCAGCCTTGAACTCCAAGGAGTTAATGAAAAATGTTGTTATAGAAAACAATGACAGTTCTGGTGATGGTTTGGTAGTGCGTGGCAAAACAGAAGAGGCCGTTCTAGGTCAAAATAAAAAACTAGAAAATTAAAGTGCTTCCAATGTCATAAGGAAGGGCACTTTAAAAAAGATTGTCCAGAGCGTAAAGGCAAGGAGAAAGCACATGATTTTGGAAATGTAGCCGGTGTTGCAGAAGACAGTTCTGATGGTGCAAATGTTCTCACTGTTACCGTTGGTAGCTCAGGTGATGAGTGGATCATTGATTCGGGTTGTTCCTACCATATGTGTCCTAATAGGGACTGGTTTGCCACTTATCATTCTATAAATGGTGGTAACGTTCTAATGGAGAACAATGCAGCCTGCAAGGTTGTTGGAATAGGATCAATCTGAGTTAAGATGTATGACGGTATTGTAATAACTTTGTCTGATGATAGGTACATTCCAGAGTTGAAGAAAAACCTGGTTTCCTTGGGTATGCTTGACTCCAACGGCTGTACCTATAAAGCTGGAGGAGGAATTATGAGAATCTCAGAGGGTGCTCTTGTAGTGATGAAGGGACAGAAGCATAATGGCCTCTACTTTCTTCAAGGTAGCATAGTTACAGGTGCTACTTATGTATCGTCCTCAGATTCAGACTTTGAAACTATCAAGTTATGGCATATGCGACTTGGGTATATGAGTGAGAGAGGTATGGATGAACTGAGTAAACAAGGTTTACTCTATGGCCAGAAAATAGGAAAGCTGGACTTCTGTGAGCATTGTGTCTTCGAAAAGCAATGCAGAGTCAAGTTCAGCACATGCAGCAGTTCATCTAACCAAGGGCACTTTGGATTATATCCATTCTGACCTTTGGGGTCCCTCTCGTGTTCCATCTCTGGGAGGTGGCAGATATATGTTGACCTTTATTGATGATTATTCTCGGAAGGTTTGGGTATATATCTTAAAGCACAAGAATGAAGTCTTTGCGCAGTTCAAGCAATGGAAGGCTATGATTGAGAAGCAGACAAGCAAACAGATCAAGTGCTTGAGGACAGACAATGGCTTGGAATTCTGCGGAGGCGCTTTTAATGAGTTCTACAAGAATGAAGGTATTGTGAGACATCGCACCGTCAGAAATACACCACAACAGAATGGAGTTGCAGAACGGATGAATAGAACTATTTTAGAAAGGACCCGCTGCATGCTCTCTAATGCAGGGTTATCTAGAAAGTTTTGGGCGGAAGTTGTTAACACAGCTTGTTATCTGATCAACCGGTCTCCATCAACAGCTATCAAGTGTAAAACTCCTGAAGAGGTATGGTCTGGATCTCCTGCTGATTACACCAATTTGCGAATATTTGATCGTCCTGCTTATGCTCTTGTGAATGATGGTAAGCTTGAACCAAGGGCTAGAAAGTGCATATTTCTAGAGTATGCACATCGGGTGAAGGGATATAGACTTTGGTGCCTAGATGGAAAATCACTCAAATGCATTATCAGCAGAGACGTGACCTTTGATGAGTCTGCTATGTTGAAACCAAAGGAGTGCACTGATGCTGGAAATGACAATGGTGTCAGTAAACAGGTGGAGGAACAAAACCGTGTCAGTAAACAGGTGGAGCTTGAGAAGGAAGCTTCAGAAAACTTACAGGATAAGGTACAAGAAGATGTCCAAGTTCGACAGGATGTAGAGGAGATGCAAAGCTCAATTGAGGAAACTGCAGTTTAGAATGATTCTCTGCTTATGAGGGACAGACAGAGGAGGCAAATTAAGCAACCTCAGAGATACGAGTATGAAGATATTGTTGCCTATGCTTTTAATACAGCTGAGAGTATTGAGTCAGAGCCGGTAACATATCGGGATGCCGTCACTAGCAAAGAATCAGCAAGATGGGTTGTTGCCATGAGTAAGGAGGTTGAGTCTCTTCATAAAAATCATACTTGGGAGCTGGTGAAACCGCCGAAGGGATAGAAGATTGTTGGTTGCAAATGGGTCTTCAAGAAAAAGGAAGGAACTCCAGGGGAGGTACGGCTGGTTGCAAAAGGCTATACTCAGAGGAGGGTGTTGATTTCAATGAAGTGTTCTCTCTTGTGGAACATAGTTCTATCTGGGTGCTACTTTCTATGGTTGCTCTATTGGACTTAGAGTTGGAGCAGCTTGATGTCGTTTTTACATGGCGAGCTAGAAGAACAAATTTATATGCATCAGCCAGAGGGGTTTGAAATCCAAGGTAAGGAGGATCATGTTTGCTTACTAAAGAAATCATTGTATGGCCTAAAACAATCGCCTAGATAGTGGTATAAGCGTTTCAATACCTTTATGGTTGGAAACGGTTATTGCAGGAGTGGCTATGATAGTTGTGTCTACAACAAGAAGCTTCCAAATGGTTCTTTTATTTATTTGTTGTTATATGTTGATGACATGTTAATTGCTGCTAAGGACATGTTTGAGATCAATAGGCTGAAAGCTTAGCTCAGTGGTGAATTTGAAATGAAAAACTTAGGTGCTGCAAAGAAAATTTTTGGAATGGAGATTCAAAGGGACCGGAAAGCAGGCAAACTATCTTTGTCACAAAAGGGGTACCTTGAGAAGGTTCTGGAGCGTTTTGGTATGCAAAGCTTGAAACCTGTGGATACTCCACTAGCAGCCCATTTTAAATTTTCCGCTGCTTTATCACCACAAACTAAGGAAGAGGTGGAGTACATGTCACGTGTTCCTTATGCTAGTGCAGTTGGGAGTATCATGTATGCCATGGTTTGTACAAGGCCAGACATTTCACGTGCGATTAGTGTAGTTAGCAGATACATGGATAACTGAGGGAAGGCTCATTGGCAAGCAGTGAAATGGATACTCCGCTACTTGAAAGGTACTATTGATGCTGGGATAGTATATGATAGAAACAACAATACATCTGGAAGTGTTATTGGATATGTTGATTCAGATTTTGCTGGAGATTTGGACAGAAGAAGATCCTTGACAGGTTATGTCTTCACTTTTGCTAGCGGTGCCATTAGTTGGAAGGCGGCATTGCAATCTAAAGCTGTCTTATTTATCACTGAAGTAGAATACATAGCAGCTACAGAGGCAGTGAAAGAAGCGATTTGACTGATAGGCTTGGTTGGTAATCTTGGATTGAAATAAAAGCCGACAACTGTGTTCTGTGATAGTTAGAGTGCGATCGATCTGACACACAATCCTAAGTATCATGAAAAAACCAAACACATTGATGTTATGGCACACTTCATTCGAGATGTCATATCTGAGAGTGTTATTGAAATGATTAAGATTGCTACTGCAGAGAATCCAGCAGACATGATGACCAAGACTATTCCAGCAATCAAGTTCAAGCATTGCTTGGACTTGATCGGAGTGATCAGTACCTGATTGCCCTAAGGGGCAAATGGAGACGGCAGGACGTATTCTGTGCTAATGGGATTAACTCCTATGCTCGCCAAGGTGGAGATTCGTTAACATGATAGTTCAATATGAGCTATCATTGTTGACTTGACCATACCATAGACCAGGAACTATCATTGTTGATTTGATCTTACCATGGACCAGCAGCATGGGCCAGCTGACAAGCTGACATTGGCATGGAGCAAAGCATGGGCAAAGGTAAGGCTTCCCTTACTCTTGAGTCTATAAATAGAAGCATCCTGTATTGGGTTGGAAGAGTGAAGAACAGCAAGCTGCTAGCTTGATAGAGAGTGTCTGTGGGTGTACCTGGGTTTGGAGTTGAGAGTGAAACTCTATTGTAATCTTTCCTCATAGTGATATTCTTACCTTCTTCTCCCGTGGATGTAGGCTCAAGCCGAACCACGTAAAACCTTGTGAGTTTCTGTGTGTGTGATCTTTCCTCTGTGTGTGGCTTGATTGGTGCTCTATACACAGTAGGAGGCAATCCATCACGATGATCTTATGATATGACCTCCTTAAATTCTCTCATTAAACCAGCTAAGCCTGTAAAGAACAGGGTGTTTCTGTGTCTTGAACTGTAGCTTGTCTACCATTATTTGAGAGATCATATTCTCACTGCAGCCATGTCTATGAAGACACTGGAGACCCTCTTGTTTAGTATGCATCTAGTCCTGAATATATTGTGGTGTTGGGTTTGACCTTATGCTTGGCCAAACATCAACCTTCACATGATGAGAGAGAGAGAGAGAGAGTCCTTCATCTTCAAATGCCACTTCCTCCTCCGACCGAGAGGCATTTTTCTCTGTCTTTGGACTGAGGCATGTCCTTAGCATAGGGTGTTTTTCTAGAGAAGTTCTAAATTCTCCAACTTGTGGAATTCCTGAATCCTTCTTCATCCATGAGAATCTAAAAATCTAGAATCCCAAAAATTGCAAGGTCATTTGAGACTTTTCAACCAATTGGGATTTTGAAATTCTAGTGAAGAAATGTGACATTTGTAATGATCAGGAACAAGCCATCACATCGCATTCATGAAATCCCAGCATACCAAATTATTGTAAAAGAATAGGCCCTAAAGTTATATAAGAGGTCAGACCAATTCCTAGCTCTTTTGGTACTAGGCTTGAACAATAGTAGAAATTATTATTATAAGATCGAGAGGAGATTAATGTGTGGTCAGTACTAAAATCGGAAAGCAGAATGGGCCTACAATAGATAAGTATTTTGAAGTAAAGGAGGCGCATGGGCCAACACACTCATGGTTGAGTGATATTGGCACCTTTCTATCACACAAATGCCCTCGCATTAAAGTATCACTCCTCATAGTAGCCCAACTCTAGGGAAAAAATAAATTATAAACAACACGGAGATTTCTACAGAGTGCGTGCATTCTTCTCTGGGACCGTGGTCGTTGAGGATTGAGACATGCTAGATAGACTCTTTTTCAAATGTTTCGACGAATGCCAACTACTTTTTATTCTTCTTATCATTGCAGCTGTTGACCTCATAGTCAGAATGTGGAGTTCTGGAGTATATTTTGGACTCCCATTTGAGGCTAAGTCTGATTCCTGGGCTTTCTACCGCTTCCGCGTCCTGCAGTTTACAATAAAGCGCTTACTACGTGTACTCGGATTAGAGCACTTACTACGTGTACTTGGATTAGGTATGTGCAGCTGCTAAATGGTAGTTTTTATGAGTCCCAGCTACCTTCCCTATTGAAATGCAACTTACAACTAACTTTTGTACAAGCAAGTGATGAATTTGGATATTTTGATGATAGAGGCTTAAGAGATTTTCTCTAATGCAATCCCTATAAATTCTTGTTTGGAGCCCACCTTTGAAATCTAAACCACTCCAATCGTGATGGGACAAACAAACAGATCACAGAGTGGGCACACGTTCACTTATTAACTCCCTCAGGTTTTGTGTTTCATCACATGCTTTACACGTCATGAATCTGACTGTAAGACTTCCAGACTCGGCTCCGAGTTGCTAAGCATGTTGACCTTTCAAGTCGAGTAGAGCTTCTAAAATGTTACGATATAGTGAATCCAGATCTTTGAGGGGAAGCCTAAGAAAACTATCTTAGCTGATCCGTATACTGGTAATAGGAGGTGGCATAAAACTCCAATTTCACTTGAGGAGTAAGGCTCATTGTCAAATCGATCATGCGTCAAACACATGATTTGACTGCTTTTACGTTTTATTTATACAAACTAACGCTGAGCTCAACTTCCTTTAAAGTGAAATTAGGTCGGGAAAAAAAAAAAAGAGTGATTTCGAGCAGATTGAATTTTTATTGTGGGACCCACTGATTGGCATAGAGAATTCTCTTAGGCCTCGAGTATTCCAAACATCTGTTCCATATCTTTGCAACTTAAAATCACATATATGTGCTTTTCCCAGGGTTTATCGGAGTCACTAGTATCAAAGAGAAGAAACAGAAGCACACATTTGCAGCTCAAGTTGCGGAAATGCTCGTCTGCTTTGCATCAGATGCGGATAGAGGTTCGTATGCCACCCCACTTTTGATAAGGACCTAGTTACAGATAAGAATCATCACTCGACAGAAGGTACCCTCCACCAACAAAAGCCACTGAACTTTTCTTTTGGAGAGCATAAATAGTTACTGAATTAATTGTTGGACAATAGGCGTTACATCCCGGTCTCGAATTACCCTGGCCTAAGGTGATTTCCAAGATAAGATACATGTATTCTTGTGATGCTGGACTTGTCTCGAGCCAAATACAACACACGAAGGAGAAAAATAACTTTTTCCACACGTGAGTCTAGCTCACTAGAACATATCAATAATATTTAAATCATAGCGGAAGTTGTAATTCTTACACATGAATGTATCATTTCTCATTCAGTCCAATTACAAATTCAAGTTTGATACAAAAGAATTACACAATTATATACCTTGTCTTACAAAAGAGGGTGTATAAAAGAACTCTATACAACTATACCAAAAATATGGTCAAAAGTATAACTAAATGAACTAAGTGTGACGCATACAAAAAGGAGTTAGTCACACTCTCCACTTAAGCTCTCAAAAGAATCAGTCCATCGCTCTCCGTTGACTGAACTACATAGGGCCATTTCCCGGCCACTCCTCTAATTCGGGAGGAACCTCTTCGGTTTCCTCATCTCCCTCTTGGGCCTCCTTAGGATCGGGAGCTGCACCTGTGTCTGTTACACCAAAAATAGCATCATGGATATGACGATTCGGCAAGTATAAGCATTAATAATAAATCACATGATGTGTCGAATCGAATTTATAGACAATTGATTAAAAGATGTTAATATCAAGTAATAACTAGACAATTGTGCCAAAATCGAATAATTCATGCTTTACGAATCAATGGGGGAATAAAACACTACATTAAGCTCATCATCTTAAATAGAGAGCAAATCTAGTTGGGATGTCACCACCGGTCCGGCCAAAGGCTAGCTGGCTACCCGGTTCTGGAGTTCTGGTGCTCCAAATGATCTACTGCAATGATCTTGAATAACTAAACCAAGTTTAATCCCGTCGGATATTACGATGTCGAAACTTAGTAGTGCCAGACCAATCGAATCGAATAAATACACACGAGTAAGATTGTTTTTTGTTAAATCGAATCGAATCATTAATATCCAGAATATTTCACACATAAATTTACTCATCTCGAATTTTAGTTGAATATCGTATAACCGTACAAGTATAACGAGTAGAAACGAAACAATTTATGCATATAAATCATTATTTAGAATTTGAAAGTCAAATAGAAAATGAATCCCAATATGCACATGCATTGATTAAGAAGAATCAAGGGTCCTTTACTACGATCTCATCCTTCACATTCTCATACGATGAAGTTTGGAGATCCGGTGTATGGTTTTCTTTAATTTGATGCCACTTTGTATAAGTGTAGTGTACCGAGTTCTCCGTGCCTCATCCATGACAAGGTGTTGGACGAAAGATAAAATTCACATGAGATGATCTTAGCTTCAATGATTTTTCACGTGGTTAATTACCATTGGTCCGTTGATCTTGTCAAAGGTGCCATTTTCTAGGGTCCTATAAATCCCTTCGGAGTCCAAGATCCTAATTGGTATAGTAAATACACAAACTAAGGGTATTCGTCAACTTTTAGTGTCATAAAAGATGCAATTTTTGTCAAAAAAAAAAAAATTGGGCCCAACAGAAACCCATCTGCGGCTCGCCATCCAGAAGGGGACCTCGCTATAGCGAGGAGCACGTCTGTGCCCATTTTCACTTTCCACCTGCACGCACAGTTGCATACAATTCCACCTCTCATGCACTATTCCATACCTGCACTATTCCACCCACTCATTATCCCACATGTTTTCCATCCATATAAAATGCACATGTTTTCATCCAGTCACCACTCATTTCACATGCAATGTTTACACATGTACAAATTCCAATTCCACCTCCACACATGCAATTTGTGTTTTGTGGTTTTTTTTTTTTTTTTAACAGTACTTCACCACCCATTCCGACTAATCTACTCTTCACCACTTTCAAGCAAACCCACAAAAATCCAAACCATATTCATTCTCAAGTTTTAAACCAAGAGGCTAATCACAATAAAAGAGAAAGAAAATAGGATTTAATGCCCAATCAAAGAAGTAAACATGTGTTCTTAATTAAAGCTTATACTTACCTCAAATCAAGCTTTCCAAGCCTTTTCTCTAACCTTTGTTCAAAAGATTCAAAAATCCCAAATAACAAACCCTAACCACAAATTCAAATGAAAAATGCAATGAAGGGTTATGTATGACTATAAATGAGTCTTTTAACTCTATTTCAACTCAAAAGCATAAAAATAATGGGATTTGATTCTTACCTATGAAGTTATTTCGAATTTGTGAAGGGTTAAAGAGACGGGTTCTTGTCACAATGAGAGGATGAAAAAGATGGAGATGGACCCAAGTTATCTCTCCAAACCCAAGCAACAATCTCTCCTAGCAAATGGAAAAAGAAAGGAGAAGAAAATGGAGAGAGAAAAATGAGGAGAAAGGTTCTTCTCTCCCAGCCACGAATGAGTGGAATGAGTGGAGTGGTTGAAGTGATAAAGGTGCCCAATTTGCACAAAGGTCAAGTGGTTTTCATGTATTTTCATTTTAAGTCACATGAGGGCCCACCTGCTCAATATGTGCTTAAATGAAGTAGGGTTCAATACGAAAATTGACGTGATCAATGAGATACACGCGATGACGTCAAGATCACGTGCATATGATGCAAAATGAAAAAATAACTAATTATGGATAAGTACCCGACTCAACCTAACCGAGTCAACTTGGTTCCAACTAACTATTCAAGACTCATAACTCAAGTAAATCATCTAAAAGGAACTAATAAGCATTAATTATCATAATTAGTAACTAAGTATAATTAAATTAGCTAAATCATAATTAATTAGTACTAATTAAACTTAAATTGGGTCGAGGTGTAAAAATAGGAAATACACACCTAAGCTACAACTTAATTACATCTTTCAATTGCAACAATACAAACAACTTAATTCAAGTACAAATACAACAAAAACCCACTTTAAAGTTTTACAAAACTAAACCATCACAATGCTTTCTAGCCACACCCACAAATTAAACAATAACTTACAAAGCATGCGCTTTAACAGAAGAGGCACTCACTCAATACACTAAGGCACCCTCTCACTTACACTACTCACTCACCACTTGCACACTAAGACTGAGTCAAGAGGCACTCACTCAATACACAAAGGCACTCTCTCACTTAACACTTCTCACTCACCACTTGCACACTTAGACTGAGTCTATTTCTTCTGGCAGTCATGATCAATCAAAACTAGTAACAAGAGATTTCATGATATCCTCGGATACAGCAGCATGCTTACTTGCAGGAGATCATATTTTGGAAAAACAAAGTGACTATTGGTATTTGTCATAAGATGCAAGCAGCAAAACTAAATACAAGGGATCCGAATCGCCTTCTTTGGATAGTGTTGATCAATAGATGTGAACAACAAAGTAAATTGAAGACTTGGATATGGTTAGTAGGGAAACTGAACATCCAATGGATCTGATTGTAATGTCAGCTTTCAGAAGAACGGACTATATCATTGGAAGAAATATATATTATTATAGAGGTTATGAAAAAAGATCAAGTGATTGAAGTTCCCCATATTGATTTCATCTTTAGTGATAGACTACTATTCTTAGAAGATTGTGATCTCCAGTACCAAGTCGAGAACTAATACATTTGATAATCAAATCAGACCCAAATGCTAGATTTAGAATTTAGAAGAAGCAACGCCTCCAGTCTATTTCTACGTGGATGAATAGATTGAGTCAAGAGCCTATGCAATGCGAAGAGAATGAAGAACAAGAAGAATATTGAAGATCTGTACGTTCAACTTTTGAGCTTATAGGACATCTATAGAACTAGATGCATAGTTCTCTCTAAGATGTGAAGAAGTTGATGTTGGACAGATGGTCCTCATAGGTCGACCAACTCAACCATCCTTTTGGCTCGTAGTCCAACCCAAACCATATATTTTATGTTATTTAGAGTTTTAATTATGTTTTAAGTTGTTTTCAGTTAAGTATTTTAATTCTAACCTTTAGCATGTTTGGATGGTCTAGATTAGATTTAGATTTTTGTTTTTCTATTTAAGTGATAAAAAGCCTCTTTGGCTTCTTAGACTTTGATATGGGTTTTCCTATAGACTCTAACAACGGGGCAATCCACATAGGCTAATGCATTGGGACAAACCCTGTCACGCCTGTAAACCCGATTAGAAATTAAACCGGATCTGGTGTGAGATTAGGGGTCAATTAAAACTTTTCTTAACATAAGCATTTATGACCCTCAATCAAAGTCCCGAAGGATCGAAGTCCGCGGTGTGATAGAACAACCTGCAAAACTTAAACAATAATAAATAGGCTAGTAAATGACAATAAATAGTCAAATGATGATGTAAGGCATGCATTTCATCTTTATATATTTAAGTTTGTACAAAAGAAGACAAATAAGTTTTGTAAAGAGTGGACAACCTAAAAAACCTAGGGCCACATAACAAAAGATGTATAAAAAGTCAAAATATAAGAACTCCCAAAAGATGATCCCCAATGAGGCACTCATGTGCCGGGCTATGATGATGCTAATAGGCACAACACCCGTGAAAGTTTGCCGACCGTGGATTCTCCAGAACCGCCAGAACCGCCTCAAGCTCTGGCTCATAGCAACTGGTGTCGTGCACACCAGGGTAGCATGATTGGACAAAATCTGGCAAGTGGATAAGCGAAATATAAAAGATACAATGTTTCAATATCTAGAGTCTTGGAAGCATGGGGAAGAATAGTATCGTCCGGCGCAGGAGGAGTTCCAGTGTGGTCGTCAGTGAAGAGGTAGTAAGAGCAAGAGAGAAATGAGAATGCAAGTGATAGAGAATGAATAGAAAAAGAAAGAAAAACGGATGGGATCGTTAGCTTAAATTAGTTTAGGTTAATGAGAAATTATAGTTTAGTCCTTGGTCCTACTAATGATGTCCAAACGAGGTTTTCCGCGTGTCGATCTTAATGCTAGAGAAGGGTAAAGTCTAGGAAATGAAGATACCTACCCGATGCACCCAACTCAAAAAGGAGTACTGTTATCTACACACTGATTATCACTTTGCACACACGCACTCTTTTTTCCTTTTTTTAAATTCCTAAACTATCCCTCCCTCTCCTTGCTGGCCGGCTATCCCCTCTGCCCAACTGCGCCGGTCGCCACCTGCTCGTGGAGATGGGCGGCGAGACAAGGAGAAGGAGGGGGAGATGGAGAGGGAAATAGAGAGAAAGAGGGAGAGGGAGAGAGAAAGGGAGAAGGAGGGGAAGAAGGAGAGGGAGGGCGGTCGGCGACGAGCAGGGAGAGGGATCAATCTTAGGCAGCGGGCGGCGAGGTTGGGCAGAGGGGGCGGCCGGCCGGCCAGTAGGGAGAGAAAAGGAGAGGGAGGGGTAGTTTAGGAAGTTCAAAGAAAAAGTGCGTGTGTGCAAAGCGATTTTCAATGTGCAGGTAGTAGCACTTCTCAAAAAAGCTTGAAATCTTGGGAAAACCATTGAAAACTTTTCAAAATTACAAACCACCCCATACTTAACCCAAACAAATTCGGAACCACACGAAACTTCACATGTGCTACTCACATGCCAAACCCGACTTGCTTAAACTCTAAACACGTTTAATTAGCTAAAATACAATTTAATCATAACTAATACGACATTAGGGGCTTGGACCTTACCTACATCTTCCTCAATCTTTTCATCATTACAATTTATTGAGTCAATGTATCGAAATAAATCTAATTGAGAAACTCAACAGATACCATATGTATATAGAAACCTGTTATTAGTAGCGACCTCTATTCAAAGCTTATTGATGATTTCTTCACAGATATGAAAGATCAGAGTACGCCATTTTTAATCGCTGCAAAGATGGGGGTGTTGGAGATAGTGCAAGGTATTATGGAGCATCATCCTATGGCAATCCATCAAGAGGATGTTGACAAGAAGAATGCGGTGTTGTTGGCTGTCGAGCACAAGCACCCGAGAACCTACAAACTTTTGAGGGAAAAGTACTCTTCCTACCAGAGCATTTTCCAAAAGTTAGATAAGAATGAGAACAGTGCTTTTCACTTGGCTGCAAAAGAACTGAGAGATCATACTTGGCGAATTCACGGTGCAGCACTTCAGATACAGTGGGATCTCAAGTGGTATAATGTATGTATGACCCTCTCTCTCTCTCTCTCTCTCTCTCTCTCTCTCTCTCTCAATCTCTCTCTCTTCTCTCTCTGAGCTTCAGGCATCACCACATGTTAGACCAATCTTAACTCCCGTTTTGGTAACATTTTCAGTAGGGCCAGACTGCCCACACGTACAGGGCTCTTCTTTTGCACTTCGGCTGGACCTTCATAAAGCCCAACCTGCATGGTCAATACGCCCAATATAACAAGATTTGGTCATTTGGAGGATTGTTCTCAAACTGTTGGATTTGACAAAGTGAGGACAAATTCACTTGGATCAATATGAAACTTGAGAACTCTAAATGGAGTTGGTCGCCATTAGATTCCATCTCGAAAAAAATATATGGTTAAGACCATAATAAACTGCAAGGTTGTTGAGTCAATGGCTAGGATAATTTAGTGAATCTATTTCTTTTTTTTCGGACCACACTATCCATGGGTAGATCATTTTATCTCTCCTTTCATTAATAGGCCTACATCTAGGTGGGCTCAATAAGTATGTTAGATAAAAGGTGGGGAGAACATTCTCTCTCTGAGGATATCCATCCGACCCAAATTGAAATTGGAACCGAACTTACGGATGACATTTACTGTTTTTTGGGGTCTAGGTATGGCTAATTCCGAACCCGACAAACTTATTGCCACACTTGCTGTTAACGTGGTCCTTTAAAAGTATAGATTTTGGTAGCTGCAGGCCCTTGCCTCGATATTATATTGGAAAAGTAACGTCGACCCAAGAAAATTAGATCCTCTAAATTCATCAGTGTGGCCTACTTTTGAAATCCAAATTGATCGAAACCACTGTTATCCCCTTGGCCTTTTATTTAGTCATGTGTTTTATACATACGAATCAAATGGAGTGACCAGCTTTGATTAGAGTTAAATTTTGGCTAGCAGTAATACATCGTGGGAATATATTTCGAGCTGTTTAGATTTTAGAGGTAGGCCTCACTAATGAATTTATCAGTGGATGAAAGTTGATTATGGTTTTGTGCTTCCATCCTTGCTGAGCCCAGCTAGATAAATTCCAATCCGCAAGGTTCAAGGGTATTGTAAGTGATCATTGTGATCCTCTAACTCCTTCATCCGTGGTCTACAAACTTAATGACTTTATATTAGAGGAAAAAAATTTGACACTCGATCCAACGGTCCAATCCATTTGGATTTGTGAAAATTCAATAGGTGTAGTGTATTTAAGGGGGTTTCATGTGTGTGGATGATTCAGATATGTTGTAAAGTCAACCATACTATGTTGGCATTGGATATGGATGTAAAGGAGCCCACCTTATCTCTCATAATAAGGTAAGAGCATTTCTCATAGGAGCATCTCTTATATATATATATATATATATATGAGAAATATTCAAGTGCATCTATCCCTCATCATTTATGGTGAGGGACACTCGTTTTTGGGGTGTTTCAAGTATAAAATGGGATCTTCTTTTCAAATACAAAAGCCCTTTTATACTTGAAACACCCCAAAAAGGAGTGTCCCTCACCACAAATGGTGAGGGATAGATGCACTTGAATATTTTTCCACATATATATATATATATATATATACATGAGTCCCTCCATATTACCTTAACCCATGATATAAGGGACTTAAACTTCTTATGGTCTCTCAACTAGTGTTGGTCAGGGCTACTTATGAAGCCTTCAATTTTTTATGGTCCCTTTAACTAGTGAAGTATTGGCCTGGATTAATCATTTATCTTACATGCATGTTTACAGAAAGTAGTTCATCTAACCATTCAATCTGTGTTAGCTTTTCCATAACTCTCTTGATTTCACTAATTCAAGTGAATTGGTGATTCAGCACATAGAATCAACGATGCCCTACAAATCCTTAGCACGCCAGAAGAACGATAAAGGCAAGACTGCCATGGAAGTGTTCCACGAGGAGCACAAGGAAATGGTTAAGGACGGGGTTCAGTGGCTAATCAATACATCTCAGTCATGCTCGGTCATAGCAGCCCTCGTTGCATCAGTAGCGTATGCCTCAGCCACCACCGTGCCGGGTGGGCTAAAGGAAGGTACTGCCATACCATTACTAAGAGGGCAGCCCGCATTCAACGTCTTCATCATTTCTTCCCTCCTCGCCCTCTGCTTATCTGTCACCTCCCTAACCATGTTCTTATCTATCCTCACCTCTCGCTACCAAACCTCAGACTTCCTCCGTAATCTACCCAGGAGGCTGATACTGGGCCTCTCTTCGCTTTTTGTCGCTATTGCTGCAATGTTGGTTTCCTTCTCTGCTGGCCATTTCTTCGACCTTGAAGAGCAACTGCGGCGCACTGCACTTCCTATATATGCAGTCATATGCTTGCCTGTGTCTTTATATGCTATGACACAATTTCGTCTTTATATTGATCTCATAAAATCTTTCATCCCAACCGTACCACAACGGAGTCATGACAAGTTGACCATCTAGAGTAATGGATTCTACCTCCTCATAAGAGTGATAAGAGTGCTTTTTTTTTTTAATAAGATTTCTTTAATTAAATGGGCTAGTGACCATGAATTCATGTTTGAACTTGTTATTGTAATGTTGTACTTGAAGTTGTTAGCTTAAATCTTGCTACTTTAATTGATTACATGGGCTGGTGACCATGAATTCGTGTTTGAACTTGTTATTGTAATGTTCTAATTGAAGTTGTTAGCTTAAATCTTGCTACTTTAATTGATTACATGGGCTAGTGACCATGAATTCGTGTTTGGACTTGTTATAATTGTAATGTTCTGCTCGATGTTGTTAGCTTAGATCTTGTTACTTTCATGAATAAGAAGCAACTGATTTCACTAAAATTGTCGATTGACGCGAACTCATGTTGATTGAGCAGGCTGTTTGATCCATTTTTCAAAGCATTTAAAAGGAAGCGATTCATGGGTTAAAAAAATACATCGGGCTCGGGTTGAGCAGACTCGGACTTTTTTCATTCTTAAATTTTTTTTCTCAACTGTGGTAAACTGCGTAAGTACATTGCGAGATTGAGGTCTGCTTATGTTTACATTGCTAATTCTTCTAGATCCTTCAGTCCATGGATGTCATCATTCCAAAGGAAAGAATGTTTACGTTAACTTCATCATTCATGATACCTCGTTCCACCCTGCATTGTTAATTTGTGGTAACCTCTATTGAGGTCTGCATTCCTTCAATTGTATGGTACAGTACTGTAGACTAATAAAGTTATAGTAAATAGCATGAGTTTACTGTTTGTGATCGTCTCATATAAAAACACTTAGAGCATATTTGGTAACATGTGAGGAATCCATAGATCTGATTATTCTTCACAACTACTGGAATAAAGATTTCTTGCTGGAGATTTGTATAGTCGATGATTTCACATTTTTATTGGTGTGTATCGATGCTGATGGTTGAGAAAAATATGATTCAGTGTGCAAATCCACTTAAGTGAGGATTTTCAAATCTTATGGGGCCGGGGCGGTCGGATCTGAAAATCCTAAGAAATGAAGATTTTTATTCGTCTAAATCCCTATTTTTCACAACCACTGGAATAAAGATTTCTTGCTGGAGATTTGTATAGTCGATGATTTGACATTTTTATTGGTGTGTATCGATGCTGATGGTTGAGAAAAATATGATTAAGTGTGCAAATCCACTTAAGTGAGGATTTTCAAATCTTATGGGGCCGGGGTGGTCGGATCTGAAAATCCTAACAAATGAAGATTTTCATTCGTCTAAATCCCTAGGAATTTACAATTATCAAACATGGATTTACCACATTTTTAAGGAAATTAAAAATCTTTTTCCTAAATATTTGGTTATCAAACGTGACCTTGGGAATTTTCAGCAAAAATTACAACAGAAACCTGTTTTATACCGCTCAGTGACAATATTTAAAGAACAATTTTAGAAAGGTATAAAACTTTTGACTCATTTTCAAAAAAATAAATGAAGATTTAAATATTTTAAAAAAAGTATGAAAGTTTTCCACGAATCTTTCTATCAAGTCCTTCGCATGAGAATGAAACTATCGAACGCTTTCATCTTGGTTTCTTTTGTTCTGGAAGGCACATGCCTACCGTTATCACTATTTGCTGGGGCTCAATTTCCCGTTTACTTGGATTTCACAAGATCCATCACTGCACCCATGCCAAAACGCAGTTTTGAAGTGACTTCTATCTAGCTAGTACTCCATTCATACGGTCTGTTACAAGTCGATCGTTTGTTGGGGGTGTTCTTATTTTTAGCAATTTTTATTTTTATTTGATGGGCTAATAATATGTGGTATGCAATTTTGTGGTTGAATTTGTTTGGTGTACACTGAGTTGATTTCTTGAATCATAAGAGCGCGTGTAATTCTTGAATGGAATTGATATAAGGCTTGATTTCTTATTAATTGGGAATCATGTATGGGGTGTGGCCCAATCAAAGTAAGAAAATCTATTCTTTGGTCTCCTCCTCCTATTGGTTTGTTTAAATTCAATGTTGATGGGGCCGCCAGAGGGAAGCCTGGACCAGCAGATGTTGGAGGGGTGCTTCGAAATTGCAATGGGGACGTTTTATTTATGTTCTCTAAATATGTGGGGGTTTGCGACTCTAATGAAGCTGAAGTTTTAGCTATTCTGGAATCTCTTCGATGTTTTTCGAGGTACTACCATGGCGATCGTATTGTGGAGAGTGATTCTTCTAATGCAGTGAGTTGAGTTTCGAACCGGAAGGCTTATCCATGGAAGTTTCAGTTCCTCTTCAATGAAATCCGGATTTTATCCACCGCCATTAATGTTAGCTTTCAGCATAAAAGCAGGTCATCAAACATGATGGCGGATGCTTTAGCCAAGCAAGGTGTTGAGAGAGTCTCCCCTTGGGAGGTTTTTATTATGTAGTTGTGGTGTGAGAGGGTACATTACTCTTGTACCTTTGTATTTCTCTCTCCTTTTCTTTTTCTCTTGTACTCTTTATCTGTATTATTTTCTCTTTTAATATAAGTTATTGTTACCGATCAAAAAAAAAATATATATATATATATAAGGCTTTGTTGATTCATGATGTTCTCGTGCGGAAATCAACACAAGGAGGAACCAATATGATTTCACACATGCCCTGTTTGGATCCTCTGATATGGGGTTTTCGTGCACTCCAGTAACCTGTAAATCTAAATATCTCTAAATGGTTGTGACAGAGAACATAGTACTACTGTGACTTACAGTAACTCAGGAACTCAGGCTATCCAAATCCACGAACCTTCATGTATGTATAACAGGGTTGTATGTACTTAAGTTTATATAGAACCAAATGGACCCATAGATTTGCACACTTCTTGTCACGCCCCAAAATCGAACTTCTGCAGCGGTTCGATTTTGGGGAGCGTGATTTGTGATTAATTAAAATTTTTATTTTCTCTTCCGCGTGCGTGAAGACAACAAAATTCCAATACAAACTGAATATTTCGCAGAAACTTACATAGTGTTATGTCTTGGAACTCGTCACCATCGGATTCCGTGTCGCACTCAACCACTATTATAAAGCCATCAAATCAAAGGCCATAATCAGGCTGGAACAAATCAAATTACACGATATAGAGCTGAAAGTAACAGGGTAATTCATTTCCACATATGTTCAAGTTACAATTTACAAAGGCACATTAATTATAGTCCTAAAGAAAATAGGTTAATATGACAAGCATGATGCCAAAATGACATCACCAGCACAACGAACTTACCAAAACACGAGGCTCCATAGCCCACTGCACGCACTCCAAACAGGGACAAACGACCTGTTACCTATGGCATCAAAAGTATTATATCAGATACGACGGTCTGGCAGGTGAATGATACAAATAATAACTTGGTGATAATGTATAATAACCCATTTTTTCCAATACTAACGTACATTTAAAAATCCAAGAGAAATCATACTAAGATAGCTGGGTAAAAACATTAAAATCACTATACAAGATAGAAATCATGATAGTAAAACTGACTGAGTAGATGGCACCCACATGAGGCTACATTCTCCATCATCAAAGTGACAGGAGCACAAACGATAATTTTTCCGTCATACGAAGTGACAGGAGCACAAGAGCTTATAATTATAGTAATAGTATAGCTGGGCATCACATGAGAGTCCCGCCGCGGAATGGGCAAAATCACACACGAAATTCAATCTGCAGATGGAAAAAGTAATTTAAGGGACCAGGCCGGATGATCAAAACGACAAGATAGTCCAAGCTGAGTAGTACTAACACAAAAATCCATGCGAAACTTTACAAATCATAATTGTATATTTAAATTGATAAGGGACTACTCTACACACTGAATATAACCATACATACGGAAGCACACGTGACGAGTAGCCCCATCAGGATGCACACACACACACAACGTGGAACAAAGTCTTTTCCAGAAGATGCAAACTAGGCTCTAGTTCCTGTTAGTGGGTGTCTTATGTGAGATAATTCTGTGATGAAAATTTGGAGGCAATTTGATACGGAGAGGAACCTATATATGTTCGTCAATCCTTCTTTTGAGTATCAGTTTTATCAAAATGAGAGAGAAGGCAGTCTTTATTTCAACCCCGTTGTAATACTTCAATATTATGTGAACAAACTGTGTTTAATATAAAAAGTTACCGATAAATTAATGTCGGGTTCTCTGGGTGCTATGGATTTATGTACAGCAATAGAAGCGTCAGTGGGATCACTCAATTAGTGGAAGTTATTTGTAGTTCGGACTGGACTCCCTGTTTCTTGCATGTAATTGAATACATAGGAACTATTACGACTTGAATTTCTAAAAATTGTTAAAATTGAAGAAACAAGGGTGAATTTTCAAAAAATAATGATCAAATTAACCACCATAAAGAAAATTGAATCAACGGAGATTGAATACCCAACTACCACCCTAATAATTCAAATAATAGGAAAGTGAGTGTTTCTGCTTACATCGCTACCTCTTATCATTTGCCTCTTGCCTCTTTAATGTTGGAGCTCATTTGACTATGAACTCACAAAATAAAATTCCAAGCAAACAAGCAGGCCGTGCATTTCCATATGTTTTATACCCATCAATTGGGTCATGAGATGCATGTTGCTCTTACGATAATTCTGGCGTGACAATTTTCTAACATATCTTATTTCTATGATTATTTTAACTTCTGCTGGAAATGCCAACTTAAGTTTTGAGGGATTTTTATTTTTTTATTTTTGGCCCATGTCTGGAATAAAAATTCCTCAGCTCTGTATAAAATACCTTTTTCACCTATGAAGGAAACATTACTTGAAGGAAAAGTAACCTTACCCCAAGCTTTCTCAAAGCAGGCAATTATAGCATGCAAGCACACAAAAAACAAGCATCTTCTTTATCACCTTTGCTAACATTTGGTATTTCATGGCGTCACATCCATTGGATCTCATTTAAACGTTGGTAGGGATACCTCTGCCACTGTCTCAGCTAGAACTCTGAAATTCTAAAGCGATTTTTGTTTCGACTAGGACGGTTAGCTTCTTTTGTAAAATCAGTAGAGCTGTAAATTTTGAGCTAAACCATACCACATATTGGTCATATGAAGTACAAATTTGTGGGGGTCTATATGAGGCTTTAAACAATGTACTATTCATGATGAGATTTTCCACCATCACTCCCCCATTTAAAATGCATGTGTTTGGGTGGGCCTCAAGATCTGTACCAGATTTGAACTTGCAGGCTAAAAAAAAAAAAAAAAACCCCTTCATAGTATATTATATATATATATATATATAAAAGAAGCATCAGAGTTGGAGTGCAATCTTCAAAAGCAAAGAGAATATTGGTTGGGACCTGGTGGATGGGATCTAACCATAACTTTCACTTTTGCTCACCAGAATAACTGTAGACATATATAAATCCCCTGGCGCCTGGTCTGCCCTTCATACCAACCTCTCTAATGGCATCCCAACCTCCTCCTGCTACTCAAGCCAGCAGCAGCACAAATGCAATATCAGAACCCAGACCCAACCAAGCCCAGTCCATAAAAGACAGGGTCTTCAAGGATGTCATGAACGGCAACTGGGAAGCCGTCTTGAATGCATACGGGAAGAACGTGAACAGCATCCAAACGGCCAGCATCACAAGTTCCAAAGAGACAGTCCTACATATCGCAATCTCCGATAACAGGAGTGATATGGCCAAAAAGCTTCTGGAGATTGTTGTAGATGGAAAGAAGATCAAGGAGATGAGAAATGATCGAGGCAATAACCCTCTTCACTTGGCTGCGTCCCTCGGACAGGCCGACATGTGTGAGTTGATGGTGAATAGAGACTTAGAGCTGATCATGTCTAGGAACATGGAAGGAGAGACACCTCTGTTTCTGGCTGCACTTCATGGAAGGAAGGAGGCATTCTACACCCTCCATTACAAGTGGTCCAGTAACAAAGGTCCACATGAAGATTTTTCACATTGCAAGAGGAATGATGGGAACAGCATTCTTCATGTGGTCATCCTTGGAGAGTACTTAGGTGAGATATGCAATCTCTCTCTCTCTCTCTCTCTCTCTCTCTCTCTCTCTCTCTCTCTCTCATGCTTTGGTCTTTTTTTTTTTTTGAAGATTTTACTGGAAAATGAATCGTATATAATTATTTGAGCCGTTGCGTGAAATAATGAAAAGCCTTTTCCAATGCACAAACGTAGTCCGTTAGGCATGATTTCGTTTTTTCACTTTTTATATAGGCGGAAAAGCTGCGAGTACTAAAAATGGAATAGGAAAAACGGATGAGGAAAAGTTAGGTTCAGGGCAGAGTGTATATAACGAAGAGGGATGCTAGCGTCGCCCATACTTATTGTGGGCGACGCTATCGTCCCTCATAAAAAAATGAAAAAAAAAGGAAAACGTTGCGGGATGAACGACTTTGTACAGCGAGAAATACTTTTCATTATTTCGTGGAACGGCTAAATAAGGTTCATTTTTTGGTAAAATCCTCTTCTTTTTTTTTTTTTTCTCTTTGCTTTGCCCATATGGTATAACTTTTTAGCCATTCATAATCCCACCTGGAGACCAAAGTTGTGATATTACCCCATACATTTTCCACGTTAGGGGAAATGACAAAACTGCCTATATTTATGTGATTTTGCAATTTCCTTGATTTATTTGACATCACACAAAAGTCCCCCTTTTGTTGAATTAAAAAAGGAACATCTCTATACAATATCACACGGTTTATAATTTCATGCTATATCACACGCTCAAGGGCACTATAGGAACCGTAAGGGGAAAACCCCTTCTTTGGTATTCTTATAAATATGTGATGTGAGAGTTTGATGTGCACTACTTGTGGATTCGTGGTTTACAATATCATAGAAAAACAGAGCACCACAAAAGTTGGGAGTTAAGTTAGTTGATGAACCTCAGTTCAGCTGAACTGTGGCGGTTACAGTTAGTCATGCAAGTGGATTGTAATTTGTTATAACTAAAGATAAATGAGTTTCTCATGAATGATTCCAGCTATCTGAATCTGTTGTAATGTTGTCCATATAAGACACTCTCAATTGTATTTAGAATGATAAAAGTTTCTTCCAATATTCTTCTCCCAGTTCTTCTCTGTTCTTCCATTTGACTAATGTCTTCTGTATATGGATTGCAGATTTGGCTTTTCAAATAATAAATTGGTACCCAGAACTCGCCAAGTTTAAGAACGAAAGAGGGCAGTCGGCACTTCATCTTCTGGCGAGCCATCCCGCGGCTTTCAGAAGTGGCTGCCATTTAGGGCTTGTTGGTGATTTCATCTACCGCTGTGAGGCCTCTCTCTCTCTCACTCACACGCCTAAACCCAACAATTTTTTTTAGATGATGAGGAACCCGCCGACATCCTAATGGTAGATCATTGGTAAAACCCCGGACACACAACACCACCCACTAGCATTGTGTATCGGGTAAGGCCCCAAACAGTTCGAAGCTGGCACATAGGATACAAACTGTCCAATGGATTAAGGTACCAGGTTCTTATTCTTATCCACAGACTGTCTCGACCCATGCGACCCACATAATGCCCCATCAGTCATGGAACATATGTGGGGTCGATATCATGATAGGACCACACCATACATAAAATTCATCAATCCCTTGATTTTTATTTATTTCACTTTGATGGTCTCTTCCATTTGGATCAGTGTAAACCATGCGATTTTGACTGATGCATTTGGTAGCGAACAATCAATTCTGGCTTTGCCCCCTTTAGTTGCCTTCTCATTTTGAATGAATTTGTAGTTATTATAGCGGTCTAAGCTTAATATATATAAAAAAAAAATGTGCCATTTAGATCTCAAGAATTTGGCCATTCAGATCCTCATTAAGAGGATTTTCCATTTTGAGCCCTTCATAGGAAATGGAAATCCTTAGATGATAGGGAAAGGATATAAAATCTGCAAATTTCTCACCTGTTACAAAAAATGATCTAAGGAATTCTCAAGTTTATTAATCCTCAGTGAAGAAAGCCTGTTCTAGGGGCAGTGGGGAGTCCTCAAATCTGCACATTCATCACTTGACCTTAAATCTTTAATGATATTATGTCCACATATACAGGCTTGCTTGTTGAAGAGCTTGAGGTCGAGTCCGAACAAGGTCTCAAGGGAACCTTTGCAGAACAGAGTCCAGAAGACAGGACTCCTAACATTCCTGGAAATTATGAAACCTGTTTCAATGCACTCGAGATTTTTGGGAATGGTCTTCGCGCTGGTAAGATGGATAGATGGAAATATCAACTCAGAGAAATGGTAAATCATCTGGGTGCATTCACTGTTGGAATGAATCAACTTATGTTTACATGGTTAAATCATTGAGACCCTTAAATCCTTGAATACCATCTTTGAAGAAGGAAGATTTTTTTAGTTTAAGTTCATCCTTCATGAAACCTCATCCCAGCCAGCATTGTGAATTGGTGGTAGCTCCAAGGAAGCTTCATGAAGAGGTGTTCAACATTACAATGAGGAGGATGTGAAGGTCTTAAGATGGATTAAAGATGTCCAAGAACCTTTTTGATTATCTATTTATTTATTCATCATTGATCATGTGACTGAACTGTTAGGAACTATGGACCATCACAAACTCCACATTGGTATGATATTGTCCACTTTGGGCCTAAGCCCTTATGGATTTGCTCTTGGGCTCTATCCAAAAGGCCTCATACCAATGGAGTACTTAGTCCAACTTATATGCCCATGATCTTTCCCATTTCTAGCCGATGTGGGACTTTGGTTGTACAAACCCAACAATCCTCCCCTCAAACAAAGGACCATATCTCTTTGGATATTTTTTACGAGAGCCTCACCACGGATCCACCAATCGTGGGTACCGCGCTTTTCCTGCAGATCATCGGGGCCCACCACCTTTGTTCGGCAATCCGAGGACTCTTCTGGCTAAGTCTGGTCCTGGGTGCTCTGATACCACTTGTTAGGAACTATGGACCATCACAAACTCCACATTGGTATGATATTGTCCACTTTGGGCCCAAGCCCTCATGGATTTGCTCTTGGGCTCTACCCAAAAGGCCTCATACCAATGGAGTACTTAGTCCAACTTATATGCCCATGATCTTTCCCATTTTTAGCCGATGTGGGACTTTGGTTATACATCCCCAACATGAACAACATTGGTTATGTGAATGGTACAAGTATTGATAAATGAATGAGTTGTGTCCCTGTCCTTAGTACAGTGCAGTGGCTATTCACATGGCAATCCTTCCATTTGGAGGATAAGCACAGGTCATGAGCTCTTCTGTGTGGTGGGAGTAATTGGCCACACAGGCAGGAAAAAAAAAAAATGAAAAATCTTAGTATGTGAAGTAAATTTCATAAAATCATAGCTTAGGAAACATTAAGGATGCAACATGGGTCATGCCAAGCCCTGCCCACATTTCCAGGCCTCCAAGAAAATCCAGTCCAGGCTGACCATGTTGGGCTCCAGCCGAGAATTTGAAGATTGATCAAAATATGGTGAAGCTCAAGCTCAGACCTTGGATACCTGATTTGAGCCCCATTCCCCAAATAACATATATGTTAAGCTAATATGAAAATGCATATTAGCATAGCTACATGATATAATATTTAATATCACTTAGACTTGGGCCAGGACCCAAGACTCAGGCTAAGATTCTGAAATTCGGACTGACTTAGCAATTCAGGTTTCATCTGGAATAGCTTGAAACTGGCCCAACAGAGTCACATTGTACCCAACGTTTTCTAGTGGCTCTCCCTGGTGACCTGTTCAACCTTCCTATCAAAGTCAGTTTGTGGGGCCTCCTAATAGAACATCGTCATCATCATCATCACCACTTTCAAGAACACCAACAATAACAACATCATACATGAATTTGTATGCTACAATCTCCTCTATAACACTTAAGATGTTCATACTTGAGCTTTTGTCATCAACAAATCAATGAAAGGATGTGTTTTAAGTGTTTGACATGCAAAATTTCCATACGATCTATTTCTAATATGCACAATTTTGTACTAAAGTTTCTACTTTTGGCTCTCTTATAAACTTGTTACTCAAGTTTGGTTTTTATTGTAAAATATCAAGAACTTCTTGACATTCTCCTTTGACAGTATTATCTTTCTCTTTTTATAGTTTTTGGCCCAGACACATGGAAGTCCTTTTGTTGTAAAGTTAAAGCAGACATAGAAACAGCTCAGTCATCAGAAACCACAAGTAAGTATAGAACCTTTGTATTGATAGCAATATTTTTAAATTTTGGACTCAGGCAAGCTGATGAAGTGCTCTTAAAACTGATTTTGACTGACAATACAGCCAGTTGATATGATGCTGAAAATGAAAAAAATAATAAAAGAACTATGGGTTGTTTCAGAGATGTCAATGGACGTCCGATTATGGTTACTCCAAGAATCTGACCCAAAAAATTCCGGTATGGATCCTCTGTTTTTGGACACCAATTGATGATATTGGGTCTGGATCCAGATACAGTTGGGTCCATATCAAGTACCCGAATGATATAAAAAAACAATATATACTTAATAACATATCCTATTACTAAAATTTAATAAATAGTAATATATAATCTATAACACTATTAGAAGAATATATTTGGATATTGTGTTGTGCTCTGGTTCAGGTACAGCAGGATCCATCAGAGTTAGGTCCAAGTGAAACGAAATAATTGGTTATGGGTCTAAGTTCACCACAAACCTGACCTGTTTACATGCCTTGGCCGTTTGTAATTGATATCTTCTGGCCGGAGAGCGTGTGCAAGGGAACAATTTCTGGTGATTAACTACACCTTGAAAATGAAGTTGTTTTGCTAGTTCATGTAATCATCTTATATGTAGTATCAACCAGCACTACTTTTGGTAAACTTCTAATCCACAACCACCTATGTATCTGACTGATTAGGTGTTTCAACTGCCTTATACAATTAAGTTTACTTCAAGGACAATTCATAAGCTCATAGAAACCTCACTGATGCTCTCTTGAATTCCAACCCTCTAGGCTGGGGTACCAAAAAAAAAAAACGTTAAATTATTTCTATTTTGAAAGTTTGAAACCATACTAACTTTGCTTATTGTTTATTTATTTTTTCTGTGCATGTTGGCAATCAGAAGAGACGGAGCATAAACTGCCATTCCCCCCCAATTACTACACATTCTTCAGCTTCTTCCAGTTTGTATTGGAACTTCTCCTCATTATTTTTGGATTAGGTTTGTATACCAATCTTCCCGTAGCATACCGAGGGAGTAGATTTTGATAAAATTCTGTGATGTTTCTTTCAGAATAGCCAATGGGCAATTTGTGTCAATATCTTTAGTTACATACGCTCTATAAATGGCCATTGGCTATTCTTTACGAAAATACTGAATGTGTCGAGATGTATGTCCAAAATTTTAACTCTTTCAACTGGTCAGATAGTTTGATTTCATGTGTCCTAAATCCTAATGCAAATAGAGATGTGATCATGTATGTTCAAAATTTTAACTCTTTCAACTGGTCAGATGGTTTGATTTCATGTGTCCTAATGCAAATAGAGATGCTATCAACAGTTTAATTTTTCAACTAATTAAGTTGAGCAAAGCCAATCTTTTAGCCTAATATATTATTCTAACAAATTGACAGGATTCTTTAAGGTAACCAAGATGAAGGAGAAAAAGCGGAAGCACACACATTCATTGCAACTTATGAAAAAACTTGTCGAAAGTGCAGATTTATGGGAGGCTGAAGACACTGGTTCAAGGCCCCCCGATGACTCTTTTGACAATTTTGGGGGTGAAAGAATTGATATGTACAAAGAATTGCTAGATGCATCATTAGATGGGCCTGTCAGTGCGGACGGCACTGCTCGGCTAGACGAAAATTCTAAAGGTAAGGTAAAGAGTGGCTGGTCCATTCGTTTACGATTAACAACCCAACCTGTGCAACTCGCATGCATGCCATTCATGGTTGAATTGATGGTTGAGGAGGTGCCTCAAGGGTGTCCTTGCACAGAGAGAGAGAGAGAGAGAGAGAGAGAGAGAGAGAGCCTAATAAGTGTAACTCTTGATTAAATGGCCTTAACTTGGAAAATTTTCATATTAAGTGTCATTTTTTGTATATTTGTGTGATCAATCTAGTAGTGAGTAAAAGTTCCATAGTTTTAGAGTTCAGAGTAAGAATGATAACACTCCTCTGGGAAAGTGCTCATTATGATGACAACGGCAAGGTTGATAGGAATTTGATAAGCCCCTTGAGACAAGCAAAATATTCTTTTGATTAGATGATGACAACCTTGATTTTATGCCTCAAAGATTAATGGCGTTTTACACATTTTGTATCTTTTCATAAAATTGACGGTAGATGAGTATGGTAGGATCATTGTCAAAACTAGGATGAGTTAAATAGGAAACAACGTCACCAGAGCAGGGTTCTAATTATTGGATATGTTTCATCCACAGCATCACTCATTTTAAAAAAGAACGTTTGTTAGTCATTGTCCCATTTTTCACCATTAGGTTGTTACAACTATAAGCCAACACAGCTTGATCATTTCTCATTATTTGGTATAACAAAACAACAATAAATATGTGAAGTTCAGCAACATGTTATATGTGCTTGTGTTCAGTTTAGACATTTAATTATAATGTTCGCAGTCTAGCAGTTTCTCTCATGTTGTGTTTTTCTCTTCAATTATGAAATCTGTTATCATTTCGATATATATAAATATTTTCTAAGGTGTGGATAAGTTATGAAACTTTCGGGCTGTAGATATTTGTGATCTAGAGCAGTAGAGCAATGATCAAACATGATATCCAAGGTTTAATTTTGTCAGATAATGAAGACGAGATCAAGGACAGAATGACAATGATCCTTGAGGAACCAAAAACTGGTATTGCAAATCGTCGCAGCAATGGCCACAAGAAAGAAAAGAAGGGAAAGGCAAAACATGACAACCAAGAGGATAAAACACAGACAAAAGAATCTGATAAAGAAGGTAGTTCTCACTCTCAATCTCTCATTTTCATTTCTTCATTGCAGTTTTAGATCCCTCTTAAATCTAAGATTCGCCTTTCTTCTAAACTGTGAAAGTACAGAATGGGCTTTATATGGATGAGACCATTCTGTAACAAGTATGGATGATACCAACTTAAGAGTCTCCAGAGTGATGTGGAAAGTGCAGTTAGGAGGCACTCTCCTAATGGTTGGCTTAGGAGAAGCGTGGGTCATCGGCTGAGATGATCTAAGAAAAGATGTACAAGTCATTTTTCACTGTTGATGTTTGATTGCATTAGAGTTTCTCCAGTGTTATAACTTTGTAAGTTGTAGTTGAGTAAATATATTGTTATAAAAGTAACAATGCAATTCATCATCAGAGGCTCATTCCCATCAATTTGGGGATAGCTTAAAGAATTCCACTGTTAAAGTACGCTGGACCGGTGAAAAAAGACATTGCTAATTGTTATAATTGGCCTTCTTTATTTATTATAACAAAGAATACACAATGGAAATCTATCCACAATATGTTGACAGATGTGAAGGAGAAATCACCCTTCTTAGTCGCGGCAAAGATGGGAGTGACGGAGATGGTAGCAGAAATTTTAGATAAATTCCCGGTTGCAATCGACGACATGAATCAAGAAAAGAAGAATGCAGTGCTATTGGCCGTGGAGAATAGGCAACCTAGTGTGTACCACTACTTGCAGGGAAGGTATCCTAAAAAGGAGAGTATATTTCAGAAGGTAGACGGTGAAGGGAACAGTGCACTTCACTTGGCTGCATCCTTTGGCCACAATCGCCCTTGGCTCATTCCTGGTGCAGCTCTGCAGATGCAATGGGAGCTCAAGTGGTACAAGGTGAATCTCTCTCTCTCTCTCTCTCTCTCTCTCTCCCTCTCTCTCTCTCACAGACACACACACAACAAATGCAGAAAATAGACTTGGACCACCCAAATCCAACCCAATTATTGTTGGGTTCAAGTTGAGCCCTGGGAACTCATGGAATTTGGCTAGTTTGTTTATCATTGGTTCAATAATATGGTAGCTGAGTGATGGTCTATTTTGTAGACTATAGCAATGTAGCATTGCAAGTTACTGTTCCCAATGTCCTTTCAACTGGTATCATCATCATTATTATCAATGCCTTATTCCATCTATACGGGATCAAACCCTTTTTTCCCCATAGTTCCCAGCTTCACTAATTCAAGAAAATGGGTCCATCTTGTTTTTGGTTTATATGAGCAGTTCATCAAGGATTCCATGCCCCGCCATTTCTTTGCACACCTCAACAGCAAGCGTCAAACTCCAAAGGAAGTGTTAACTGAGACGCACAAAGAACTAGTCAGGGTTTCAAGCAAATGGCTAACAAACACAGCTGAATCTTGCTCAGTCGTTGCGGCACTTATTGCAACAGTGGCTTTTGCCTCAGCAACCACTCTTCCAGGTGGGGTGAAACAGGACGTAGGCACCCCGGTCTTTGAAGGTGAGCCCTCCTTTGACATGTTCGCCATCTCTTCACTGGTTGCATTGTGCTTCTCTATCACCTCCCTTACCATGTTCCTCTCCATTCTCACTTCACGCTACCAAGTCTGGGACTTCTACTATAGTTTGCCATCCAAGTTGATACTAGGCCTTTCCTCGCTCTTTGTCTCCATCGCTTCCATCTTAGTATCATTTTGTTCTGGCCATTTCCTTTCCATCAAAGACAAGTTGAAGTTTGTCGTCTTTCCCATTTATGCATTCACATGCCTACCCTTAACACTATTTGCTGTGGCTCAGTTTCCCCTTTATTTGGATCTCATAAGATCTATCATGGCACCTGTGCCAAAACGCAGTTTCGAGGTGACTTCTATCTAGTACTTCATCCATACTTTTGGTTACAAGTAGTTTTTTCGCATGTCCTCTTTTCTTTTCTTTTCCTTTTTTGGCAATTTTTATTTTTGTTTGATTGGCCAATAATCTTCAGTATGTGATTTTGTGGTTGAAGTTGTTTGATTTACACTGAGTTGATTTCTTGAATCATAAGTGTGTGATTTCTTGCATATGTAATTGATATAAGGCTATGTTGATTGATAATGTTCTTGCACGGAAATCAACCTGAGGAGAAACCAGTTGATTTCACACGGCCCTGTTTGGATCCTCTGATATGGGTTTTCTTACACTTCAGTTACCCGTAAATTTAAGTATCAATAAATGGTTGTGACAGAGAACAAACTACTGTGAATCTGTGACTTGTAACTCAGGAACTCAAGCTATCCAAATGCATGAGCCTTCATTTATGTGTAAACAGAGTTGCTTGCACTTGGTTTATATAGATCGAGATGGACCCCTAGATTTGTACTCTTCTAATATCCAGGCTTTTAAAACTGGAACAAAGTCCTTTGCCGAACATGTGAACAAGGATCTAGAATTTTCTTTGGTGTACGGTCTTTTCTGAGGAAATTCTGTGATGAACTTCTGGAGGCAATTTGACACAGAGAGGAACTTACGTTCATCAATCCTTCTTTTGAATATCAGTTTCATCAAAGGAGAGAGAAAAGGGTGCTCTTTATTTTAATTTTCAACCCTGTTGTAATACTTCAATATTATTTGAACAAACTGTGGCTAATTTGGAAAGTTACAAATAAATTGATGTCGGTTGGGTTCTCTGATTACTATGGAATTATGTCCAGCAATAGTAGCGACAGTGGGACTCTCAATTAGTGGAAATTATTTGGAATTTGGATTAGACTGCTTGTTTCTTGTAATTGAATATACATAGGAATTGCTACGACTTCAATTTCTAAAAATAATTAAAATTGAAGTAACAAGGGTGAATTTTCAACCCCCGCCCCCACGTGCGCACACACCAAAAAAAGAAAAAGAAACAGAAATTGAATCTAGGAAAATTGAATAGCAATTCAAGTCTCAGGAGAGCGAGTGTTTCTACTACTTCTCTACCTCTAGTCATTCATACCTCGCCTCTTTAATAAGTTTAGTTGGAGCACATTTAACCATGAGCTCACAAAACCAAATTCCATGCAAACCTTCCATATCTTTTATCTTTGCTACTTGTGTCATGAGTTAAATGTTACTCTTACGGTTAGGTCTAGCGTGACAATTTTCCAACATAGTTTATTGAGGATTTTGTATATACCCCTAAGGTTTTTATAATTTGAAAAATAAGCCCCTGTGGTTTTATTATTTGTAAATGAGTCCCTACTAGCATCATCATGTGACCTGACCGTGGACCCCAGCGTGTGGGACCCATTGCATGCTTAATATCTAAGTGATAAGTGCCTTGCATAGATCATAATTATTGTAATTAAATAGATTTAAGAGTTTTTTTTTTACAAAATGGCCCTATGTTTTCGTAAAACCCCAAAGACACCGGCCCCTATACTTTTTATTTTTACATAAGTATCCCTCCAGTGACGGTCAACCTTAACAAAAGCAAGGTTTCATTCATTTCTTACCCCTATATTTTTTAAATCATTCTATTGGCACACAAAGTATTTCTCTTCCCATACATTCAGTTTTTTAAAAAACAAAAACCCATGAAATTACCTTTTTGCCCTCCCCTCCCCTCCCCTCACCTTTCACCTCCGGCACCGACACCGGCACCGACTTGAACAACGGCGGCCGACCCCTCTCCTCCCCTTCTCTCTCCCTCCCCATTGTTTTCTCTCTCTTCTCCCTTTCTCTCTCCGTCTCCTTCTTCCTCTGCATTTATTGGAAAAACAGTGGCTACCAATAAATGCAGAGGGTAAAATGGTAATAAAAAAAGGAGAGCAAGAAACGGCAAGTTGCATGTCGTTATTTTCTGTTGAAGTTGACCGTCAGTGGAGGGATACATATGTAAAAATATAAAGTGCAGGGGTCTATTTGGGGTTTTCTTAAAACATAGGAGTCTTTTTGTAAAAATCTCTAGATTTAATTGTTGAAGTTGGAATTTAAATGCATTATGTTATAGATAATGAGAATAATTAATGTTCCTTGGAGCGCCCGTTGAGTGTGCCCACATCATCATCATCGTCATTAAATTCATGCATTTCCTTGTGTACGGGCCTAAGTTGGGGACCTAGTTGAGTTGCATTTGCAAGGGAGGTAGGGGATAGTTGTGGGAATGTTTGGATAATATCCTGAGAGGAATCCTCTCTGCTTTTCCTCGATTCTAGGAAAACCCATGTTTGGAAGAAGAGAAGGAAAGAGGGGATTTTTCAAATCCTCCAAACCCATAAAAAATTATATTTTCCACTGATTCATCAGTCTCCACCTTCCCTCATCGGATTTTGCAAATATTCCACAAAAGCAAAGAAGTGCCTAAGTTATATGGACTGACTCCTCCTCGGTGTTTTTCAAACCTGGAATGCAATGACTCCTCCCATTAGGAATCCTCAAAGAGAATAGCATAGTTCCAATCGAACGAAAGAATCCTCTACATAGAATTGAAAACAAACGTAGTTAAATTGAAGTTAAACTCAGATAAAATCATATAATATATAGATAAATTCATTTAAAGTCCTGTTTAATTGATATCAGACTAAGATAACTTCACAACAAGCTTAAATAAATACATGTCAAAGTCAAATAACTTCATATCAAACTCAGATAAATTTATGTCAAACTTAATTAAATTCAAGTCAAGATGATTCGATTGATTGAGGTCACCGATGAGTTGACTTTGCTTCTTTCCACAGTTTCCTTCGTCTTCGCTTTCGGAATCTTGATTTTGCTTAGGTTTCGAAGTGTATGACAGTCTCAATATTTTTAAGTGGAGCATGTTTAATGACGTATAGAGTATATAAAGAGAGGGCGTTTTTATCTTTTTGACTCATTCAATGTTAAAAGAGGACCACTGCCTCTATGAGAAAATGTCTTGGACCCCAGACTATAAAACGTAATGTCGAGGGACCTGCCGCCAAACACCCAAACTAAATCTCACTTTCTCTAAATTAGAGTTTCCATTTCAAAGAGTCAAATTTAAATAGGAGTTTTCCTTTCAAATCTTAAAATAACAATGGACCATTTTGAATCTCATGATATCAATCATTTTTTTCATTTTTTTATAATGGAGGGTTTCCCAGTCCTTTGAGCTGAAATAATTCCTACGGGCCCAGACGAAGCCGGGCAAATCTCCTGTGATCCCAGTGTGGTAGTGCAGTTTCAAACCTTCAACATCCTGGTGCAAACCGTGGTCCTAGGCCGATTGAGCTACTACCCTTTGAGTTCACCATGCCAATCATTAGTGTACTCAAGCTTTATTAGAGAGTTTATCTCAAGCCCGGCCAACAGGGATTATTAAAGGAATCTTCATTCCTAGGGAGGTGATGATCATCGATGAAGATAAATGTGTAAAAGTTGTTCTCTCTTTTACTTTAGTCTTTAATAGTTTTTCATATTTCTCCTCTTACTTTCTCATTCATTCTAGCTATATCCAGTATCTTTGGTTTATCTTTTGTTTTCTTTATATATTTTAACGGATTTATTACGATAGGACTATTTGATGCGATTTGCAAAGCAGTGTCTCAATTTTCATTGAAGATTAATATACCAAACTGTGTAAAAGTTCTATCTTCTTCTTGTTTTTTCCAATCCTTCATTTTTCATATTTCTCTCTTTTAATAACTTTTTCTTTCTTTCACACTATATTATATATCTTTGATTGATTTTGTTTTCTTTATAATTTCTAGCATATTTATTATGATAGAAATGGTTTCATGATATCCGGACAGAAATCCTACAATTTTCATGGAAGATGATAAGATTTTCAATTACATAAAAAGTTCTTCTCTCTTTTTCTCTAATCTTTCATTTTGCATTTTGCTCCTTCTTACTAACTTCACACACACACACACACACTGTTATCTTTATATTTTCTTGATGGATTTATTACAATAAAAAAATGATTTGATTCTAACTAGAAAGTTTTTTTTTTCTAAATAAGATATTTATTTGTTTTTAATATGTTCTTTATTAATAATATTTAAAAAAATACTAAATTTAAATATTTTTTAGGCCCGTGCTTAGCTCGGACCCCTATTGCTAGTTTAATTTTATCGAGGTCTAGTGGAGGACCGGCTTTTACTTAGTTGCGGGGCATCATCGTCGCCATCACTGCCATCTAGCATCCTCACTCTCTTTTTGCATGTTTTTGTGCCACATCAGGTATGTGGTCAAACTCATTTAATCATGTTTTGTATTCTTTGTAATTTGATTTGATCTGTTTTTACATATTAGCCAAACTCTGCTTTGCTAAGGAATGGTCGTTGTTGTATGACGATTTCTATTCGTGGCGATAAATCATTACTTGACAATCGTTCTTCTTAAGTTCTATAAAAAGAAACCAATGGTTTGGATCATATAAATCGATTTGTATCGATTGATAATTTTGAGTCTGGTATTTGCACCTACATATATTTGATATTTCATATGAGACCTATTTTCGATAATTGAACTATTGTTTTTATGGATGGAACTTGGAATGTGTTAAAATATGATACTATTTTGCTAGTGTTCCGAAACCATCCACATCTTGAGAACCCAATGAAAATGTAGAAATTTAATTAGTTGACCTTTGACCCCTCTAAAGGCATTATCTGAAGTATTGGCAAACACAATGTGGGGACGCCCGCACGCGGATGTTTAGCCCTCTATTTTGGGGCATAACATTGGGATTGGGATCCATTTGTGCTTTATCACTAGACTGCAGCTAGCCCATTTGATTACGTCCAGTGGTAACAAAAATGATTGGATTTGTACCTTCACGATATGCCTTATCTGAGAAAAATTAGCACAGTCCCTGCTAGGGTCCTATGTTCATGCTACTTTAGTGAAGTGATTTTTTAAAATCATATCAGGCCAGATTTGACCTCGGTGTCTTGATTTAACCCATTTTTATTTAAATGTTTTCACTGATGAAATTTATTTTATGACGATATCGTATTTTAGATGTAGTCCTTAACATTCCAAACTCTATGACAAAGTTTATTTTAAGTTATTATATAATTTCCCAAAAAATATATGAATCTTGTTTTCAAACTAATTAAATTAAAAGGTATATGGAAGCAATCATTTTGAATTTGAATGTTTACTTAGCATGTTTAATTGATATTTGATTTACCTACTGATCTCCAAAACTCACCTCTCCAATTTGCAGGTGGTAATCTCGGGTTTGCTTCGAATCTGGGATGTGTAAACAAGAGGTCCAGAAATTTAAAGAAGCTTAGAGATTTAATTTTTATTTATTAGGATTTTATTAGATTCCGTTCAAGTGATGTAGCATGGCCTTGTGTAATGTTGAATTTGTTTTTAATTAATAAAGAATTTTAGTTAAGTCTGTGTTCTGACTCTAAGAATCCTAAGTGGGACCGTCGCACCACGAAATCTGAGGGTCTCTACGGATCTGGGGACGTCACAAATGCACATGCTCTCTTGTAGGAGAACATTCTCCCTCATTGAGATGTTTTTCCTCCTCCAAGAAGATGCTTTCTGTCACTTTCCAAAATATGTCAGCCAGCAAAATCTTCAAAACATATCATGCAGCAAAGTATGGCCTCTGTAGATATAACAACACATGTGGATAGAGTCAATGACAGAAAATGGACTTCGTTAATCCAGGGCTATAGAATAGAGAGAAGATTTAAGGCTAATAAGTTTTTTTAGTTTGCTTTCTATTTCTATGCCTTAGATCAGTTCAAAATTTTATGATCATAAACCTACTTGTACTTGTAGAATTAGTTTGCCTACCCTAAGACCTGAGCCCTAAATTTAATCCATTAAGGGTTTTGGCGCTTAATATAGTTCTAGGCCCTCACAATTAGACCTACCCAAATTGATGACAAGCTCATTTGAGTGGTCTTGATGGGCTGGACCAGGGCAACATTAGGCCCATTCGCATGCTTATCATGTGATGTCGGACACCGAGCACCTGAAGAATCGGAATGCCGTGCAAGCAAGCAAAAGAAGCAACATTAAAGACCAAAGCTGCATGATGCTTCCACTGTGCTCATGTATTTGATTACTTTTCCTTGTTCTTTACTTAAAGAATCTATTAATTTTTAATCAATGAGCATTTATGCGATTCTGAAATTTCAACTTTGAGCAATTCGCGAATTCCCGCTCAAGGCTGGAAAATTCGTGACTCGGACTCGACTTGTCTAGCTCTAAATATTGACTTGGAAAGATTCAACTGGATGACTCTAATCTGAATTTATTATTATTAGTATATGTAGATCCATTTATATCTAAGATTTAAAAGTACTTGAGTTTTCCATGAAATTGTGTTAAAATAGTCCAATTTTTCTTCTCTCTCCACATTTTAAAGTGCTACACCAATCAGCCAAAAAATAGCAAGCAGAAAAATCAAAGACTTTACCTTACCATCAAGGAATTCTCACGTGCATGAGGGTCCTTGATCCGGACAAGAATATGGCATGTCGGTGTAGTCTCCTTGGCCTCACAAAAAATGAATACCGCCTTTGATCAATTTATATTTAAACAAACTTCCCCATGAACTGATGTACACCTGACAATGCTGTTAAAACAAAACAAAACAAAACAAAACAAAACAAAAAAAGGAATAGAAAAAAAAAGAGAGAGAGAAAATTCTAACATATCAATAGTTGAATCACACAAGTGAAAAAATATTCACTTCTGAAAACAGTAAACAGTTTGTGGAAGTTTCGAGCTTGTAAGATAGTATACCTTTTTTGTGGGGCCTACCTGGTGCATGGCATTGGTAGGTTTAGATATGATTTTAATGTTGAACATTGGGACCTTGGTTTGATGGTCATACTTATAATTAATATATCATTTGTGTTGTTGTTGTAGATATTTTTACTCTGCATTAAAAGCTTCGGATCCGATCTAAATCATATCCACAGTTAAAAGAACTAAAGATTCTCCCACATACAAGAAACATGAGATACCGCAGTGTCATCTCACAAAGTCGCCCTTCGATTGATCCCCGGGCAAGTAGAATATCATGACACCGCACTGTACGGCTCACCCAATTAAGGGAAAAAGGAAATATTTCCACAAATATTGTGGTTTGGACTTGTTTGGGGGCTTTACTAATGAAATTGAGTGAAGTAAAGATTATTTTGAATAAATAATAAAATATAAGTGGATTATGATTATATTTTATTTTCACTTGTTTGTGATGGAATTTTTTTGACTTTCTTATGAGGAAGTAGAGTTTTTTGGTCTTTTGGTAAAGAAGGGGTTGCTTTTTTACTTTCTTTTTTTTTTTTTTTTAAATATGATGGGAAATTGAATTAAAGTGCTTATAAGGTGAATTTTGTTTATAAATAGAGCTTTACCTTACTTGACTCTATTAATAGAGTTGCCAAATATAATAAATGAGAACCTAGATCTTTTTAATCTACGAAGAATCATGTTTCTTCTATAGGACAACAAATCAATATATCGCCAGTTGAACCTGGTTTTGGAAAGGCCTATTTGTTTTCTTGGATTACATAGGAATTGAATGATAGGAATTCATGCTTAAATGAACTTCACGGGATTTTGAAGGCAATGAGGTGTGAATAGTATAGGTTAAAGGGTGAATGATACAAGGTATCGATGTAGATGCGGAAATCGAGTTTCTTAGAATTTGAATTACAAGCCCGAAGAGTGGAACCAATCTAGAGATACTCTAAGGCCGTAACTATAAATATTTCATTGGATCCCACCTTTTAAATTCAAAATGCTCGATTTAGTTATGGTTACTGTATGATTGATGCAGTGTAGAGCACATGGTTCAATAGGGCCTAACTTCTAAACCCATACCACTTGTGATGCCTGACCTGCTCTATTATATATAATTAGGGAAAGTTTTACTCCGTTAGATTACTACCTCATGAGCAATTAATGGCACGTAGGATACATGTTTTAACATTTTGCCTTTATGTTAATCATGCATGTTAGAATTAAACTTGAGTGACTTGAATTATTTCTAGGGCCCTGCTGGGAGAATCCGTCTCATTGCTTCCGACCAAAGCAAAGCTCTGTTGCAGCATGTGGGCCTCTACAAACATGCCACATCTGCGCCCATTGAAAAGAATCCTGATTATAGAGACTATATAAACAGTACGACAATTTCTTACATTATCATCTCCACGATCTCCCTCTTCTACTTCTACTCTCCCCATTCTGTCTCTCCCTCTTCTACTTCTACTCACCCCACTCTTTCTCTAAATGGATTATCTTCAGATATCCCATTCAAATCCTCCTCTTCCACCTCCCATTAGCAGTGGCATCGGAAGCAGCACCGGTTTTTCCCATCCAAATCCTCCTCTTCCACCTCCCATTAGCAGTGGCATCGGAAGCAGCACCGGTTTTTCCCATCCAAATCCTCCTCTTCCACCTCCCATTAGCAGTGGCATCGGAAGCAGCACCGGTTTTTCATCTGTGACCCTAACACTTGAACAAGTAGAAGAAGCCGTAAACCAATCTGCAAAAGACGATCTCCATAAATTCATTATGGATGGCGATTGGGATAGTGTGCTGAATATATACAGAGATTACAAAGATAAGGTCCAAACGGCCAAGATCACCAGCTCCAATGAAACAGCCCTGCACATTGCTATATCCGACAACAGAATCGATATTGTGGAGGACCTTTTGAACATTATCGATGCTAATGTAATCAGAGAGATGACCGACAACAAAAAGGAGAATCCTCTCCACCTTGCGGCGTCGCTGGGCCAGAGGAAGACGTGCAAGCTTTTGGTAGACAAGGATCCCGAACTGATCGGTGCTCGAAACATAGATGGAGAGACCCCTCTGTTCAGAGCAGCAAGGCATGGGAAGAAGGGGGCCTTCTACGCCCTTCATCCCAAATGCCCCATTACTGGTCGTGACATTAAACATGAGATCCGCCACTGCAAGAGGAAGGATGGCAACACCATGCTTCATGTTTCCATCCTTGGAGAGTACTTCGGTAAGAATGAAACTTTCTTCGGTTTTGCCTTTTCTCAATTCGGATATGGGTGGCAAAATGGGTCCGGACTTGCTAACGGAACCTCCCGGGTCGGCTTGAAACAATTTGAGGCCTAAAGATACAATCACAAATGAGACCTTAAATTATCTATTCTTTTTTCTTTTTCTTTTTGTCTTTTTTTTTTTCAAAGTTTTGACCATCTCGATTGGTATTTTCTAGTAGATACATTTATCATTTATAAATTATAACTAATAATATTTATAAATAAAACAAACACTAATTATAATAAACATACAATACGAGCATGGAATTAAAAAAATCTTAAAATCATAAAATAATAGAACTTGATTTAGTGATTTATCATTGTTGACCATAAACATAGTAAATGTAGATGAATTTCGAATTTGATTCAGTTTTTTCATTATGAAAAAAAAAAGGATTATATTTGAGTTAGTGGGTTATGATTAACATATATTATAAAAAATACTCACATATATTATCAGAATATATCCACATATATTATTAAAAAGAATACGAAACCATATCAATAAATCTTTAAAGAAGATTGTTTAGAAATTATAAAAAAAAAAAGGTAATTATAGAGAAAGACAATCTATGAGAGAGACAGAGGGTGAGAGAGTAAAGAGTACGTGAGATGGAAAAGCGTTGGTGAAGAAACGTTCATTTGAAAAACCTCACTAGTGAGGGGGCAAGGAGGTTGGGTTGAAATTTGTTAGGATTTAAAAAGACACTGTGTAGAGAAAAAGAAGGATGACACTTGCTTTAACGCTTTGTTTAGATGTGAAAAGATGGCTTTAATGAGGTGTGATACTAATTACTATTATGGGGCATTAGGAGAAAAAAAAACTATGACAGTTCCTTAAATGATTTTTGAGAATTTGAAAAGACGATTTTTATAGGGCCTTATTTTTTCGGGGCCCAAAGCAAGGGCATTTCTTGCTCAACGGTCGAGCCACCCTTGGTAACCCCACCATCCTTGGAGAGCACCTAGATTTTAGATGTTTGCATCTCAAAATCCTCCTATATTCAATAGATCAGATAGTCTTGATAAATTTTGCAAAGTATTCTATTTAATTATAACTACTTTTACATAAAACTACTGTAGTTTTGTAAAATCCAAGGTGAGCTAATTGTCCATTTTACAAGAAATCTTAAAGAAAATTACTCACTAAAATAATGTAATTACTTACTTCCAATGAAACGGGACGTGAGGGTGAGTTATTTGGGCCAACCAGACATAAGAGGGTTTTAAGAGATAGATGTCATAAAAGAAATTGAGTCCACAAAATCGAACCAACTATTAAATTTACTGTTAGGAAATGGATTGTAAGCATTATTTCTATTTCCATTTACTGATATTTGATTGAATGGTAGTAGAATTTAATGCACTTGGGTAGCGTTTGGTTCGCTGTAATGAATGTAGGAATGGAATGGTCATTCCAACGGAATGATCATTACCGCGTTTGGTTCGCCAAAAAGTGACGGAATGACCATTACTCCATTCCCTTATGTAGAGGAATGACCATTCCACTTGGGAGGCAGAGAAATGGCCATTCCATTTCTTTATAACTTTTATTGAGACCAAAATACTCTTGTTTCACATTCTCTACTATTATAAAAGAGAGCAAGATGTAAACTTTTTTTCACTACACCATTGTGGGGCCCACCCCCAAATATTATACTGCAAACTTTTTAACTACACCTTTGTGGGGCCCACTCCAAAATATTATAATATAATATAATATAATAATATATTATTATGAGGAATTGCAAACTTTTTCATTACACCTTTGTGGTGCCCACCCCCAATTTTTATAATGCAAACTTTTTTACTACACCATTGTGGGGCCCACCCCCAAATGTATATGCAAACTTTTTCACTACACCTTTGTGGGGCCCACTCCAAATATTATAATATAATATAATATAATAATATATTATTATGAGAAATTGCAAACTTTTTCATTACACATTTGTGGGGCCCACCCCCAATTAATTATTATAATACAAACTTTTTGACCGTACCATTGTGGGGCCCACCTCCAAATATTATAATATAATATAATATAATAATATATTATTATGAGAAATTGCAAACTTTTTCATTACACCTTTGTGGGCACACCCCCAAATATTATAATACAATATAATATAATAATATATTAGTATGAGAAATTGAAAATTTTTTCATTACATCTTTGTGGACCCACCCTCAAATATTAAGATGTGAGCCCCACTTAGTAATATATATATATATATATATATATTGGTGGTTCATAATGAATTGAAGTATGGTCTGGGGACCACAGTTAAGAGTCTTGGGTGTAGTACTGCATCTTTGACTGACCCAAAGATAAAAATCTAACAAGGGTATTTTGGTCAGTCTTATGTAAATTTTATTACATTCCGAACATCATTCTGGCGTACCAAATGCAGGAACAGGAATCAGAATTCTATTACTAGATTGATTCTTCAGTGGAACCAAACGTTGGAATGGGAATGACCATTCTTGCTTCATTCCATTCCAAACTCATTCCGGCCTCCATTTCATTCCTACCTACAACCATTCCCGCGAACCAAACGCTACTTTGGTTTTTTTAAAAAGCCCTCTTCTAATGAGCAAGTAGTGAGCTAAACAAAATTTGCTACATCCCCTATTTTAGTTTCTTTTACCCCAAATTAAGGAGCTCAGATCAAAGAAAGCCCACACAATTACGAAGAAGTAGCCACATAGTGAAAAGAATAGTCTACACATATGGAAAAAGTTGCACACTGCGCATGGATAGTTGGGTGACGTGTTGCCAACCAGTTAAGCAATTCTTGTCGTCTATATTTTAATTTACGGTTACATTTGTAAAGAAGTCGTTATGATTTTCTTTAACATGCCTCAACCCAAAACTTTTAATATTTAAGAGATTCAAACCAATTACAGTTCTACCTACAGCAGGTCGCTGTCTTCAAGTAAGACATGATACAGTTTGTGTGTCTACTACCATTACCAGATAGGTAAGGGTTTCAAAATCTACCTAAAAACGAAAAATATTAAGTCTATGAGATGTCAATAACCATCTAATTGAAGTTCAGAAAATGATGGATGAAATGGGGCCTTTGCCCTTTATTTGGTTAGATGTGGTACTATGTAAATGAAATTCTACCAGCCCGTAGCTCAGTTGTTGTGGCACCTTTCTTCCATGGAAAAAACAAGGGAATAATCCTTGATTGTACCGCCGATGGAAAAAGACTTCCGTGGATGTCTGTGGGTTGGGTGGCACTTACCTTAAAAAAAAAATAAAAATTCCAAAGGTCTTCATACATGTTAGAAAGCCAAATAGCTATATATAAAATATCCCTTTTAAATGCAGATGCATGATGGATCGTACGGGAAATCCAGCGATCCTTAAGGGCCCGTTTGGTAATTTACTTTTAAAATAAAGTGGAGTGAAGTGAAATGAAAAGAATGAATAAAATATAAGTGAGTTATGATGATATTTTGTTTTTAGTTGTTTGAGATAAAATATTTTTGACTTTTTGTATGGGAAAATGGAGTTTTTTTGTTTTTTAGTGAGTAAATGTAGTTGCTTTTTGAATTTTTTTGGAAAAGATGGAGGGAATTTTTTGGAAAAGTGTTTTTGATGGGATGTTTAACTTGACTTTACTTCACTTGACTATATTAGTAAAATTACCAAACGGGCCCTAAAAGGTCCTGAAGTGAAAGTACCACTCTTACACTGGTAGACCAACGTAATAAGGAAAAAAAAAAAGGAGCAAGGAAATCGAGCCATGTGAAAAAAAGGTCCAATGGGCTTGCAAAATAAAAATTGGCTTCATAGCCTTAGATGGATAGATGGAATGCTAAATCCCAAAACTTTCTTAAATATTAATGTAAACCTAGCGGCCCCACTTTACCCTGTTATTATTATTAAATTTTTGGGGGGTGGGGGGTTTCGTTTGTATCTAGTAGGGTAGTCTGACCCACAAACTCCACATTAAGTCCAATTCTATAAGGCAGGAGAGAAAACTTTCACATGGTCAATCCATTCCTAGATCACTTGGTGAGGCACCTCCCTAGTCAGGGGATCAATCCTGGAATTAGCTGCTAAGATTAAGTGTCTAAATTGATTATTTGAGCACACTAGTCTAAATTGATTATTTGAGTACCCTAACAATTTCACCATTTACCATGGAAGAAGACCCATTTGGGTGGTCGTTATCTTATTGCATCATTAAATTGCTGCTCACTGTATTACTTTCCATCCATTGAAAAAAATCTTACAGTGGCCATTTGTGCATTTGTAGAGTTGGCTTTTCAAATCATTTATTGGTACCCGGAGCTCATGGAGTATAATAACGAGAAAGGACAAACAGCTCTCCATTTGCTTGCACTAAATCCGTCAGCTTTTAGTAGTTGGAGTGACTTGGGATTTCTTGATGACTTCGTCTATCGCTGTGAGCTCTAACGCGCATGCGCGCACTCACACACACACTCTCTCTCTCTCTCTATATATATATATATATATGGAGAAGTTTCATGTGTATGATGCTTCCAGAAATAGAAAATTTTAAGTATAAAAGTAAATTTTCAAGTATATAGGGTGAGGTGCACTTCCTTGTCTTTATGTGCATTTTTTGAAGCATCCCTCACCCTATGGTGAGGGATAGATGCACATGAACATTTCCATAGGGTGATGGACACTTTCCCTTTTTACACATAAAGACAAGAGAGTGTACTTCATCCTATGTACTTAAAAACCCACTTTTGTACTTGAAAATCCCCATTTATGGAAGTGTCCTTCACCATATGGTGAGGGATGGATGCACATGAACATTCCTCATATATATATATATATATTAAGGCTCTTCTAAATTCAATTTTAGGATAAAATCTCATAAGCTCATGCTTGTGGGGCTCACATTTGGTCAATCCAAATAGAGCAAACACATGATTCACATAAATTGCACATATCCACCAACTTTCAGTCAAATCCGAATTTACTAAACTATTAGATCGACTTTATATCGATTCAAATGTATTGTTGACCATTAAACTTTTAGGCCCATATGGAAATGAAAGGAATCACGGTTGGGGCTGAATTTTTTGCAAAGTGTAAGATCCCATGGAAGCTCAATTGTGTGGTGGGGCCCACTTGAGGATGGGGGTGGGGGGATTTCAAGGACTCCATGGGACCCTCCTTCCTGCAAAAAAATCAACCCCAACCGTGATTTCCATCATCTCCATCTGGGCACCAAAATTTTAATGGTCAACGGTCCATTCGGATCGATACATAGTCGATTCAACAATCTAGTAAATTTGAATCTAACCAAATGTTAGTGGGCATGTGCAATTTAGAAGGGTCGTGTGTTTGGTCTATTTGGATGAGTCAATGATGGGCCCCAGAAGCGTTATCTTACGGAATCTTATCATGAGCTTAAGCTTAGGAGCGCCTCGCCCTATATATATATATATATGTATGAATTTTTAAATGCATTTATCCCTCATCATAGGGTGAGGGTACTTTCCCTTTTTGTACATGAAGACAAGAAAGTGTACCTTACCCTATGTACTTAAAAATTCACTTTTGTCCTTGAAATTCCTCATTTATGGAAGTATCCCTCATCCTATAGTGAGGAATGAATGCAATTGAAAATTCTCATATATATATATATATATATATGATATGGGGCTAGGGATAGCTAAGTGGTTGGGTCCTCTCTTTTGCCGAATTAGAGGAGATTTTGGTTGAGGACCATCCAAACTCGACTTGATTGGCACTTCTTCTTTCCCATGCCGGACCGGCCAGACCGGCCCCCTTCGTGATGGGTGTGTAATTTTTTAGGCCAAGCCCACTGCCTGACTAGTATGGGTTAGATTGGGTTTTCGAATGGGTTTGTTTTATTTTAAAATATAAAACATATGTGATGGATGGAAATGATATCCATAACTCGGAATGGCACACTCAGCCTACTACCACTTGAGCTACTATAGTCTCACTTTGAATGGTTAACTAAGTAATATAAAAGTTAAAAGACAAATGGGGTGGGGTGGATCAAGCACAACCAAAAGCCAAACCCGCACTGTAAGTGACTTGGTCCAAAACCTAGAAACACATACTCATCTCGAATCCGACCAATTCACTACTATACCAGGACGGTTTTTTTTTAAATGCAACTCATTGCCATCACTAGCTAAAGAGGGTTGGAACCCATGAAAGACCCAGCCTTATGGAGAGAAACTAGCTCAAGCAAGGAGAGAGCCTAATTACTGGATGGTTTTAGTTGATGGTTACTCAAGCTGGGAGAGACATGCTCTCGCAAGGATTAGTTTTGGTTGAGGATTGTGCATAACATGTACTAGTCTCAACCAAAACTTGTCCCATTTTCAATTTAGTTTAGTCAATCACCACTGACCCTTAGTTTTTTTTTTTTTTTGGCTATCGGAGGATTCCCAAGCCTTTGGCTGAACTAATCCCTTCGGGCCCAGAAGGAAATCAGGTAAACACCCCTGTGGCCCTAATGCGGTAGCACTGGTGGACTCAACCTTCAATTCTTGAAAAAGAGGGAACTTGGGGTTGATACTAAAACCTTTAGCTCCAAAAGAGGAAGGAACCATAGTCCTGACCACTCGGCCAACCCCTTGGGATTGACCAACTCTTAGTTAACTACCGAGATTTTGGTTGAGTTGATGAGTAATTGTAACCTGGATAGGGTTCAATCCAATGTGAGTTGACAGACTGAATAGAAAATTTGGTCTTGGCGCAAATTCAACCCATGTATCCATCAAGTCAAACAGAACCTAGAGTCCGAACCCTACTCGAAATTAAAAGATCATCTGGAACCCTCGTTTACTTGGATGAATTCGGGTTGTGTTAATGACCCCAATGGTTTTTGGGCTAGCATCTGATTTGAAGTCAGGAATTGAATAGCCAGTGATGTCAGGCACTGGAGCTGATATTTAATAAATAGCTAATCTACAACCGAACTGTAAATTTGTAGGGCGACTTACCGTATAAACGTGCCCTATGTCCTATATTTGGTTGCTAGTGTTACCACCCTAGGTCCACTGTGAAGTGGAAAGGATACTAATCTATTTTCATGTGTAGGGTTGATTGTTGACTTCGCCAAGTTTGAGAAGCCCTCCGAATTCAAGAAGGAACAGCATTCAGATATTCTTCCAATTCTGGGAAATTACAAAACCTGTTTGGACTCACTTAAGAGATGGAAGAATAAGGTTATTAATGCTATTGGTAATGCATCATCCTTCATCTTTTTTTTTTTTTTTTTTTTTTTTTTCCGGTTCAGAGTTACAATGTAGATTGGAACTATTTGTTAGTAACTCATAAGCGAGTTAAAGAAGAAAAAAAAAAAAAAAAAGGTACCTATAGTAGTAATTTGAAAATTGAGGAATGGGACTGAGAGACAGTTTATTGAGCATAATAACTTGAGCAGTCAAGTTTGACAAGAGTACTCAATCAAAATTAACAACAATAATTTGATTTACTCAACTTAAGGAATTATTAAGCTTTATGGGCTTAGGCAAGTCAAAACAAGGAATTATTTAACCGTGATAACTTAGGCAAAGTCAAAACAAGTTTTTAGATATAAGAGAATACAAGGTAGTGCATGTGCAAAGGTGAACATGATACATATAAAACAAGTTTTTAGATATAAGAGAATTCAAGGTAGTGCATGTGCAAAGGTGAACATGGTACATATAGGTCATACAGTATCAAATACCTCACAAAATATGAAAGTGATTATGGATTAGTCATTTTATCAGAAGTTAGTCGGATTAGACAATCTTAGACAACTGATCTAATGCTTTGAAAAAATACAGCCAAATTGAAGCGAACAATTCATAGTCAGGCTCCAAATAGCATTGTCTAATATAAATATAAGTTTTTTAAATGACTAATCCAGATGCCGTATGTTACATTGGGCCTCTGGGTCCCACTATAATGATGTTGTGCCCGTTTATATGGAAATGCGAATCACCGCGATCAAACGTGCAATCAACCACACAAAGAAAGAGAAAATCAAACACAGAGAATTTACGTGGTTCGGCAAACTTGTCTACGTCCGCGGGAAAGAAACTCGACTTTTCTTTGTGTTTGGCTTTCTATGATGTGTAGTAGTTTACATGGGTTACACATTACATCAATATATAATGCTCTCTTTCTTATCCCCAAGAAATCCTATCTTAGTCAATAAGAAAGTCTTTATATAATTACCAAAATACTCATGACCCTAACCCACTAGGTCTGGTCCCACTAAGCCAACACATGATATGGTGTGTGGTGGCACTCGGTGCATGACTTACGAAGTGATGAGGGTTTTTGTTTTGAAATTTGGATCTTTGAGGGAACCTCAGAATTTTGAGGGCAGCTAAAACTCACTTATTAGCACAAACCTACATCGGAATTGCTCGAAACAAATTCTTCTACTTGTTCAATTGGTAGGCCAAATATCTGAATGCATCACTATTAAAGTCTTCATGTGTAAATAAAATGTAGAAAAAAAAAAAAAAAAAAAAGAAAAACCGTGCTTTAGAAGTGATGCATACGATAGCTATTGTACCTTGTCTAACATTCAATATATTTTTGTTTCCAGTCGATGGGGCATGGGAAAGGAAGGACATTACAGGAAATAAAGACATGGAAATGCAGCAGTCGCCTGTGCAATCTACAAGTAAGTTTGAGTTCTATGTTTCTAGAAAGTTTTAGATGTGCTAAAGATGGCATGAGAAAACAAGAAAGAAATCATCAAAATACAACTTTTGAATTGGACAGTTTTCTCCTACAACTTTCCCATCCAAATGAGGCCTTTGCTCATTGTCCACAAAAACAGCCATAAGTCCAAACTCTGGACTGTTTGGAGGAGAAAAGTGACACAAAATATGAATGAACGGCAGCATTTGACGCAAATATACCAACGATCAAACCACTAAAGGGTCTGTTCGTTTACTAGAATTCTAGAAATTCTTGTTTGGTGAATTCTTAAATTTCTAGACAACATGGAATTTCTAAATCCTCCTATTGCATTTTGGAATTCCACCAAAATGTAAAAATGTGGAATTCCTGAATTCCTAAAGGTCGATTGGAACTTATCATGCATGTGCTGGAATTCATAAATTCAACCCCAACCGCTAAAATTCTAATAAGAAATTCTAACAAAGAAACAGGTCCTAAGACTTCGTACATTAGTTCTCACTCAATTTCACTAACAGAAAATTGGAGTAGGACTGTGACTCTTATCATTTCATTTTTTTTTTTTTTTTTTTAAAGGATGAGACTTTCCCTGATGCAAAATGAGACTCTCTCCAAGAAAAACAGTCATGAAGCGTTTGGTAATTTTCTTCCGTAGTCCCATGAAAATCCAAGAGGGTGATTGATTGTTATAATTAAAGGAAATGGAAGATGAGATAAGAAATCTCGCTCCATGATAGGATTAGGAAATGGAACTTGGTATATTTGATGTCAATAGAGGGATCTGTTGAGAACCGCTCCTTCTCACCTGGATTTGGACCATTGTGTGTCCGCATCTCATTTATAGATTAGATCCATATCCGGATCTAACACAGAACCTGTGTTGTATCCGAACCTTGCATCAACTAAAAATATAGACTCGGTTCCGAACTTCGATCCAAAATAAGATGTGGAGTGCATTAGTATAATTGGGTTTAAGGGTTCCACGTCTGGTTTACCTCGAATCAAAGACTTTAGACAGTGGGATGACCAGATGCCCATTTGAAACCCCAATCATGCCAACGTCTCTAAGCAATTGTGCTACAACATGTGACACAGTTCATTTGCACTACATAGTGGCAAACATTAGTTGGAGTGGCAAGTTCCTTGTCAATGATCTAACATTGGATTGGTGAATAACTTTTCTCTTTACTTTTAATGTACTGTACACTCTCTGTGTAGGCGAAGACAGAAGACAAGCCACTGGAGATCCTAATCCAGGCAACGAGGTTCAGGAACAGTGCATGGATTGCGATCGTGATCATATCAACGGTAATTTGTTTTAGAGATAATTTTAGGCCGATGGTTCATTTTTCTATCATATCAATCCATCCTCAATGTTTACTTTGGTTTTTATTTTTATTTTTTCTTTCTTTAAAGGTAAGTGAATTTTTTATTAAAACTTCAGAGGAGGAACCCCCTCCCCAAAATACAAGAATTAGTGCACCATCACTCCCCTATGCCACCCCAATAAGATGATGGCTATGCCAAGCATATGGTGACCTGCAACAAGTGAGTCTAAGAGAAGGGAACAAAAAATTGGAAAATACATACATCGTGTGGTGATGATTTAGCGGGAAATTGGCATTGATCAAAGGAGGTCAGTAGATTGGCCATCGGCTCTACGATGAAAATAAGTCAGGTTCAAGTCTTGTACCCGCCCACTGGATCCAAACTCAAATTAGATTGACCATTGGCAACCTGTACTCGAATGGGGTCCAAGTTGCGGGACCCCTATACACATACCTGGAATTTAAATGAAGGCCCAAACTCGAACCTAGACACATAGGAAAATATCAAGGTCCAATTACTTATATGGCATATAATACACCTATGTACGTATTAATATTGATATACTTAAAGTGTTTAGCATATATATTAATTTGAACTATTCAGAAAACCCACTTTTAGAATGCATCTTTTTTCCAACTATATTTTTTTGGGCCTGATGCCCATCTGTAATTAATCCAATCCTTTCAGCCCACATTGGCCGTTATTATCGCAACCCAAATTTTACACAGTTTCAGCCATTATTCACTGTTAGATTTTAGCATATTAAAAAGTCTGCATAGTTTACAACCATTAAATTTTATATCAAATGCCAACAATTTAAAATGTGAGGGCGCCCACCTCTATCTCTCATATAAGGTGAGAAAGGGAGGGTGGCTCTACAAAAGCCCACGTTAGCGCCCATGAGTTTTCCTTTCCAGAAATTACTTAGAATAATAAACACTACTTTGGCTTTGATGTGGCCCACTAACCTCTCCAAATCACAGCCACAATTATCTCAAGCTCATCATATTCTCTCTCTTAATTTGGTTTACCCATCACTAAGGATATTTATTCCCAACAAAATCGAATCAATCCAATTGTAAAACCAATCCTCTAAAACTAATCTCTATATTATTGGAGTTTCTTCTCATCTCCATGTCTCCCTCCCTATCTCATCTGTCACTCTCCATACCACACCAGCCCCAAACCTTTTATCTCACTATCTCTCAACTCACCTGTCACGACCCGGGCCCGAGCCGAGCCGTGAACACTATACTTACTCCCGTAAACTCCGAATTAACCGAAGTTAAAACGAGATTCACAAGGGATATCAATCACAAGAACCTGCCAAATATAAAACTTTTGCGGAAACAATATATATTTGACAATAATAACTTAACATTTACATGTATCAAAAGAAAGTCCTTATACATGTATCGTTTTCCATATACCTTTAACAAATGCTGCATATACAAAACACTATGCAGTCAACCATTGATTACATTTCCAAAAATAAATTTATAAACAGTTTATCAAAACATTTCTCAAAATGTTCCAATTTCCAACTCGCACTCGAATACCACATCAGATGGTATCACGCCGGTTCCATTCTATCAATCCTCCTGACGGAACCGGAACGGTCTCCGCCGCTGGCGCCGGGGGCGCTGCGATGCCGGCAGGGGCAACCTGGCCTGTAATGCCATCAATAACACTAATGAACACGACGGTTCAACAATGTATAAACAATTCTTGCAATAAAGTATTAACACATTCATTTGCATTAATAACAGTTCAATACTAGATAAATCTAGACAATCCTACAGTAGCAATAATGAACAATGACAGTCAGTACCAGTCAGTATACATATACAAATTGGCAACTACCATAGCATTCTTAGATTGTATTTCATTCAATTCATTACCATCTTCCCTAAAAGGAAGGCTTCAATCAATATCCTAAGATATGATCGGGATTTATTCATTTACCATCTCCCCTCAAAGGGAGGCTTCAATCACTACCCGAAGGTATGATCGGATGTATAAGTGGGACTTACCAGTGCCCGGGCCAGGGACACTAGCATCACCACGGAGCTCCGGAACACCCCCAATACCATCTGCTGCAGCAGGATTAGCCATTCATTAACATTGAACTCATTTAGAGTTCTAATACAATCGCTAGGTAGTGCCAGACTCAATGATCAATGACATGCAGTATGAAATCCTTTTTATGGATCCAATTCAGTTCAATGATTCCTTTCATGACAAAAGAAAGGAATGAAAATAATGTCAATCTCATTAGATTGATCACAATGACACAATGAGAGTAATATTAACCTCTTATGGTTTTACTCAATCCTATTTCAATTCTATCTCAATTCTATCTCAATCCTAAACAACCATTCGGGTGTAATCATTGGTTTCCAAATGCACGTGTTATTTTTGATGGACATCACATTTATATATTTATTATGTGCATTTCAAGTCCCCTTAATTAACACCCATGGGGCTTAGGCAATATCCAATTATGGTTCGCTCAATGAACCCCTTTGAAACCTTACTAATTCTCAATAATCTAGTTTAACCACGATTAGTCTTCAAAACTAATCGGGACGCATTTATCTTTAAGAGTCGTACTCCAATTTCTCGTAAAAATCCAAAACTCGAAATTCACACCAAAATTTTCACTAAATAATGTACCTGGGCCAGCAACAGGTTGGCTCGAGCGGACCCACTGTTCGCTCGAGCGGACCCCAGGCAGAACGCTGTTCGCTCGAGCGAACTCACTGTTCGCTCGAGCGAACTCACACAGCAACATGTTCGCTCGAGCGAACTGTGCAAATTTTCATTTCGTCCCAGACAGAGCCTGGTTCGCTCGAGCGAACTGTGCAGAATTTCTGTCCGAATTCTGTGCAGTTCACTCTCTTCTTCTCCTCTCTTTTCTTAATCACATTCTACAACTGCATGGTAAATGGGAACCTCCTGTTCCCCCCTCATGCATCATCCATTCACATTCATCCATAATCACATCTCTAATCATCCCTTAATCACTTCATTAAACATTCATAATCAATCCAAAATCCAATGTAAAATGCATAAAACCATAGCAAATCTATGAACAATTACCATGAACAGTTACAATGATTAACATTAATCACAAGCAAGGTTTATACTTGCCTTTTTAGAAGCTATTAGCCAAAAACCTCTTTTGCCTAACTTGGTTTGAGATTAAACCCCCAAACTTCAAACCCTAATCCATGAAAACAAACAAATGAACTCCCATGAGTCATTTGTGCCAAAAATCATGCCTAACCACTCATTCATAACTTGGAAATCATAAGGGGATGCCATTACTTACTTGTAGTTCAAAGAAAATGGGTCCTTGAGGTTTCTCACAAGCTCCACACTTCAACAATGGTGGTTTTGCTTTGGGAAGAAGATGAAGTTGATGCTTCCTTCTTCAAAGATCACTCAATCACTCTTGAATCTCACACTTAATCAAGAAAAATGGAAAGGGAAGGGAGAAAGGAAAATGCTCTAGGGTTTTCTCTTGGTTTGCAAGAGAGGAAATGAGAAATGAGCTCTTTTTCCCCCATTTGATTCTAATATAGGCCTCTTCACACCAAAACCCCCCTTTCATTTAGCTTATTTACATTTTGAGTCAAATGACTCCTCACTTGGCCCATTTGATGTCAAATGGAATCGCGTTTGTTATTAAAGTTGACGTACTCTTCGAGATACACACGTTGGTATCAAGAATTTCCGTATTTGACGAAATACGTATAAATCCGTATTTACGAAAAAGTCCTTAGTTCACCTTGTTTTGAGTCTAAACTCATTTTAATCCATTTCATTAGGCTTAACATATCATTTGAGACTAGTTTATCTCTCTTGGGTCATTAACCTTGATTAACCCAATTATTCATACTTAATTAGCATTAATCTCAATTAATTAGCCTTAATCACGATTAGTTCGGGTCGGGGTGTAACATCACCCTCCAATGAGATCTCTACAACTTTCCTTGATAATATTGTTTTTCAGATTTACAATGATCTTAATTTCTTCTTGAAGTGTAATAAGGTGAGCAGAGGCCTTTCATCATATTTGGTTCTAGCTTAAATTGTTCTTGCATGTAACAATGACGTGGATTTTCCTTTTTAGGTTTAAACAAGTGGCTCATGTTTGAGGTTTTTTTTTTTTATTATCAATGGAGATTCTACCTTAGCCAAATTGATAACGAAGAGATATTCGAGTTCGAGGTGGAGGTGTAGTGTCGCTACTCTAGATATAATAATCAATTTGCTATATAGCAATAAGGATATTTTCTAACAATTTCAAAAGTGCAGGGGTCATATAAGTTGATTTTGGATGGTGAGCATGTGTAGAACTATTTGTACAGATTCTTAATTGATCTATCAAATTTAAGAATAGTCTAGATTAGGTTATGTGCATGGCAGAGATTTTTCACGTATTTTGATAGGTTTCTTTTATATTTATTTATTTTTATAATATTTAAAATTTTATCATAATTTATTTTTTGGGTGGGGCTTAGTACGGGTCTTTGTTGCTAGTTTATACTTAAAGCCTAATATATGTGTATGGGATTTTACAAATAACTAATTTTTGGGATGGCCCCTTTCTTCAATCGCATTTTTCAAAGGCTTTCAACACACTTTTACAACTAACACACATTTGTAGTCGAAGTGAACACACACACAACACAACGGTTATCAAGTGCGCCTGGTGCACAAGTTGCGCACTGGGGTGGGGCCCACCTGATTGGCTATCCAAGTGGACCATAAGATCTCCCTAAGTACATAGCTCAACGCAAACCCATTGGAATAGAGTATATATTGTTAGATCGACTGTATATCGATCCGAATGGACTGTAGGTCGTCAAGGTAGAGATGATAGGATGATCGTTTGGGCTAGATCTTTTGTAGAGGGGAGGGGCCAAGGTGATCTTCAAATCCCCCAGGTCCCTGCCCCAGATGGGCCCTATCGATAGGTGTGCGAGTCACGCATCTGATAGGACCTATATATCAACAAGGTGAGCGACCTGATAAGGCCTATATATCAACAAGGTGAGCACCCTTTCTTGTCAACCCACCCACCCACCCACCCCCCCTCCAAAAACCCCCAAACACACGCGCGCGCGCCCATGCATGTAAGAAAAGGAAAATTGCATGTGTATGGCAACGGGGGGTTTCAATCATCATCCTAACCATCCAATCAATGCCCGACAAGCTTTCACCATCCAAATGAGTACAAAGTTGAACCAATGGTTTCGTCCATTCAGGTTCGTGGCAAACTCAGGATCGATGATCGATGACCATCACAGGGGTAAATTTTTTGTGATTGTCTGGAATGGATCATAAGGTAGGCTCCACTGAATGTTTAGGCATGTTGTGCTCACTTTATCATGTGCACCTGTGTTTGGCAGAGTTTTCTCCCATACACACAGAAATTATCCTAGACATAACTAATGCATTGTGTGCATCTATAGTGGGGGCCACCTAATGCTACATCTAAGTGGACCACACAAACACCTCCCTTGCCAAAGTTCACATGCCGCATGTTGTGCACCCCTAGTAGGGCCCATTTACTAGTCCATCTAAGTGGAGGAAAACACCCCACCTTATAGTACACACTCCCCTCATGTTTGGATAGATTCGAGAGGATTGGGCCACGTTGGATTCATTGCACACCCATTAAAATGAACTGAACTCGTGGACCCTAAATGATAGGATTAGAATGATTAGATGGGGCTATTTTTCACAAAGGCGCCCATGTAAATCTTCAACTGCCTTAGGACCCATCCTAACATGCGCAGCAGGTGGGCCCCACAGCTCAGCGCACATGGACAGCTTAAGGTACCCACTATGGGGTCACGTGCCACCCACCTTGGGATGGGACTTGAGGTAATTTGGAGACCCAGGTGGAGCCCTCCTCCGTATAAAAAAGAATCAATCCGATCTGATCATCCTAACCCTATCATGCAGTTCGCACGAGTTAAGTATATTTGAGTGGGGTGTGTAGTCAATCCAACAAGCAAGCTCGGTGGGACTGGTGACAATGGGGGGAGGGGTGGTTGGGTGGTCCACCTAAATGGTCCGTGGGCCCCTGCATATGTTTGTGTGTGTTTGCATACACACATTAAATGGTTGAGTCTCTCCTTAGCACAGGAGAACAGGGGCAACCTCGTTCACTCACACGTGTGAGGACCATTATTATCCCATTCGAGCGGACGAACCAATGGGGACCCCGTACGGTCACGGTTGAGGGGCTAGGCACTTATCCGAACGGGCTCGACCATTAGATAGACCCCTTCTTTATCGTCCTAGATATAAATGAGGTCAATCCCATAACTCTAACCCCTTGATCAATGGGTCTCAAGTATATGGAGAGGAGGATGCAGAGCACTAGAGGAAAATGTGGAGGAAGGTGAAGTGGCGGGAATATTGGTGCCAGTGCCAGAAATTTGGCATTCTTGATCTGCTGGAGAAGAACATGGATCTAGAAGGCCGTTTTCGCCATTTACATACAATAGGGGAACAAGTTACCAAGGAATCCGTTGAAAAGGCATGTTGTCCTTAATTAAAACTTTAGTGGAAAATTTCTACCATAATTTGTAAAATTTTAAAACTTGTATGTTTTTGTCTTTTAAAATGCTAAAACTTAAAGGCCGTATTTGAAATCTTTCGTTACTAAAATGCATTCGGATTAAAGTATCACTCCTAACCAACGGTCCAACTAAGCAAAAAATAAATAATAAAGACATGCAAGATCTTGTCCTTTCCAAACTTTTTTTTTTAAAGGATACTAACTGCTTTTTATTATTCTTCTTATTGTAGCTAATGACCTCTTGGACAAACTTTGGAATGCTGGAGTGTTTGTTGTACCCCCAAATCACTCTGCTTCCTGGGCCTTCTACCGCCGCTTTCTGCTGTTTGCAATAGTGCTCTTACTATCTGTACCTAGATTTGGTATGTGCTACCGCTGAGATGGTAGTTTTATCTTTTATGGGTCCCACCGTAAATGAGCCATGCTACCTTCCCTATTGAAATGCAACATACAACTGACTTCTGTACAAGCAATTGATGAATTTGGATACTCTAATAATAGGCTTCAGAGATTTACCCTAATGACATCCTTATAAATTCTTCTATAGGGCCCACCTTTCAAATCTAAACCACTCCAATCGTGGTGGGACAAACAGTCAGAGTGATCTCATGCACGTTTACTTATTCACACCCTGCAGTTTTGCATTCCAATCACATGGTTACTGAGTCATCAATCTGACTCTAAAACACACTGCGGATGGAGTGAGTTGGCTACCTAAAAAGTATCAAATAATTAGAATTCTCAAAATTTCACTCTATGTATTGTGTTGGAGTTTCAAATGCTTCACCAAAAGGCGGGATTTGAAATTCCACCTCAATGGTGCGTTTTTATTAGAGATTTGTAATTTCTTCATACATGAATTCTTTGAATTCTAATAAAAAAACATGCCATGAAACTGTTCAGATTCCAGAGAAAGTCCTAATGATGAATTTGCAAAGCTGATGGTATGTTTCTTTACCATAATTTCTGACAAAATTTGGCGTGCTTTGGAATTTGGACGTGGGATGATGCTTGTCCCATCGCATTTGTAAATGCCTTGTTTCTTTACCAAAATTTAAAAAATTTGAACCACCTAATAGATCTCAAATGACCATTGTAATTCTTGAAATTGTAGCTCGTTCACTATTTGGTAGAATTTTTAGATGCAGGAATTCCAAATGTCTAAGATCTCAAAAATTCTCCACAGGAATTATCTGAATTCGAGTAAAGAAACAGGGCCCGAGAGTTTCATTTAGAATTCACAATTGAAATGCTAATGTTTTAAACCATATCAAACATCTTATAACAGCTTCTAACTCCAGGAAGTAGAATTGGCCTGGTTAGTTACAGATTCAAGACGGTAGACAAGTCAATAACCAATTACACACTCAGCATGTTGACCTTTCGAGTCGAGTATTGAGTTTTAGAACTTTGTAATATAGTGAATCCAGAAGTTTTAGAACTTTGTAATATAGTGAATCCAGATCTTTAAGACGAAGCCTAAATGAATCCTCTTAGCTGATCCATATAATGCTAATAAGAGGTTGCATAAAACTACGATTTCACTTTACTGGAGCTAGGCTCAGTGTCAAATTGATCATGCGTAAACCACATGACTTTTGACTCCTTTATTTTGAATTTGAACAATCCAAGGGTGAGCTTAACTTCATTTAAAGAAAAATCAGATCAGAAAAAAGAAAGAGAGAGTGATTTTGAGCGGATTGAAACTGATTGGTATGGAGAATTCTCTTAGGCCTGGAGCGAGTAAGAACATTAGGATTCCAAACACATGTTCTGTATCATTGCAACTTAATACACAAGATGCTGTTTCCAGGGTTCTTCCAAGTCTCTGGTTTGAAAAAGAAGAAACAGAAGCACACATATGCGGGTCAAGTCATGGAAATCCTTGTCTGCTTTGCAACAGATGCGGACAGCGGTTCGAAGCCCCGAACTTATGATACCAATCTTATTGACCCAACTCGTCTGCCAGACCTGGACCCAAAACACCCTCAATCGTCACAAGGTACTCTCTCCTCCAACAAGTGCCACTTGCGTTTTCTTTTGAAGAGCATAAGTTGCAATTGAAAATTAATTTCATCACTATGAGCAGTAGTACCTCAGCAGCACATAATTTCTAACGCTATGACAGGTGAAGGAGAAAACAAGGCAATTGAATTAATGACAATGACGATGGGAAAACTGATAGATCTTAAGCTCTGGACAAAATCACAAGAGAAAGGTAGCATAGCGCCCCCACAGCATAGCGCCCCCACATACACTCTCTCTCTCTCTCTCTATATATATATATATATATATATCGCTTTATAATATATAAATATATTAAACTAAATAAATATAGATGTGGTCACATCAGTTTCCACAGATACCAATGGAAAGGAGACTAATGATACAGCCAAGTCATTGATGACCATCAAATCCTCCCATCAACTGGAAGAAGGTACACTCCTTCCCTACAAGCTACTTTGTACTTTAATTTCTTTCATTTTGAAGAGCATAAATAGGAAATGAAATATCTTGGTCCATGAGTGCGCTTTAGCTTATTCCAGGCTTGTTTATTTTTTGGACTTTATGGAGTTTGTGTCTCATGAATTTTGGAGTTTTCAGACATGCTGAGATCCCTTAATGCTCTCATATCCAAATATTTTACTAATAAACAAAGGAGATGGAATTCTTGAATTCGCAAAAGTCAGTTGATACCTCTCAAATTGGTGGAATTTTAAAATTCTTGTGAAGAAACATTACATTTACAAATACCAGGAGACAACATGTTATATCATATTAAAAAAACTCCAACATCGCTAAGCTTCAACTTAGGAGGGTTGGCCCCTATATATGAGTAGGGCTCTCATAAACTGCAGCTTAACTTATCATAAGCTGAAATAGAGTTGGTCCCACAAATTAAAGTTGATTATATTTATTTTTTAATGATGGAATTGGAAAATCTACTTCTGATTGGATTTATCTTCATTTTAGAGACGATTATCATGCAAAACAACGATAATCGATTCTGATTTGTGGGACCAGCACTGTTTTAGCTTAGGATGAGTTAAGCTTCAGCTTAGGACAGCTGGCCCCTATATATATCATTTTATAATATATAAATATATTAAAATGAATAACTATAGATGTGGCCACATCAGTTCCCACCATGGTTTGAAATCACGGCATTGATTGGGACAAAAACCGATATGATATCGGTATCGGCCGCGGTTATCGTTATCAGTCCGTCGCAGTCGTCGCGGTATGATTTTTTTTAATTAAAAAAAATCGCAAAAATATCCAAAAAATCCAGAATATTAGAAAATGTTGGAAAATAATTTTTTTCTCATTAGTAACAACAATAAATCAAAATATCGGTCATCTTAAATTATAAGTCCTATCTGTGTCGCAGTTCGTTGTCTTCTCTAATATTTCATATAATACAACTATTATTTTAGCTTGTGGTCAATTTATTAATGTAAAATATAAGAAAATAAAGATAACATAATAATTATCTATACACTATTAATAAGCTATTAGTATTTACTATTTAGTATCATAAATACTCCAATAATTTTTTTTAAAAAAGTAGAAGATTTAAAAAAAATCATTATTCTACACCCAAAATCATGTTTATAAGTAGATCTAGCATGAAAGTGTGTAGATCTAAGTGAAGAACACAATACAAACCCAATAATGACATGCCAATGATCTTTTCATTCATTTCTATACTTTATCTAAAAACACATAATAGTAAAAATAAGGGAGTTAAGTTGATTTTCTCTTACTTAATAAAATGATTTCTTCAAGAAATAGTGTTGGAATTTGGAAATATATGAGCGGATGAGCTATTAAGACATGGTTGTTCTAAGGAGATGAGGGGAGAAGAGAAAAAAATGGGGAATAGGGAAAAAGTTACAAAAAAATTAGGATTTTTTACCATCAGTCTATTGGTCAAACCGATATTTTGCCCATATCAGCTGAGATTGGCCGATATTTTGGGGATATTTTGCCCGAATCGGTATCGCGGCAAAATATCGTTGTGGTAGGCCAATACCAGTTCATATCGGCCGATATGAATCGGTAACGGCCGAGATTTTAAACTATGGTTTCCACAAATACCAATGGAAATGAGATTACTGATACAGCCAAGTCATTGATGACCATCAAAACCTCCGATCAACTGGGAGAAGGTACACTCCTTCCCTACGAGCCACTTTAAACTTTAATTTATTTCCTTTAGAAGAGCATAAAAAGTAACTGAAATATCTTGGTCCGTGTGTGCACTTTAGCATACTCGAGGGCTGTTTATTTTTTGGAATTCATGGGATTTCTGTCTGATGAATTTTGGAGTTTTCAGGCATGGTAAAATTCCTGAATGCTCTCATATCCAAAGATTCCACTAAAAAGTAAAGGAGTTGGAATTTGTGAATTCGCAAAGGTCATTTGATACTTCTTACGTGGGTGGAATCTTGAAATTCTTGTGAAGAAGCATTACATTTGCAAATGCCATGAGGCACCATGTTACATCATATTTAAAATAAAAAAAACCTCCAACATGGCAAATTTCTGTCAGAAAATTTACTAAATAAAAAAAGCCCAAAGTTCACAGAATCTCGTATGCAGTACACATTCTATTTCTTTTGGTTGAATTTCTGATAAGAGTTTGAGGTGATGAGATTTTTTAGACATAATGTGATGGTTTTTCTTCTGGTATTTGCAAATGCCATATTTATTAGCAGAAATTTCGAAATCTCAACAGCCTAAAAGTTGAGATGTCAAATGTGCCAGCAGGCCCGTTTCAATACGGCACGGCCCACAACATGGCCCGACCCGTGCCATGGGCTGTGCTGGGCCGAGGGTATCGGGGCACGGCAGGCCCGTTTGGCACGTGGCCTAACCTATCTATAAGGGTAAGGGTCGGCCCGCCAGGCACTGGCCCATTAGGCACCAGCCTGGCCAGCCCAAGAATGGCTATTTTTTAAAAAATTGTCCATTTTACCCCCCTAACAACCATATAACGGGTATATTGTGTCCTTTTCAATTTTACAAAGTTTATAAATACTATAACCCTCCCATTCTTCTCAGTGGAGTAGGTCGAGTTTGATCGAACCACTTAAATATCTTTGTCATTCTCTGTGCTTATGTTCTAATTTTTAATTTTAATACTGAAAAGGAGAAAAAAATTAATCGAAAATAAAAATTAAAAGAGGCACACCGAGCACGGTAGGCACAAAGGCATGGCATGACCCGTTTGTCTGGTGGGCCGGGCCGGGCCTGCCCATGGCCCGTTTGGGGATTTGGGCGGCATGACCCTTTTGACATGCCTACGTAAAAGGTCCCAAATTCTTTTTGGTGGAATTTCTACATGCTAAAGTACAAAAGGAGCATTCAAAAATTCAACTATGGCTTGGACTTTAGAAAATATTAAGACAAAAACTCTTTAAATTCCATATAAATTCTTCCGGGTCAAATTTATCAGTATAGCAAAAATGGGATTTGCACCGTTTCTTTTCTTTTTTTCCCCTTGAGAGCAAGGATGTTTCATTAATACAATAGAGCCATAGTCGGGAGCTGCCTTTTGATTTTGATATTTGAAAAAGAAAGAAAAAGAGAAGAGAACGAAGAGAAGGCAAGGACTTAAGGAGCGAACACATTGGAAGGGTTTCGTAGAGAGAGAGACATGATGGAATGCTTTGTTATAGCTTTGCTAGAACTGAAGTTCGTATTCTGTGTATACTAAGGTTGCCTTCAACACATACTCAGGTTTAGGTTCTGTGTACTAATTAAGGTTGACAGAACGAAATACTGAGGTTACAATGAAAGCATAAATCACTTTGCTGAAACTTCTTTCTCTCAATAAAATCAAAGTATAGAGATTCAAGAGAAGAAACTTGTCCTCCTGATCTTAAGCAATAGAAAAGAAGACTAATGGATAGACCAAGTATGGAACCTTAAGATTTCATTCTAACTTCTTCATATGAAAAAGAATACATGACTCTACTTATAGACTTCACTTCTAAAACGGGATTGAACAATAATTAATCCCTTACAATTTCCTAAGAAACAAGTTAATAATGAAAATACATAAATAAACCAAAAGATACATTAAATGCCCAAGATACAATGATGCTACATAGAGCCAAGAGACATGTCTGTATAGAGCAGTGAGCAATATTAAATTCCTGCAATTGCATTGGGCAGTGAACCATTTGCATTGAGTAGTGAACAAAACATGAAATCTAGCTTACCTCTAACAACCCCCCCTAAGCTAGATTTCTCTTACTCCAAGTAAGGTCTTCATTTTGATGAACAAATCCGTCTTCAAAGGCTTGGTGAACAAATACGCCACTTGGTCTTAAGGTTTACTATAGTTAACTTAACTTCTTTGTCCTACGCCAATTCTCGAATGAAATGATACTTGATCTTTATGTGCTTGCTTTTGCCATGAGACATTGGATTCTTTGATAGAGATATGGCTGATTTATTATCACAAAACGGTTTTATAGCTCCTTGCTCATGATTTAACTCCTCCAAAATCCACCTTAACCACCTAGCTTGACAACCGGTGGCATCAAGAGCAATATATTCTGCTTCAGCTGTTGAGAGGGCTACAATAGATTGCTTCTTTGAAGACCATGAAACTGCACTATAACCAATATTGAAAACATACCCCGAAATACTCTTACAGTCATCAACACTTCCAGCCCAATAACTATCTCAAAAACCAACCAAACTTGGATTTTCGGTTTTGTAATAGTGGAGGCCATGACTTTGACTTGCTTTCACGTATCTTAAAATTCTTTTTCCAACTTCCCATTGAGCATCTCTTGGAGATTCCATGAAGCGACTGAGCATACTTATTGCATATGTGAAATCCGGTCTTGTTGTTAAGTACATTAACCTCCAACAAGACTTCAATAAAGAGTTGGATCCACCACTTTCTTTCCATCAAATTTGCTTCATTTCAAGCCAACTTCAAATAGGAGTGCTAACAGGTTTTGCATCTTCCATTCTAAACCTTTTCAACAATTCTTTAGCATATTTCTTTTGAGAAATGAAATTCCCATCATCATTTTGATTTACTTCAATTCCAAGAAAGAAATGAAGTAAACCCATATCCATCATCTCAAATTTATGCATCATGGCCGGTTTGAAGTCTCCAAACATTTCAATACTACTCCCAGTAAAAATCAAGTCATCCATATATAAGCAAGCAATGAGAATCTCACCTTGAGGACTTTTCTTGACATAGAGACTGTGCTCAACAGGTGACTTGTGAAAACCACTTTCTTCAAAATATGCATCAATCTTTTTGTACCATGCCCTTGGTGCTTGCTTTAAGCCGTACAAAGCCCTTTTCAACCTGCATACTTTCATCTCTTCATGCTTCTTCTCGTAGCCAGGAGGTTAATCAACATACACCTCTTCTTCTAAGGTGTCATTCAGAAATGCTGATTTCACGTCCATTTGGAAGGCTTTCCATTGATTTTGAGTGGTGACAGCAAACACCAAACGAATGGTGTCTAGACATGCAACGGGAGAAAAGACTTCATCATAGTCAATTCCTTGCTTTTCTTATAGCCCTTGGCTACTAACTGAGCTTTGCATTTTTCAACTTCGACTCTTGCATTTAACTTGGTCTTGTACACCCATTTTACTCTAATTGTCTTCTTGCCCTTTTGGAAGTTCCACCAACTTCCAAGTATCATTTCTTTCAATAACTTCAATCTCTTGATCCATAGCTTTAATCCACCTTTGATATTTAGAGGCTTCTTCAAAATTAACCGGATCGGCATCTACAAACAAAGCAAAACTCATTCCACCATTAGTAATCATAACATAATCACTAGATGGATACCTTGTTGATGGTTGATGTGGCTGACTAGATCTCCTTGGTGTAGGTTCTTTTTCATGCTCATCATTTTGATCCGAATTCTCCCTTGATGATGATGGAGAGCTTGCAACTTCATCTTTTTGTTCTTCTAATTCTTCATCAAGCAAGATGGAGTTTTGTTTCTTCTCATTTTAATTCTACTCCCATGACTCTTCTTCATTGAATTTTACATCTCTACTAACAATGGTTTTATTAGTCAATGGATTGAACAATTTGAATGCTTTGGATTTTTCAGTGTAGCCAACGAAGATGCATTTCTCCGATTTGTCATCCAATTTTCTTCTTTTTTCATCTGGTACATGTGAATAAGCAATGCTACCGAATATTCTCAAAGGACTGACACAAGGCTTCTTACCACTCCAAGTTTCTTGAGGGTCATATCTTGATTGCTTTTTGATGAGGCACGATTAAGAAGATAGACAACACATGCTACTACTTCTATCCAAAATGAATTAGGCATCCTTTTGGCTTTCAGCATACTTCTTGCCCAATATGAAATGTGCTCTCTCCCGTGGGTATCGGAATCTTCCAAACCACGTGGGGCTGAAGCAAGCAAGTAAAGCAAGGGGGAACACAGCGATAACTTGTAAGGGGAGAGATCATGAGAGCAAGATTGAAACTTGTGGGGAGAGAGTATGCTAAGTGTTAGAGAGTTTAAAAACCTTGTAACGAGTTGCTTAATTCCTTAATAGTAAAATAATTCAAAGAGCTCATTGCCTCGTGGACGTAGGGGAGTGAGTTTGACGAACCACAAAAATCGAAGTGTTGCGTGATTGCTTGTGGTTGATTGATCACATATATTTTATCCTATTAATCCTATCAATGAGTATCAGAGTGGGAGGTCGAGTGTTCAAATCCTCGGAGCCGTTGTACCTTGTTTTTACCCATGGAGGGTGTGATTCCCTTGCGGAGCCCCTGTATTCTTCTATGAATGGTGTAATTCCTATGAAGAAGCCTCCACATGCAGGGGGTTGTTGTAACCTTGATATATATTGTCACACCGCTCTCTATCAGCTTAAGCTTTTAGAGTACGTGGTTGTTTGATCATGCATATTTTGCCCTATTAATCCCTAACAATCGTCTTTCTTATAATGCCCCTGGTAGCATGTAAAGATTTGCTAAATTGCCAAATCTGCACCAAAAGCTTGCATTTAAAACCCATCTATGACCAAAGTTATTATTTGTTTTATATCAAAGTTAGTCAAAATCAAAATCAAGCCAAAATACTATGGGAAGCCTTCTTCACATCAGGTCTTGCCTTATGGGAGCTGAAGGCAAAGATTCATAAGCTTCTTAAGTCATTTGAAGACACTTGAATCCAATAGAGTCCAAAGCAACGTGCATTGCCTTAAAAAAATTGTCTTCTGCCAACGATTATCACCTACCCTCGGAATGCAGGTCTAGTTCAAAGAACATATGCAATAGGTGCAATAGCCGATCATGTAGTTGTTGGTCCCTGATTTTGTTGCTTGAAAATTCCATGGGCTTATTACGTGCTTATGCGAGCTAGGAAGAGATAAAGAGTTGCTAGAGTGGTAAGGTGAATGTCTTTATATAATGCTTGGAGAGTTCTTTTCTTATAATGTAAGGACTCTTCATTCCTAAGGACTCTTCATTCCTCTATGGTGAAGCATACTAGATTGTTTCTACTCTAGCTCTCTCTTTCTAATAATGCAATTAGTAGTTTTTTTAAATCAAGATTACACAATCCAATCCATATGGGGGATGTGCAACATTTTTGGGTCCCTCCATGGCCCCAGCTAGTATACATTATGTATGTGAATAATGATGCATGGGCATTATTTATAATGAACCTAAATATTAAACTTAATAAAAGAGGAGTGAGATGGATCTTTATAGGTTATAACAACCACAGAAAGGTTGGCGATGCTATGATCCAAAAGCCGATAGAATTTAGCAAATATAATCTTTGATAAAGAATTGTCATGGTAGTTAGCAAATAGGATGTTTCTAAATTTGTGATCTTGAAGATCAAGTGCAGAATCATCCTAATCAGGATCAAAGCTTTTAACACTTTAAAAAAGTCTAAGGAATTACTACAAAATTCTGAAAGGTTTATCCTGAGCAAATTTTTGGATAGGTTGTACTTCTTCAAATCTCACCTTACTACTTGCATTCATGTCTTTTTTGGCCTACTCTTTCACTTGTTGGGCCATCAACTTACATCAAATGAATTTTTCTCATCGGCATTGTCATTGGCCTGCATTGGACTTGTCTAAATCATCTCAAATAGGTCTCTCTTAATCTATCAACTATTGATGCTACCCATAAATGATCCCAAATTCTCTTATTTCGAATTCTACCATTTTCAAGCCTTACGACACATTCATCTCATCATTCTCATTTTTCCCACACTCATTTACTGGCCAACATTTTGCTCCATAGGTCATATCTAGTTTAATCGCTATCCTAAAAAAAAAATCTTCAATCTTATTGGTACGCTCCAATCACGCAATATTTCAAAAGCATGTCTCTACTTCAAACGTCTTGCTCTTATTTTATGTTTCAAATCTTCCTCAATCCATTCATCCTTACTAATTATCGAGTTAAGGTTTCTGAATGAAATATCTTTGAAAAACTCAAGAGATACCACATGTATGTTTATGTTCAGGAAGAGATGCAAGAGACTGGGTATAATCACTCATTTCGGAACAACTTATGAAAGTTTTGATTATGAGATCTCTAGATTGGTCTACTTAATAAAACAACTCAATAGTGTGCAAAAATAATAATCTACACAGTGGAAATAAAATCACAAACACACACCACAAGGACACCAAATATAACGTAGAAAATCCAAATCGGGTGAAAAACCAAGGATTTGAACTAGATCAACAATCAAATACTATGAATCTCGCAATTACAAGAAAATCAAATTCCTTCCCTAGATATCCCCTGCCTAAAGACTAAAGTTACATTGTGTCATTTCACGCTTTAACGACTTCACATCGTTGATTGCAACAGACTCAATTCAGTGCTTGACTCCTCCAATCTTCTACGCAAGAAGATGATCTTCTACAAAGGATGTAGAAGAAATTGGCTCTCTATAGTACTTGGCAGCACAACTCTTCAATATATCTCTAGAGAAAATTTCTTTCATTTAGAACTTGAGAGATGATCTGTATCTCTTTGGATTGTGAGTAACACCCAATATTTATTTCTAAATCCGTGCTTAAGACTCCTAGTCATAATCTACTAAGAATATCAATTTGTCTCAAACTGTTCATTAGAGTCCGGATCAAACTATCCTTTAACTGTCTGCCACACTTGCGATAGCGAGCCATGCTTTTGCCACTTGACACGATTTTGGCCTTACAATCTCTCCTTTTTGGCAATTCTTGCACAAAACTCCCTAAAACAATACAATATGATCTACCAAAAGAAAAATCCAAAATACATTGAATTTTAAACAAAAGAAAAAATCAGCACTGTAGATCTTGTATAGCCTTGGCTTGTAGAACTCCCCTTGGCTTCATTCTTCTCCTCCTGTATTTGTCCATAATTGACAAACAAAAATCATGCAGATTCTGTCAATCTAGATCTGGCAGCTCCCCCTCAATTGTGACTCCCCCTCACTATGATCTCCGTATCAGCACAAGGGGTGGGAGCTTGACCTCCTTGATCAGGGCTTTTTATAATTAGCCACCCATGCTTGTATAGTTTGATTTATTAGCATAGTGTGAGCAAACTCCTTAGGCAAATCAGACCTTCTTACCCAAATTGGAGTCGTTTTGGGCGCAGAAAAATTCTTCCGCCATTGCTTGGTCTTGGGTAAACTTTGCAGCTTCTTGCAATGGAGAGAATGTGTCATTTCTTTCCATAATGGTGATAAGTGGATGTGCGTGCAGCGCGTGACACATTCTTTTTCTTGAAACTACTAGATACATTATGTATATGTGCAGTATGTGGAGTAGCATGTGCAACACCTTAAATAAAAGCTGTCTTACCTTTAGCATTTGAAGTGGGTGTACCGTGATAATTACCGAGACCGCTTCTGTCAAAAGGAGACTTCTGACTGCACAATATGTTTGTAAAAGTCCTCGAATCAGTGTTCATCATGTTTAGAGAAGCTTGTTTGACTTCTAGCTCTGAGAGAGTGATCTTCAATCTTCCTTGCAAATCTTATTTTTTGGATTTAACAGTCTACAACTTTGTCTTCATAATCGCAATCTCTTGTTCGGCCTTTTCAATTTTTTTACTCTCAGTAGTCAAATTCTCAGCCATGCAGTTCTTCTGATTTTCGAAGAGATGAACCTTCTCAAGTGCTAGCTCTAATTCATTCTTCAATGTAGAGTATTCTTCTTGAGCAGCCTTAAACTTCATAGTAATCTTATTGCCATATTTGGTTATCTAAGGCAACTAGCATATGTAGTATGATACAACTCTTTATAATCTTTCGCTTGATCTGACATCTCTTCATCATGATCTTCATCAGTAACATTGCTAGACAGAGACTTAGCCATGAAAGCCACAAACTTGCCATTCACAGTTTCAGAAGTATCAATTTAAGGTTCTTTTTCTACTTCTGATGATTCTTCATCCCATGTTGTGTCGAGAGACTTTTTCATTGTACCCTTTTTCTTGTTGGCACACTCATTAGTATAATGTCTATAGCCTTGGCACTCAAAAAACTTGGTTCCTTTTGCAGCATCCTTCTTCTCAGACTTAGGACTCTTCCACTTGGCTTATTTTGACTTCATGTACTTATTGAAGAAATTAAACATTTCAGCCATATCATCTTCAGCCTTAGATTCAGAATCAGACTCAATTTTCTTTTCAGGTTTCTTTCTTGATTCTGAAATGTCTTTTAAAACAATACCTTTCTCTTTCGATTTTCCTTTATTCAAATGATTTGCTTCAAAGGTCTGAAGATTTTCAACCGGCTGATTTATCTTGAGGGTATCCAGATTCTTATTTTCTTCAATAGCATCAACTTTAGAATCGAACCTCGAAGGTAAAGACCTCAGAATTTTTTTGACAATCTTGTTTTCTAGTTTTTCTTCACCTAGATTGAAAACAAAATTGACAGTATCATTCAGCTTTGCATAAAATTGATCAAAGGTCTCATCTTCTTCCATCACGATGGTTTGAAACTCTTTAGTCAGCCTTTGCAATTTAAATTGCTTCATCGTGTCTGTACCCTCATAAACTCTCTCCAAGACATTCCATGCTTCCTTTATAGTTTTGCATATAGATATCCTACGGAACTCTTTAGCAGACATTCCATTGTATATATCATTCATCGCCTTGTTATTACAATTGGAGGCATGCTTCTTATCCTTACTCCACTGCACTTTAGGTTTAGGAACCATTTTCCCATCAGCCAGAATTGTTGGTTTGGAGTAGCCATATTCAACAATATCCTAAACACCATCATCAATGGACTTAAGGAACCCAATCATCATTTACTTCCAATATGCATAATTAGAACCATCTAGCAAAGGGGCTCCCCTTATATATTGTATGCGAAAATTAGCTTAAAAAAATGGGTCATAAATTAATCATTACCAAAATTCAAAATATATATATAGAAAAATCAATAATCATTACATCACTTCAAATTCATTTAAACACTACTCTTCAAGTATTTTTTGCTGCAAATGTACTAATCAAAGCTGCGTAATCAATCTTATCAATGGCATTCTCAATTGACAACATAGCTAATCCATTCAATCTTTCCTGTGATATGGTTGACCAAAGGTAAGACTTGATCAACTTTAACTTTGAAAAACTTCTTTCCCCAGAGGCAACTGTAATTGGTATAGTTAGCAATATTCTGTATGTGCTCCATGTATTGGGAAAACAATCATCCATCACCTTCAAATAATTGAGCACATCAATTGGCTTTGTTGTTTGTAACGCCCCAATTTTGGATACCAAAAAGATCGTCAAGATACCTGAAGTTGGCGCGCTACTTCCCGGAAAATCCGAGAACTTCCAAGATCGTAGGTCCGCAGTGAGGTCCAATTTAAAACTTTTTAAACGATATAAGATCAACGGTTAACAATGCGGAAGCATGTGAATATAGCGGAAGCAATAATAGGGTATCATATATCTAAGTCAAATGTAGCAGAGCTGAAATCCCACCAAAAGTATTAAAGTTGTAAAGAGTAAAGGTTTATTACAGATTAAGACAACTACCATGCTCACTACAAGAATCACTCAAAACCCCAAAATAACATCAGAACTCTCACACCCCAAGTGCTGGCTCTCCAACTTCTAGCTCGACCTCTTGGTCGGCTGGTCCCCACCCGTAGTCTCCTGCTACAGGTACCTCAGCTAGCGCAAGCGCGCCGTCCTCGTAATCGGGGTCGAAACCTAAGCATCAAGAATGGGTCAGATCTAATGATCTGGCAAGTCACAGTATACAAGTAACATAGGATAAATGTATCAAAAGAGTAAAGACAAGCATATAGATAAAAAGAATATCAAGATACAGAATCTAGGCAGTTGAGCAGGATAAGCATTGAGAATTAGGATAAACATAATATCTAATCTAAAACAATGTGGCACATTCACACGAGTTGGATACCGCGGGATATTATGCCGCGGCCCTCCCATACTGAACACAGTCGCGGCGGGGAATCTCACCAAAGTGAGGAATGACGAGCCCCGCCATCACACTCATCACTTGAGGAGACCGGACCCGGCATCACGTCGTCCGTCTAAAACATAGCTCATCATGATAGCTCACTCAACACTCATAAATAGCTCCTACCAGTGATGATCAGTCCAAAGGCTGAGCTTAAAACAACTGAGTGAATGTCTATGCCAACTCAAGGAGACAATGAAGGTCTGTGTCTGTCTAGGCTTTACCTTGCGCGAATAAGGTCCTAACAAATTTCCTAGGAGGTTCAAGTATTAATTTATTACCATGGATCACAATCCAGATCCAAGCACACTCGTTGGATTCATACTCAGGCCCATCAAGTACATGACCTAATCTAAGACAGTCCAAACGAGGTAACAAGTCTATTTCCAATGTTAGACAGTTCAATATAATCAACCTCTCCAATCTATGGTATTATACCACCATACATAGGCCATAAAAGGGGTCCGCCTAGCCACAGACACGGGTCAATGTTCACCCATTTACATCACCGGGTCACCTCTAAGTAGTCCTAGGTTCAGGTCTTCCATTTATTCAATTCATTAACAGGTATAAACAATAATAAGGACAATAGAGTGACAGTAATATGATGAGAGAGATAATCTCCAAATATAAGATTCAATGGGAAATATCAGCAGTCCAACCTAAGTAATTAGTCCACTAACAGGTTCAGGTCTACCTTAGGTAATTTGATCCTTAAATGATACCTTAGATGCTAATAAATACTGTGTTTGGTGCTCCAGAAGTTACGAGCATCATCAGTAGTACATAAAGGTCGAATTATCTTAAATTACATAACCTGGACCCAAATTACTGGACCCCATGAGTCAAGGTTGAGCCACACCATTGACTCGGGCTGGGCACAGTGATGAAAGTCTATTTGGATGGTCAATGGGCCCCACACATGATCACAACAATAGAAATTAGAATCTGGGAAGTGTCGCTGTACACAGTGTGCTCAGCTGACTTCCTGGCCTAGGTAATCAGCTTGGCACACTGGGATCAGGGAAGTATTCCTCCTGCAGGCACTGCCTAGTTGTTCAGAAATTCCTGTGAGTTCGGCAAACCCCTGGCCTAGGTAGTTGGCTGTGCCCACTGAAAGTCCTGGTTAAAGGAGATGTCCCAAGTCATAGTTTCCCTTGTTGGAAATCTGCCTTCTAGGAATCAAGCTCGGAGTTCGGCCTAGCACGGAGCTCAGCAAGATACTCAGCTCGGTCACTCAGCTCAGTTCGGCAAAGCGTTGAGCTCGGTCAGACACTGAGGCAGCTCGGTATAGGTGCTGAACTCAGATAAAGTACATAGCTCGGTAAAAGCACAGAGCTCGGTAAAATATAGAACTCGGTAAAAGCATAGAGCTCAGTAAAATACAGAACTCGGTAAAGTACAGAGTTCGTCCAAGTACTGACTCAGACAAAGCACGGGGCTCTGAGCTCGGTCAAGCACTGAGTTCGGTAAAAGCACAGAGCTCGACCAAGTACTGGGCTCAGACGAAGCGCAGAACTCGGTAAAGTGCAGAGTTCGGCCAAGTACTGGGCTCAGACAAAGCGCAGGGCTCTGAGCTCGGTTAAGCACTGAGTTCGATCAGGCTCTGAGCTCGGTCAAGCGCAGAGCTCAGACATCACTGAACTCGGCCATGACGCTGGGCTCGGCCTTGACATTGATCTCGGCTTGAGCATCGTGCTTGGCAGAACACTGAGTTGTCAAGCGCAGAGCTCAGTCGTATCACTGAGCTCGGTAAAAGCACAGAGATCGGTCAAGCGCAGAGCTCAGTCATATCACTGAACTTGGCCTTGACACTGAGCTCGGCCTTGAGCATCGTGCTTGGCAGAACGCTGAGTTGTCAAGTGCAGAGCTCGGTCATATCACTGAGCTCGGCCTGAGCATCGTGGCAGAACACTGAGATGTCCAGCGCAGAGTTCGGCCATATCACTGAACTCTGTAAAAGTACAGAGCTCGGCCATGACACTGAGCTCGACCTTGAGCATCGTGGCAGGACGCTGAGATGTCCAGCACAGAGTTCGGCCATATCACTGAGCTTGGTAAAAGCACTGAGCTCGGCCTGAGCATCGTGCTTGGCAGAACACAGAGATGCTGCGTTGTGCTTGGCAAAACACAGAGACGCTCTGCAACTTCGGAGTTCTGGTTTCCCTTTTTAACAATCCAGAACTCAACCCATCTCACCCAATCACCACATATACATCCAGAATCATGAAAAACACTCCAATAAACATTCAACCAACCAATCCATGAGCCATTGATCTTCCAAATGAGATCAACCCATCCATCAATGGCCAAACATCCATGAAAACATGCTCAAAGGTAGATCTAACAATTCTGACATCAATTGAATAGAAAATCTCAGAATCAAAGACAGTAAACATCCATTCTATATTAAATAAGCATATTGCACTTGCCTTGACCAATTGCAGAAGGAAAAGAAGAGAAACAGAGATCCAATCTGGTAAAGAGGAAATCCCAGCTCTAAGGTCTTCTCAGACTCACGATCAGGCCCAAAACTCAGATCTAGAAGAGATCTCTACTCCTATATTTTCCACCAGAGAATTGCTATAAGGAACAAGATCTAGAGGGAGAAAGAGGGAATTCCATAAGAACTGAACAAGAAGAGGGTATTCACCTGATTTGGTTAGGGAGAGGGATGACCAAGACTGAGACAGAGGGGAATCCAAGTGAAATAGGTTGCAGCTGAGATTGTCTCCTTCTTCTTCTTAGGGCTTTATAAGGAGAAAGAGAGGGAGAAGGCAGACTTGGAGGGAATTTGGGAGAGTGTTGGAGGCAAACAAGGGAAGAAGAGGAAAATAAGAGAGAGGAACAGTAGCCAACGTATGGTGTGGGAAGGTGTAGTATAAATAGGTTGAGTTGGGTGGCAAGGTACAGGAATACTCTTTTGATAATATGGGATTAGGGTTAGGGTCATGGGTAGTTTGGTCTTTAGGTGGGAATCTAGAAGCTTCTCAAGTGGGAACCCCCTATAGTAAATACTAATAACTAGCTAGGCCTCTAACCAACTCAAAACTTATAAAAGATACTCTAAGAACTCTATAAATTACATAAAGGATTGTTATAGAAAAATACATATCTACCCTTACTAACCCCTATTAATTAGTATAGATAAGTATCTTAGGCTATAAAATAGTATTCAAATTCAAAAGTGAGGGTCCACAAGAGGTGGGGCCTCACATTGTTTCTTTTGGCAAAACTTTTTTCAACATTTTCAATTCTGAAAATAAGTCTCTCCCATCAATATCAGAAAGCGCATCCTTGCTCAAAAAAGTTTCAAGATTAGCACAATAGGACATCAAAGCTTCATCATTGGTAGGATTTAAATCCTTTAAATCAAACAAAAATCCAAAAGTTTCTCATATACTTGAAATTGTTCGAACCGGCTTTGAAGTGATGAAAGAGCTTGATCTATAATATATACGAAATACTTCACTCTAAAAGATTCTTCAGCTGACTGTGTCGCCTCTTCACTATTGTTCTCGTCAAATTGCTTCTTTCTATATATGACTCATTTTCTTTGAAATGCCGGCTCAACATTCATTCTAGCTGCAACTTCTTTAGCTTCAATCATGGCCACTGCAAATCCAGTTTCTCTATACTTTTCAATAAATGCAATAAGCCATTTCAATTGATCAACAACAACATCTATGTGCATGTCTTCGTTTTGAAAAACCTTGCTAATGGAATTAACAACAAATAATAGATTGTGCCAAATAATCATGCCAATTAAAAACTCAAAACTGCTAATTCCATGTTCTGCTAAGGACTACGCATCATTCTTTGTTTTCGAATCTTCAGTAGTGAGGGCCAATTCAACTAAAGCATCTCTTATTTGTGGGGCTTGGTATCTTATAATTTTAATACTTTCCACACGACTTTCCCAACGTGTTTCCGACAGTGGCTTGACCATGAGACCATCTACATTATCTTTCAACACTTTCCACATCTTTGGTGAAGAAGAAAACAACAAGTATATTCGTTGTACCACTCCAAAGAAAGATGTAGCTTTAGGACAAGAGTTAGTCATATCACAAAGTGCAAGGTTAAGACTATGACAACCACAAGGTGTATAGAATACTTTAGGATTTATGTTGAGTACCCTATTTTGCACACCCTTGTGTTTTCCTTTCATATTAGATCCATTGTCATATCCTTGTCCTTTTATATTATCAAAACCAAGTTCAAGAGTACTCAACGCTTCTTGAAGTACATTGAAAATTCCTAACCTCGTTGTATCTTTCACATTTAAAAATTCTAAAAAGAACTCTTCCACCTTTATTGGACTTGTTGAAACATCCACACAACGAATCACAAGAGACATTTGTTCTTCATGGCTTACATCTGGAGTACAATCAAGTATAATCGAGAAATATTTTGCTTCTTTGATTCTTGCAATGATTGCATTCTTAATCTCACACGCTAACAATTGTAACAATTCATTTTGAATTTTGTGGCTAAGATAATGGTAATGAACCTCACTACTTTCAATTCGCCGAAGGTGCTCTTGCATTGTTGGATCAAATTCGGCAATCATTTCAATTATGCTTAAAAAAATTCCATTCCTCTCTTAATAAATCTTCTCATTGTCCCCCCGAAAAGTTAAATTATTTTTTGCAAGTGTTTTCACCACAGCGATTATCCTTCACAACACCCTTTTCCAATGTTCTTTCTCTCTATTGATTTGTTCTTGCACGCTGTTATTAATGGTTTCATTCTTGTGCAATCTCATATCTAATTCAATCCATTTACTCATGCACATGAGATGCTTATTACTACTTTCATGACTTTTTAACCTTTTACCAATATTTCTCCAATCTCCAAGTCTATTATTAGCCAATAAAGTCTTGTTCCCCTCTTCCTTAAACAACTTACAACAAAAATAAAATACTTTATCCAAAAGATCCGAATATATATACAAGCCACTTTCTATCATGTTTCTCTCCATTGGATAAATGCCGAATGTAGTGTGTGGAAGAGAAGTGTCTATTAAGGTCATCTTTAGGATAATTGACATCGTCAAATCTTCTTTTAGGACCCCTTTCTACTAAAAAGTCTCGTAAATTCTAATCCATCTTATCCCAATTACTTGGATCATCAACATTTGAAGACTGAAATTCTACATTTTGGTCTTCATGTTGACTGCCATCATTCTCATTGTCATTTTCATTAATCCACTGATTAATTTCCTCATCAAGTGTCTCTTTATGCTCTTTATTTACTTAATCTATAAATTCTTCATCCTCAAAATCTTCAACTAGAATTGAATCATCTGTTTGTTTCTTAGCAACAACAAACATATCAAGAGCTCTTGATTGAGATTGAATAAGTGCATCAACTTTTCATTTTTTTTTTCTTTTTTCAGACCCTGAGAGGCACTTTCTAGGATATATGATTCTAGGAAACAATCTAATGCAGAACTCAAGAACCAACGATCAATCCAAATTCAAAAGCTTCAAATTCAGGTAAAATTACCGAGGTTGTGAAACAATAGAGTGCTAGGCCAGCATCAATAACTCAATCAACACCATAAAAGCATCTGTAAATTATTAAATCAAATAAACAACAATCAACAAATTTGCCAAACACAACCCATATACAAATTATTTGTATTTTCATAATGTGATGATTCAACTGATTTTTTTTCTTCATAATAAGCAAAAGATTATTTGATTCAATTGATATTGTTGTTAAACTTAGTTGTACATTTTCTTATCCTTTTATTTTTATATTGAGTTTATGTATACAACAAATTTTTATATAACAAAAAAAATATGTTAATCAATAATCTTGTCCCCTTAAAAGTCAAAAAGATTAAAAGAACAGATACAAAAAATAATGGCTCATTTTTAAAATATTCTTTGAAAGTTGGAAAGGAGAGAATGTTCAATCACCTGATTCTCTTCCCGGCTCGTCGGCACATAGCGGTGAAACACATATATAAACGGAAAGTCGAAAACGGTTTTGCAGTCCAAAAACCCAATTCTATTGGGAATAAGGAGACCCAGTTTTGATTGTGAATAAGGAGAAGGAGAAGGGGAGAGAGAGAGAGAGAGAGAGAGACCCAGTTTTGATTGTGAATAAGGAGAAGGAGAAAGGGAGGGAGAGAGAGAGAGAGAGAGAGACCCAGTTTTGATTGTGAATAAGGAGAGAGAGAGAGAGAGAGAGAGAGAGAGACCCAGTTTTGATTGTGAATAAGGAGAGAGAGAGAGAGAGAGAGAGAGAGAGAGAGAGAGAGAGACGGGGGTGTATTTGATCTCCGAAGTCAAAAGTGAATCGGCATCCAAAACTACTCTATAATAGCCGACATAATCTTTTCCAATTTCCAAAGTTTCATACTCTTTTTTCATTTTTTTTACTTTTAAATATAACACAAAATCATTAATTTAGGGCCCTTTTGTAATGGGCTGTTTAGAAATTGGGCCCTTTCTCATTTTTTGGGTAGCCTTTTTTTATTTTTTACAGGCCTATATATTATATGGGCTAAAGAAATTTGGGGCCCCAAAAAATGGACAAAAATTAGAGGCCTATATATTATATGGGCTAAAGAAATTTGGGGCCCCAAAAAATGGACAAAAATTAGAGGCCTAAAGCCGCGGCTTCTTGGGCTTTAGCCTAGGGCGGGCTCTGCTTGCTTCTACATACCTTTGTTATATATAATAAACCAATCATTTCCGGTGGAAGAAAAAAAGAAATCTATTGTTAGTAGGGACCACTATTAAAATTCCTATTGATGATTTCATCACACGTGAGAGTACGCCATTTTTAATTGCTGCTAAGATGGGGGTTTTAGAAATAGTGCAAGGTATTATGATTCATCATCCCAAGCCAATCCATCAAGAGGATGTTGACAAGAAGAATGCGGTGTTGTTGGCTGTCGAGCACAAGCACCCAAGAACCTACAAACTTTTGTGGGAAAAGTACTGTTCCTACCAGAGCATTTTCCAAAAGTTAGATGAGAATGGAAACAGTGCTTTTCAAAGCCTGTTATTATTGAGTCAATGTATCGAAATAAATCTCTTTGAGAAACTCAAGAGATACCATATGCATATAGAAACCTGTTATTAGTAGCGACCTCTATTCAAAGCTTAGTGATGATTTCTTCACAGGTATGAAAGAGAGTACGCCATTTTTAATCGCTGCAAAGATGGGGGTGTTGGAGATAGTGCAAGGTATTATGGAGCATCATCCTATGGCAATCCATCAAGAGGATGTAGACAATAAGAATGCCCTGTTGTTGGCTGTGGAGCACAAGCACCAGAAAACCTTTAAATTACTGCTTAACACGTACTTCTCTCGCCACAGTGTGGTCGAAAAGGTAGATAATAATGGGAACACTGCCCTTCACTTGGCTGCAACCTTGGGCAAAAAACAACAATGGGGCATTTCAAGTGCAGCTATTCAGATGCAATGGGAGATCAAGTGGTATAATGTACGCTCTCTCTCTCTCGCTCTCTCTCTCTCTCTCTCTCAATTTTAGTTTAGTCCCACAGATAGGTTTGTTCATTTATCAGACCCTAGCTGGAGCAACTTGAGGCCTAAATGCATGGTTAATAAAATATATTAATAATGAAGGGTTGCTCGGGTGGTTAACAACCCTACATCTCACCCAATTACTTAGGAGGATTCGTTCCAGGGGTATGCTGCTCTTTCCCATTTGTCCAATTACTTAGGAATATTTGATCCAACGGTATGCTGCCTTTTCCCATTTGTAAGGGCACCCTTCCCACGTGTGCAGCTGCTATCATGCTGTCCAACCTCTTTGGCTGGGGTTAGAAAAAGGGCCTGATATATTAAGATATTTTTCATTTGGAGGATTTTTCAATTACGTGCTGGGATTTGATAAAACTCGAACAATTCACTTGGATCTGTAGAAAAATCGAGAGTTTGGTGAGGAATTTGATCCTTAATACTTTCCAATAAAATAAAAGATAAACTTTGCAAAAACAATCCAAAGAAATCTGGTCCTTAATGCTGCCAAACTTGATCGATTTAGTCCAGATATGGTGACTTGACCCAGGACTCGATAAAGACTAGGTCAAAGTTCAAGAAAATTACTAAAATTACATAATATTCAGATAGAGTTTTGACTTTTTGACTCGGTTAATACTTGGCTAAGTCTCCAATTCAACTTGGCCCACTAGTTTTTCAAGCCGAATTGTCCATCAGAGTTTACAAACTATGATTGGTATCCAAGTTATGGATCTAAAAGCTAGAATATACCCATTCGCAAAATACTCTCCATGTCTGTTACATATGTGCGGCCTACTTGATCGCACGAGGAAATTATATTGACTTAGGTGGATGCCAATGTAGTAATAATAAGAACTCTGGAATTATATTGACTAGGTTTGGTAATGGATACCCATTTTCCTAAATCCTAACCCAGAGCCGACACATGAAAATGGGGGCTTGGGTACATTTTTTTGTACCCACTTATATTTTTTGGTTTGGATTTGGGTTTACCGAATTGGATACTGATCGGGCTTCTTAATGGCGCACATAGAGATGTCAAACGGGCTGTGCCAGCTCAGTCGTGTCTTGCAGGCATAGCCCGTCTGGCCGAGGGGGCAGCCCAGCATGGCCAGTGGGCACGGCACAGACTGTACCTAAGTCGTGCTAGGCTGTGTCATGCCTATTGTATAATTGGATTCTTGTGGTTCTTACCTTTTGGGCTTAAAAACATAAATACCTTACGCTAAAAAAAATAATTAAAAGATACAAATAAAGAAGAGTATGGGATTTAAGTGGTTTGATCAAATTCGATCACTCCATTGAGAAGAGAACCATTTGGTTCTTTTTTATTTGAAGATTTTTCAATAGGATTACTTTCGAGATTATTACAATTTTTTTGGATAATAAAAAATTTAGAAAAAAAGACAACAATTTTTATATTTAAACTAAAAATATCATATATCACGTGCCGTGCCACCTGGCGGGTCATGCCATGCCAAATCGTGCCGACCATGCCTAGCAAAGCGGCCCAGCACGGCCCGTGCCCTAGGTCATGCCTGGCGGGCTGTGCCATTGACTGGGTTGAGCCGTGCCACGACATGTTGACTATTGTGCTGGGCCGTGTCCTGCGGGCCTAACCCATTTGACATCTCTAGACACACTCATGCTTCCAGTGCTTGGGAAGAGTGGAATTGCATGGTGGGGGCCAACCATTTACATATTGGAAATTTTCAAAACGATATAAAACTTTTGTCTCATTTTCATAAAAGTACATTAAAATTTGAATTAAAATAGTATAAAGTTCTCTACAAATCTTTCAATCAAGCCTTCTCCATAAAATATTTTTGAGAAATGACAAACATGCCATTATATTATTTTTTAAGTTTCCCCTTTAATAAATCATTTAAAAGAAATGATCAAGTCCAACCCCAATGACCTAGTAGGGCCCACTTCAACTTCCATTATGCATGGATGATTAAAAAATGGGGATTCCAAATGACTAAAAAACTAGTTTCATTAAATGGTTATGATCATCAAAATCAAAATGGCCAATTTGGGGAGGAAAGAGAAGAGATGGGCATTTTTTTCATTTATCAAAAGATTCTATGGAGAGGAGACTTGATTGAAATAATTGTGGAGAACTTTAATACTCTTTTGAAATATTCCAATCTTCATGTACTTTTTTAAAAATGAGCCAAAAGTTGTATACTTTTTTGAAAATTTACCATTTAGATAATATTGAATATGCCCACAGAAAAGTTCACTCACACACACGGCTACTAGTGTGAAAATGTAGAATGACATGGGCCCCTTCTAATCATCCTAACCCCTTCATCAAATAGCCAATAAATTTCAAAGCCCTTTAAACATTGACCTGAGGATCCAATGGTACAGGCCATTTAGATGGGTGTAAAAAAAATGGGACTGGTGTAATTCAAGGGTGTCATGTGTGTGTGGTCCATTCAAACGTGTCATCAAGTGGGTCCCATTATGAGGTGTGAATGAAGTGCAGAAATAAGGTGTGCACTGGATAACATTTTTGAAAGATCTAAGTGGGGGTCGACTTTGATATAAAATTTGAAGTCAATCAGATACCTTCAACTCATTCATCCGCAGTCCACAGATTTAGCAGCTTTATATAAAACAACAAAATTGACTCTCAATCCAACGGACCACTCCATTTTGATCTATCAAAATTAGGAAGGACCTATGTAAGTACGGGGAGTGGGTTTAGATGGTCCACTTAGATGTACTAGTGGTAGCCTCAAGAGGTGACTTGTATCGTAAGACGGTAATGGAAGCTTGTACAAGAGCATTATACACAAACACATATCCCAACTAGGTGGAGACCTAGGTCAATCCCTGACCATCTAGACGAGAGGCGAGTTCACCCATGCTTTAAAATATCGGCCGATACATAGGCATCGACCGATCCACACTGGTATCAACCCTAATCATGATGTTAACTCACTGGAATATCGGTTTTGGTATCGTATCAGTGAATATTGCCAAAATATCGGTCGTAACGGCCGTCCCAACCGAAACTTTAGAAAAATATAGAGAGGAAGGGGAAACAAAGAGCTGAGATGCATGCCATACATGGGAAAAGAAGAAAATGGAGACAATATAATCCACTGTTGCAGAGAAAACAACCAAAAAAATACAAACAAAACATAGTGATAGAAGGTGCAGAGAAGGGTGAAGAGAAGAGGTATCTGAGCTCCACTGCTTACAACACCCCCTACTGCTCGATCATTATCCTCTACCCGCTTGTTCTCTCTTGTCTCTCTCTCTCTCTCTTATTTCCTTTCCTTCTCTCTTTCCCTCTTTTATTTTTCCTTTCCCCTTTTATGTTTCGTTCCACAAGAAGCTGAATGTCGAAATGAATGCCCACGTTTATTAGGGTTATCAATTGGTCATTCATTTGGGTAGCTCAGTTAGCGTAGGACCACGGTTTGCACCCATAGGTTGTAGGTTCAAAACTGCACTACCACACTGGTGCTACAAGGGAGTTTACCCGGCTTCCCTCTGGGCTCGGGGTGATTGGTCTAGCCCAAAGGGTTGGGAACCCTCCGATAGCAAAAAGAAAAAAAATCGGTCATTCATTTTCATTCATGCTTGTGTTAGGTTTAATTACCAGTGGGGACTAATACTTTTAACTTGAGGTGAGGGTTGGACTTGAACCATTCGTGGGACCCAATTCAATGTTAAAATTCTTTGGGTGTTTAGGTTATTAATATATGGGCGCTAATCACAGTTTTTATCAAAAGGATTGATCTAATGGTGGAGGAATTCCTTATTGAAGTAAATTTTTAGGACACTTCATGTAATTGGAGGCTATTTATATTGATCAATTTGGATTTCAATAGTGCTCCACATTTGTTCAAAACTTATGCCCCTAATTATTAAATAAGCCCTCAACAGATTTTAGTCAAATTAGAATTAGGCTACAAATCTGAATAATCACTTAAAAGATATGTGAATATAATTTTAAGAAAATCTCAAATTTGTATAATTGTCAATCCAATAGTGGGCCAAGTCCTATTGGTGTTAAAATGGTCTTGTCAAATTAGTAGTTATTTTAAGTGGTTTGAATTTTAGATATGAACTAATACATTAATTGATTTACAAACTATATATATGGATAGGACCAAAGATTACACGCTAAATTTAATATAATTAATTTTAAAAATTAGATAGTGATACAGAATGTCATAACTTATAGGGGGGCCGAAATTTTACTTTATAGTTGTTAAAATGGAAAAAGAAATATTATTTTTTAGCATTCTACAAAATTTTGAATTCTTTGGATATTCTTTTAAAAAAATTTGATAGAAAAAATTCACGTCGCAACGATCGTGATAGACCGCGAACCACGATGGTATCTATCTTTTAGGTCGACCGATACCACAATTTTAAACCATAAATTCACCAACAAATTGAGCAATCTCTCAATTTTTTAAATGTTTTATTTGAAGAACTCGAGGACATTGTCCATATATTGTATTGTACAAGAGTCCGGATCCCCTGTTTATGGCCAATACTGGAATACCACGTGTAAAAATGCATTGCCAGGTATGTACTCTCTCAACTCTTCTTTGGATTAAAAATGAAAAGAAAAGAATAGGGCCCTTTTTACAAATATAAAAGAAAAGTCTGCAAACGGCAGAGAGGATTCTGAGTAGTACTGCCAAATCTATGTTATTTTTTTTTTTTTTTGTTTTACGTTTTTTTTTTCTTGCCTTTGATTCTGTTACTTATGTACATCTTCTTTCCCAGTAGTGACAAAGACTTGTAGTCGTTGGGAGTTACTACTAGTTCTGGGCCGAGAATAGAAGTAGATATGGCCCGCAGTGGATTAGCATGCTTTGTAGTTGTAATTGGGAGTTACTTCTGGGCCGTTGATCATCTCTTGTGAAGATTAATTAAACGATTCCTGGAATTGGTAAATTCAACTTGAAAAATGCTAATTCATCTAAAGCTTCCTTCACATGTGAACATGGCATTTTTTTTGCCTATGACAAGTCAAGAACCAGAAACTCGCTCGGTAAAAATATCTACAGAGGGAGGCAAACAAGAGAATGCTTGTTGCTGATAAGCTTTTTTGAAGACTGAAATGGACATCTGACAGTGAAATCTGATTTAACGGAGAGGATGTTAATGCTATCTTTAATGAAAGACTTAAAAAGAGTTTAGAGAATGCGCCTTAAGATTCAAGTATTCAGGGCGATTGTTTTGTTCTGTATTCTTTTCTGTAGGATGGATGATTATTTTCCGGTCACAACCAGGGAAGAAGATGTACAGAACGAAAGGCAAGACACCCGAGAAATCCGGACATGTCCTCAGCGACTTTTCTTTTATATTTGCAAAAACGATATAAACTAAAAGGACATGAAGAGTCTAAATCTGGAAAACATAGAAATCCGGACAAGTGCTCAGCGACTTGCTTTAATTTCCTCTAAATTGAATTTCTAGGATGACAGTCGAGAATTTATTTTCTATTATTGTCATCTGGAGCCTAGAAAAAGAGATCAATCACACAAGAAGAATACAAGAAAATTACTAGAAAGTCAGGAAAATTCACTATGCAATTGGAAGATGTGTACATCCTAAAATCTCTGAATCTCTATTTATAATATTAGCCCAAAACCCTATTACACCCAAACCTACTTTTAATCACAGTATAACTTGGGCAGTACAGGGGCCCGGTTAACAAATATTTATTAACTACTATTGAGTCATACAAATTAACACCTATCATCGCCTGATTCAATTTACATTAAATACGAAGTCATTTGATGGTCGCTTTTCAATATTTACTTTGGTTCTTGATTTTTAACCACCTAAAATATAAAATCTTAGATTATAAGTAGAAGTTCAATTAAACAAAACAAACAGACCCTCATGTGAGTTAATTATATATCCAAACTGTTTTTTATATATTTCTAACGGGATGCTAACGATGAAGCATTCTTCCATCTCTGTTTGCTTTGCAACAATCTCTATTGATTTCACTAATTCAAGTGGATTATGGGTGAATCTCAGTTCATAAAATCATCTGTGCCAACCAATTTATTGCCAGTCCGGAACAATGAAGGTAAGACTTCCATGGAGGTGTTCGAGGAGACGCATGAAGGCATTATAAAAGATGGGGTCAAATGGCTAAACAGTACATCTGAATCATGCTCGGTGGTCGCGGCACTCATCGCATCAGTGGCTTATGCCTCAGCCGCTACTGTTCCAGGTGGGTATAAAGGAGACTCCGGCATACCAATACTCAAAGGCGATCCCTCATTCGACACCTTCATCATCGCTTCACTTGTGGCCCTATGCTTTTCTGTCACCTCCCTAACCATGTTCTTATCCATCCTCACCACTAACTACACGATCCACGACTTTCTCCATAAGCTGCCCACGAAGCTGCTGCTGGGCCTCACCTCGCTCTTCATCTCAATTGGTGCGATGTTGGTCTCCTTCTGTGCTGGCCATTTCTTCAACATTGGAGATCGGAACAGGAACACAGGCTCATCGGTCTTTGCAATCATATGCCTGCCCGTGTCTGCCTACGTTTTGACACAGTTTCATCTTCTTATCAGTCTCGTAAAAGCTCCCTTCTAAACCAATTCAAAGGGAGTTGCGATGTTATTATTATCTAATTAATGCTGTGCGCGTTCCAGACTATATATAGCTCCGATGCTTTTCTTCGAGTGCTTTTCTTATTTTTCCTCCTTTTTTGAATCTCTAATTATTACATATATAGTGACTGAATTTACGTTCCAACTTGTTATTAATTTCAGATTGGGCCTGATATATATGGCTTTTCCTGCTGTGGTCGAATTTGTTAGCTTAAATTATACAAGTTACTTTCATGAATAAGAAGACATATATATTTCGCTTGTCAATCGAAATAGGATAGCAGTTACTCAGTAGGGGATGGAAACAGCTCGGTTTACCCTAGACTGTCTGTCGGGTCATTGTCTTTTATTCCAGTTAAAGTCAAGTTTGATTAATCTGGGTGTAAATAGGTTTGGAGTATCTTTCTAACCTCTTCTCCGTGGCTCTTCTCCGTGGACATAGGTAGTGTTGCCCAAGCACCTAAATAATTAGGTCTTCATCATCTTCGTGGATTGTTTGCTTGATATTATGGAGATTTGATTTCGTGGATTGATTGCCTGATATTGTGCGGATTTGTGCCTGCGCGTAGGTTATCAGTTCCACTGTACCACTTTCCCCAACGCAAACCTGTTTCTTATTTCAATTTGTTCTGGTAAGTTTCCATGTGTATTAAGCTATAAATATGTATATCCAAAAGGGACAAACATTAACAACTTCAACACATTTCCATAAATTGTTATTTGTTCTAACGAAACCTAATTTTACATTTGACAAATCTCCCAATATTTTTTCTCGTTCATACATCAGTAACATTTAGCAAAGTGGATATTATTATTAATAGAAGGGATAAGGAAAAATCTCGACAACATTTCCCAAAGGCTTGATTTAGAAAACAGAGATGGGGCTTTTGATAACTATATGCATGGAGTACATTATGTTTGATTTTTTTCTTTGTTTGGTGATTACTCACCCACACACAAACTTAGCCAAGTCCCTTGCCATCAGCACTAGTGCCAATTGATCCGTAGATATTTCCAAGGAAGGCAGGTGACTCACCCTGTGGATTGGCAGTGCATTGTGGTTTTGGAAACTGCCTAGGTAAATGGATTAATTATGTTCTATGAGATTAAATGATAAATGATGAACGGTTGTGTTCTATATGATTAAATATGTTCAACGCGAGCGCGAAATGTTGCCATCCTAACAAACGGATAAATAGGCCCCTCATTGGAAACTTTAACTATTCCTCTCACATCCATCTCTTTTCCGTCAATCGCATTCTTATACTCCTCTCATTTAAGACTCGAATATACTAGCCACAGAGGCCCGGGCTAAAATGAAAATATAATAATATTAAAGATTTTTCTAAAAATTTATTAAGAAAAAAAGTAAGTTTTAAAAAAAGTAATATATTATCTATCATTCTTAAAATTCATTCCATGCATATCCAGCATACTTAAAGTCGATTGATCTTAGTACGTTAGAATTACACACATGTCTTGGGATTGATTCCTAAGCTTTGAAATTTAAAACATCACATCTAAAAAGTAGTCCAACTTAGCAAACTAAAATAAATTATATAAAAAATATAAACAAATTAAAAAGTAAAATAAACTTAGCATTAGAGAAACCAGGTGGGAGGACATTATCCTCATAATTTATACAAACAAATAATAATTCTCAAAATTCAAAAACCATTCAACCCTAATGTAAAAAAAAAAAAGAATAATAACAATAACAGCTAAAGAAGATACATAAAAGTGAATTTTATTACTAGAGATGATATTAACCACAAGAATTGCATTTAAATTTTGAGCTTTTTACAAAAGACCCCCTATGTTTCCATAAAACCTCAAAGGCACCCCTGTACTTTGTGTTTTTACATAATCACTCCTCCATTCAAGGTCAACCTTAACGAAAAGTAATGAAAAACAACTTCTCGTTAATTTCTCTCCCCCTTTTTCATTGTGATTAGTGTACCCCTTATATTTATTGAAAAATTGAAATGACACATTTAACCGTACTTGCCCAGAATTAGTACACACACTTTGAGTCACTTCTCTCGTTCTCACCTAATGAAATGGATTGCAGGCGATTTTTCTCACAAGTTGTATGTTTCTAGTTTATTACTACTAAAATTGGTGATATTTCGCACATTGAAGCTATAGTTTGACTATCACAGTTTTCTAACAATATTTCATATTTATTGCATTGAAGTGAATTAGTGATCATGGTTTCGCACTCATTCATGTGATGATCAATTAAATACTGTTGTTGATTGAGCTTTGTTCTAACGAGAACTGTTCTCATGGAGTTACTGTGAGAACTTTCTATGAAACCCATTTGTGGGTCCTATCCCGTGATAACTTTCTATGAAGCCCATTTATGGGTCCCATCTAGGAATGGGACCAAAGGAGAATGAAGGATCTATGTGGAACCACCCCAAGTATCAAGTTTGACCCCAATTGTATGCCTCTAACCCCTTCATCCGTGGCCCACTATTTTAATGGCTTCATGTTCAAATAAATTACAACCCTCCATCCAATGGTCCATTCCATATTGATGGGTGCCAAATCTCGGGATTAGTTATTATCAAGGCGGCCTCTGTTTGTGCACAGTTTGGATTGTTGTTGGGTGGACCCCACCAATAGTTCTCACAAAAGCAAGGTGAGAATTGGTTCTCACTTGAATATTTTCTTTGTTGATCCTTTGATTATTTAATTCTATCACGTAATTATTCTACACAGATAGCTAACTATAGCAAAAATAATAATAATAATAAAAGATAGCTAACTATAATTAGTTGGAATTGTTCTAGCTAAGCAGTCCAATTGTAGGTCACATAAGTCTGTTTTGATCCAGCGAAGAATCCTTCATATTTGTTGATTCAAACACCAAAGTTCTAATTCTAACACAATTATTCTATCTATGAGGGAGACTAGAAAAATAAAACTTGAGGGCCAAATGACAAATGTCCTACTTCGTCAGGCTTGTGATTCTTGAAGAGTATAAAATAATTCTTAAGCTAGTGGGGTTAAATGTGTTTTTTTACTTTTCCAATAAAAACAAGGGGTAAAATGGTAATAAAGGAAAAAAAAAGAGAGAAAAGAACGACAAGTTGGTTTTCACTGTTTTTCCCTGAGGTTAACCGTCAATAGAGGGGTGCTTACATACAAACCATGGATAAAAAAATCGGCCGATACCGGTCCGATATCTCATCGAGATATCGGACTGGCAAAATATCGGCAAAATCTCGGCCGATATCGGCCGAGATTTTCAAAATCTCGGAATTAGCGATATCTCGGCCGATATTTTCAAAATATCGGCCGAGATGCTTTAAAACCCTTTTTTTTTCTTTTTTTTCCCCCATCTTCATCTTCTTCTCCTCTCTTCTCATCTTCTTACTACCTATACCAGCAGCCCCTCTCCTTCACACATCCCCCTTGCATTTTTGAAATTCCACTTCTATTTTTGAAGAAAAAATTATCTAAGGTAAGAGAAAATCAAGTTAAAGTATTTTTTTTATGTTATTTTTTTTTAGATGAAATTTTAGATCATTTGGGTATGTTACTTTTGTAGTTATGTTGTTTCTTCATTTAGAAGTTAGATCTACATGCTTTCATGCTAGATCTACTCATACACATGATTTTGAACTTTTTTTTTCATTTTTTTTGTTTATTTTCGGATTTTTTAATATTTGAATTATAATACATAATTTTTTGGGGATTTCATCATAAATATGTTCTTTTAATGATTCATGGTCATTATATGATGTGTAAATGATTGATCTACATACTTTCATGTTAGATCTATAGATTTAGGATTTTGAAAATGATTTTATTAAAAAAAAAAATTTCTAAAAATAATTGTTGTTAGTTGTTACTTGTTACTTTGTTAGCATATATGTGATTCCAAAGGCTTAATGGCTTATTAATAGTGTGTAGATGATAGATCTACATCTACTCATGATATCGAGCCAGGCCGACACTCCACTTGGAATTAAGTTGTCAATCTGTAAATGTAATACACTCATAGTCTCATACAGTCATACTCACCAATCTCTCTATAGTCTCTACTCTCTACTAGTCTCCTCTAAGTTCAGGTAAACCATGAATCTTTGATGCCTAACTGCTTTATGATTTATCGATCTTACTATCATGTTTCTGATTTTAATGTCATCTTCATGGTCTTGAATTTCACAACTTTTTTTATTATTGAGTTAGTATTAAATGATGATTGATATGTTATATTTATTTTCTTATATTTTACACTAATAAATTGATCATGATCATTAATAATGGCTGCATTATATTAAATACTGGAAAAGACAGCGAACTGCGACACAGACAGGACTTATAACTTAAGGTGACCGAGATTTTGATTTATTGCTATTACTAATGGAAAAAAATATTGTTTTCCAGCATTTTCTAATATTCTGGATTTTTTGGATATTTTTGCGAATTTTTTTGGATTAAAAAACAAATTCGCACCGCGATGACCGCGACGGACCGATATCCGCGACCGATACCGATATCATATCGGTTTTTCGGCCCGGCCGATACCGCGACCGAAACCGAGATTTTAAACCATGATACAAACACAAAGTATAGGGGTGTCATTGAGGTTTTATGAAAACATAGGAGACTTTATGTAAAAAAATCTTAAATTTTCTTAGTTTAATAGGGCCATGCCCAAAGCGGGCAATGATAAAAATAACTAAGTTTTAAAATAAGAAAATTAAATGAATTGTAAAGGAAAATTAACACATGATTGCTACAAATTTCCATGATTGACTATTAAAACCATAAAAAAGGGTACATTAGCGAGAGATCCCTCATATTAGTCTTGTAAGGCATCCAGTCTAACGATTTTTCCTCTAAGGCCTATGGTCCAAACAGTTGTACATAATTTGGCGAGAGGTCCCTATATACGCCACATCAGACATTTTCATGACTGATTTTCCCTTTTAACTTTTTAAGCATAAAAATTTGAATTTCAAAATTTTAAATCTTTCATTCTCCCCCTCTGTCTGGGGCTATGTAAAACCCTAAGGTAGTGTTTGGTTCGCTGTAATGAAGGTCGGAATGGAATGGTCATTCCAACGGAATGATCATTACCGCGTTTGATTCGCCAAAAAGTGACGGAATGACCATTACCTTCGGAATCCCCATTCCCTATGTAAAGGAATGGCCATTCCACTTGGGAGACAGAGGAATGGCCATTCCATTCCTTTGTAACTTTTATTAAGACCAAAATACTCTTGTTTCACATCCTCTACTACTATAAGAAAGAGCAAGATGCAAACTATTTTTCACTACACTATTGTGGGGCCCACCCCCAAATATTATAATGTAAACTTTTTCACTACACCTTTGTGGGGCCCACCCCCAAATATTATAATATAATATAATATAATAATATATTATTATGAGGAATTGCAAACTTTTTCATTACACCTTTGTGGGGCCCACCCCCAATTATTGTAATGCAAACTTTTTCACTACATTGTGGGGCCCACCCCCAAATATTATAATGTAAATTTTTTCACTACACCTTTGTGGGGCCCACCCCCAAATATTCCAATATAATAATATATTATTATGAGAAATTGTAAATTTTTTAATTACACCTTTGTGGGGCCCACCCCTAAATATTATAATGCAAACTTTTTCACTACACCATTGTGGAGCCCACCCCCGAATATTATAATATAATATAATATAATAATATATTATTATGAGAAATTATAAACTTTTTCATTACACCTTTGTGGGCCCACCCCCAAATATTAAGATGTGAGCACCACTTAGTAATATATATATATATATATATATTGGTGGTTCATAATGAATTTGGTTCATAATGAATTGAAGTATGGTCCGGGGACCACAGTTAAGAGTCTTGGGTGTAGTACTGCATCTTTGACTGACCCAAAAATAAACATCTAACAAGGGTATTTTGGTCGGTCTTATGTAAATTTTACTCCATTCCGAGCATCATTATGGCGTACCAAACGTAGGAACAGGAATCAAAATTCTATTATTGGATTGATTCTTTAGTGGAACCAAACATTGGAATGTGAATGACCATTCCTACTTCATTCAATTCCAAACTCATTCCGCCCTCCATTCCATTCCCACCTACAACCATTCCAGCAAACCAAACGCTATCTAAAGTCTTCTTCGATCGATTGGAGAGAATTTATAACTACTAGGTGCTTCTTGGTTTCAATTTGTGCAATAACTCTCCGAAGAAGATGAGAAGAGTTGTAGATGTTGGAAACTATGGACCATCACAAACTCCACATTGGTATAATATTGTCCACTTTGGGCCTAAGCCCTCATGGATTTGCTTTTGGACTCTACCCAAAAGGCCTCATACCAATGAAGTACTTAGCCCAACTTATATGCCCATGATCTTTCCCATTTCTAGCCGATGTGGGACTTTGGTTGCACATCTCCAACAATCCTCCCTTCAAACAAAGGACCATATCTCTTTGGATATTTTTACCGGGCCTCCCCTCAAACGATCATCCATTCGTCCGCTCCATCGAGAAGAGCCAACTCGAGAGCCTCACCACAGATCCACCAATCGTGAGTACCGCGCTTTTCCTGCGCATCACCGAGCCCCACCACCTTTGTTCGGCAATCCGAGGATTCTCCTGGCTATGACTGAACCTGGGCGCTCTGATACCACTTGTTGGAAACTATGGACCATCACAAACTCCACATTGGTATGATATTGTCGACTTTGGGCCTAAGCCCTCATGGATTTGCTTTTGAACTCTACCCAAAAGGCCTCATACCAATGAAGTACTTAGTCCAACTTATATGCCCATGAGTTTGTATGGCTCAATAGAAGCTAATAAATCTGGTAAACCGGGCCCATGCAGTGTCCATGTTCTACTGTGATTAGAAGTAGGCTTGTTATATGTCTACTGTGATTAATAGGTAGTGTTTGGGTGTAAAAGGGTTTTGGGGCTGATATTATAAATAGAGACTGATGGTCTCTAGGATGTATAACCTCTTCTGATTGCATAGTGATTTCTCTCATCTCTCGGAAATCTCCCGTGGACGTAGGCCAAAAGCCAAACCACGTAAATCTCTTGTCTTCTTGTGTGCGTCCTTAATCTCTTATCATAAGCCCTAGATCACAACAAACTGGTATCAGAGCAATTTCGCGTGATTGGAAGGAAATTCGACGGATCGGATTTTGGAGGGTTGATCGATCGGAGACAGAGAAGGGGAAGACAGGGTTTCGTCCTCAGATCAAGAGGGAAATCGCTTTTGATCTCGGTGGGCCGCACAAAGAAGGATAAGGGCAGCGCACTGTTCCTGTTGCAAAACAGAGACGAGAATCCGGACTTGCAGCGTCTGATCTCTGCAAAAATTCCACTGCAGGAAATTGTTTGTAGGCCAGGCTGACCGCGTCCATCGCCGGAGAAGTGTCGTGCGTGGCCGGAGAGGAAGAAGAAAATCGCAAAGGTTTTCTCTGTTTGCAGACCGGAGAAGAGACAAATTGAGTTGGTTTCCGGCTGGGCCCCACATTGCCGTGAAACCTTCGCCGGAATCTTCGCCGCCGCTCTACATGTCGCCGGAGAAGAGGGCTTCCACTGGTTTTGCCGGGCCGCGCTGCGCTGTGGCCGAGGATGTCTGGTTCTGGTTCTGGTTGCTGAACCAGAACGAAAGAGGAAGAAGAAGAGGAGTTGGGCCTGGGCTTGCAGGAGGTCCAGGTTGGTCCACGTCAGGTTTGACCTGATTCGTTTCAGAAGCCCAGTAGCCAGGCCAATCCAGGTTAGGTCAAGTCCAGGTCAGATCTGACCCGTCTAGTAGAGAAGCCCAGTAGCAAAGCTTGCAGGAAAAAGGCGCTGACATCAGCGCTGACGTCAGCAGATTCGTACAATCAAAGGCAGGTTTGACCAGATCAAAGGCTGAAATTTGCTTTCGCGATATCTTGACGATCCGGAGTCTGATTGGAGATCCGTTTGTACCTACGGACTCGTTGCGAGCAGATCTACGCGGTTATGAAAGAAGATTAACTGTTCAACCGTCAACGAAGGAGATTGACTGATCAGAGTGTAGAAACTTGTTTCTGCGATATCTTAGCCATCCGGAGTCGGATTTCAGATCCGTTTCTTCCAGCGTGCTCGTGGTGACCACATCGACACAGATTCTATGAAAGATTTGCTTAGTGGCTATGAAATTTGAAATTGAAAAATTCAATGGAGACAACGATTTCGGTCTTTGGCGTCTGAAGATGCATGCTTTACTGGTTCAGAATGGGCTGCATAAAGCTTTGAAAGGAAAGAATGCTTTGCTTGAAAAATTGTCAGATGAAGAGAAGGATGAGTTGTTGGAAAAGGTGTACAATCAGATTCTGCTGTTTTTTAGCGATGGTGTACTGCGAAAAGTTGTTCAAGAAAGAACTGCTGCTGGCATATGGCAGAAGTTGGAGAACTTGTACATCACGAAGTCTCTCACGAATCGCTTGTACCTGAAGAAGTGGTTGTTCACATTACAAATGCAGGAAGGTACGTCTATTTCAACTCACCTTGATTCTTTCACAAAAGCTATCATAGATCTGGAAAATATCAATGTTGAAATTGATGATGAGGACCAAGCTATCATGTTGTTGTGCTCGTTACTACCCTCATATGAGCATTTTGTTGATACCATGATGTATAGTAGAGATACTTTGACAAAAGAGAATGTAGAGGCAGCCTTGAACTCTAAGGAGTTGAAGAAAAATGTTGCGGCTAACAATGATGGTTCGGGTGAGGGTTTGGTAGTACGAGGAAGAGCAAAAGACTCCAGTAGTAAGGAAAAACATTGAATGTTATTATTGCCATAAAAAAGGGCACATCAGAAAAAATTGTCCCGAAAGGCAAAAGAAAGGGAAAGAAATAATTGAAGATTCGTCATCGGATGATTCAGTCAGTATCGCAGATGAAAGATCAGATTATGTTTCCGATAATGCACTTTTTGTGATTGAAATTGGAATTCGTCGTCAGGATGAATGGATTCTTGATTCGGGCTGTTCCTACCACATGTGTCCCAATAGGGACTGGTTTACCACTTACAGAGAAATCGACGGTGGTAGTGTTCTGCTGGGCAACAATGTTGCATGTAAGACGGTTGGAATTGGAACAGTAAAAATCAAGATGTATGATGGAATCTACTGCTGTGAGGCCTCTCTCTCTCTCTCTCTCTCTCTCTCCCCGGAGCCCAACAATTGAGGATACTAACTGTCCAATGGATTAAGGTACCAGGTCCAAGCTTAATTTTAAAAAAATGGGTCATTTAGATCTCGAGAATTTGGCTATTCAGATCCTCATTGGGAGGATTCTCAAGTTTGATCCCTTCATGGGAAGTGGAAATCCTTAGATGTTAGGGAGAGGATATAAAAATCTGCAAATTTCTAACCTGTTACCAAACATGATCTAAGAAATTCTCAGGTTTATTAATCCTCAGTGTAGAAAGCCTGTTCCAGCTAGGAGTAGTGGGAGATCCTCAAATCTGTGCATTCATCACTTATTACCGAACTAACCTTAACTTTTTAATGATGTCATGTGCACATATACAGGCTTGCTTGTTGAGGAGCTTGATGTCGAGTCTGAACAAAGTCTCAAGGGAACCACTGCAGAACAGAGTCCAAAAGACAGGACTCGTAACATTCCTGGAAATTATGAAACCTGTTTCAATGTACTCGAGATTTTTAGGAATGGTCTTCTCGCTGGTAAGTTCGACATATGGAAAGATGGACTCAGTGAAATGGATATTTTTAATGGTGAATTGAACTTGCTCATCATCCGGGTGTATTCACTGCTAGAATGAATCAACTTATGTTTACATGGCTAAATCATTGAGACTGTTAAATCCTTGAATACCATCTTTCAAGAAGGATTTTTTTTAGATTAATTTCATCCTTAATGAGACCTCATCCCAGCCAGCATTGTGAATTGGTGGCAGCTCCAACGAAGCTTCATGAAGAGGTGTCCAACATTACAATGAGGAGGATGAGAAGGTCTTAAGATGGATTAAGGATGTCCAAGAACCTTTTTGATTATCTATTTATTTATTTATCATTGATCATGTGACTGAAAAATATTGGTATTGTGAATGGTACAAGTATTGATTTATGAATGAGTTGTGTCCTTGACCTTAGTACAGTGCAGTGGCTAATCACATGGCAATCCTTCCATTTGGAGGATAAACACAGGTCATGAGCTCTTCTGTGTGGTGGGAGTTATTGGCCATATAAGTAGAAAAAGGAAAAGAAAAATCTTAGTATGTGTAGTAAATTTCATAAAATCGTAACTTAGGAAACATTAAGGATGCAAGATGGGTCATGCCAAGCCGCGCCCACATGTCCAGGCCTGCAAGAAAATCCAGTTTGGGCTGAGCATGTTGGGCTCCAGCCGAGAATTTGAAGATTGATCAAAATATGGTAAAGCTCAAGCTCAGACCTTGGGTACCTGATTTGAGCCCCACTTCCCAAATTACATATATGTTATGCTAATATGAAAATGCATATTATATATATAGCATAGCTACATGATATAATATTTAATATGACTTAGACTTGGGCATGGACCCAAGACTCAGCCTAAGGTTCTGAAATTCAGACTGACTTAGCAATTCAGGTTTCATCTGGAATAGCTTGAAACTGGCCCAACAGAGTCACATTGTACCCAACATTTTCTAGTGGCTCTCACTGGTGACCTGGTCAACCTTCCTGTCAAAGTCAGTTTGTGGGGCCTGTTAATGGAACACCATCAACATCATCACTCCCAAGCAACACCAACAATAACAACATCATACATGAATTTGTATGCTACAATCTCCTCTATAACACTTAAAATTTTCATACTCGAACCTTTTTCATCAACAAATTAATGAAATGACATGTTTTAAGTGTTTGACATTCAACATTTGCATACAATCCATTTCTTAAATTCACAATTTTGCACTAAAGTTTTTAACTTTTGGCTCTCATAAACTTGTACTCAAGTTTGGTTTTTATTGTAAAATATCAAGAACTTCTTGACATTCTCCTTTGACAGTATTATCTCTCTTTTTTTATAGTTTTTGGCCCAGACACATGGAAGTCCTTTTGTTGTAAAGGTAAAGCAGACATAGAAACAGCTCAGTCATCAGAAAACACAAGTAAGTATAGAACCTTTGTATTGATAGCAATATTTTTAAATTTTGGACTCAGGCAAGCTGATGAAGTGCTCTTAAAATTGATTTGGACTGACGATACAGCCAGTTGATATGATGCTGAAAATGAAAAAAATAATAAAAGAACTATGGGTTGTTTCAGAGATGTCAATGGACGTCCGATTATGGTTACTCCAAGAATCTGACCCAAAAAATTCCGGTATGGATCCTCTGTTTTTGGACACCAATTGATGATATTGGGTCTGGATCCAGATACAGTTGGGTCCATATCAAGTACCCGAATGATATAAAAAAACAATATATACTTAATAACATATCCTATTACTAAAATTTAATAAATAGTAATATATAATCTATAACACTATTAGAAGAATATATTTGGATTTTGTGTTGTGCTCTGGTTCAAGTACAGCAGGATCCATCAGAGTTAGGTCCAAGTGAAACGAAATAATTGATATCTTCTAAGGATCCATCTAAGTTCACCACAAACTTGACCTGTTTACATGCCTAGGTCTTTATTAATTGATATCTTCTGAGGAAACGGCAAGAATATTATTGTTTGTAATTGATATCTTCTGGCAGGAGTGCGTGTGCAAGGGAACAATTTATGGTGATTAACTACACCTTGAAAATGAAATTGTTTTTCTAGTTCATGTAATCATCTTATATGCAGAGGTTAAAAATATCAACTACCACTACTTTTGGTAAACTTCTAATCCACAACCACCTATGCATCTGACTGATTAGGTGTTTCAACTGCCTTATACAATTAGGTTTACTTCAAGAACAATTCATAAGCTCATAGCAACCCTCTAGGCTGGGGTACCAAAAAAAAAGTTAAATTATTTCTATTTTGAAAGTTTGAAACCATACTAACTTTGCTTATTATTTATTTATTTTTTTGGTGCATGTTGGCAAAGCAGAAGAGAAGGAGCATAAACTTCCCTTCCCTCCCAATTACTACACATGCTTCAGCTTCTTCCAGTTTGTATTGGAACTCCTCCTAATTATTTTTGGATTAGGTTTGTATACCAATCTTTTCGTAGCATATCAAGGGAGTAGATTTTGATAAAATTATCTGTGATGTTTCTTTCAGAATAGCCAATGGGAAATTTGTGTCAATATCTTTAGTTATATATGCTCTATAAATAGCCATTCGCTATTCTTTACGAAACTACTCAATGTGTTGAGATGTATGTCCAAAATTTTATCTCTTTCAACTGGTCAGATAGTTTGATTTCATGTGTCCTAATGCAAATAGAGATGCTATTAACAGTTTAATTTTTCAACTAATTAAATTGAGCCAAGTCAAGCTTTTAGCCTAATGTATTATTCTAACAAATTGACAGGATTCTATAAGGTAACCAAGACGAAGGATAAAAAGAGGAAGCACACACATTCATTGCAACTTATGAAAGAACTTGTCGAAAGTGCAGATTTATGGGAGGCTGAAGACACCGGTTCAAGGCCCTCCGATGACTCTTTAGATAATTTTGAGGGTGAAAGAATTGATATGTACAAAGAATTGACAGATGCATCATTAGATGAGCCTGTCAGTGACGGCACTGCTAGGCTAGACGAAAATTCTAAAGGTAAGCTAAAGAGTGGCTGGTCCATTCGTTTACAATTAACGACCCAGCCTATGCAACTCACTTGCATGCATGTCATTCATGGTTGAATTGATGGGTGAGGAGGTGTCTCAAGGGTGTCTTTGCAGAGAGAGAGGCCGCCTAATCAGCGTAACTCTTGATTTAATGGCCTTAAACTTGGAAATGTTTTAGATGAAGTGCCATTTTTTGTATATTTGTGTGATCAATCTAGTAGTGAGTAAAAGTTCCATATTTTTAGAGTTCAGAGTAAGGATGATAAGATCCCTCTAAAAAAGTGCTCATTATGATGACAACAGCAAGGTTGACAGGATTTTGATACGCCCTTGGGACGAGCAAAATATTCTTTCCATTAAATGATGATAACCTTGATTTTAGGCCTCAAAGATTAATGGCCTCTTACACATTTTTTATCTTTTCATAAAATTAACTGTAGATGAGTATGGTAGGATCATTGTCAAAACTAGGATGAGTTAAATAGGAAACAACATCACCAGAGCGGGGTTCTAATTATTGGATATGTTTCATCCACAGCGTCACTCATTTTAAAAAAGAAACGTTTGTTTGTCATTTTCTAGTTTTTCACCATTAGGTTGTTACAGCTATAAACCAACACATCTTGATCATTTCTCATTATTTGGTATAACAAAACAACAACAAATATGTAAAGTTCAGCAACATGCTATATGTGCTTGTGTTTAGTTTAGACTTTTAATTATAATGTTCGCACTCTAGCAGTTTTTCTCATGTCGTGTTTTTCTCTTCAATTATGAAATCTGTTATCATTTCAATATATATAAATTTTTCGTAAGGTGTGGATAAGTTACGAGACTCTAGGGCAGTAGATATTTGTGATCTAGAGCAATAGAGCAATGACCAAACATAATATCCAAGCTTTAATTTTGTTAGATAACGAAGACAAGATCAAGGGCAGAACAACAATGATCCTTGAGGAACCAAAAACTGGTATTGCAAATCGTCGCAGCAATGGCCACAAGAAAGAAAAGAATCGAAAGGAAAAACGTGACAACCAAGAGGATAAAACACAGACAAAAGAATCTGATAAAGAAGGTAGTTTTCACTCTCATTTTCATTTCTTCATTGCATTTTTAGATGCCTCTTAAATCTAAGATTCGCCTTGCTTCTAAACTGTGAAAGTACAGAATGGGCTTTATATGGATGAGACCATTAAGACTTAAGAGTCTCTAGAGTGATGTGGAAAGTGTGGTTAGGAGGCACTCTCCTAATGGTTGGCTTAGGAGAAGCGTGGGTCATCAGCTCAGATGATCTAAAAAACGATGTAGAAGTCATTTTTCACTGTTGATGTTTGATTGCATTAGAGTTTCTCTAGTGTTATAACTTTGTAAGTTGTATTTGTGTAAATATATTGTTATAAAAATAACAATGCAATTCATCATCAAAGGCTTATTCCCATCAATTTGGGGATAGCTTCAAGAATTCTACTGTTAAAGTATGCTGGACCAGTGAAAAAAGACATTGCTAATTGTTATAATTGGCCTTCTTTATTTATTATAACAAAGAATACACAATGGAACTCTATCCACAATATGTTGACAGATATGAAGGAGAAATCACCCTTCTTAGTTGCGGCAAAGATGGGAGTGACGGAGATGGTAGCGGAAATTTTAGACAAATTCCCGGTTGCGATCGACGACATGAATCAAGAAAAGAAGAATGCAGTGCTATTGGCCGTGGAGAATAGGCAACCTAGTGTGTACCACTACTTGCTGGAAAGGTATCCTAAAAAGGAGAGTTTATTTCAGAAGGTAGATAATGAAGGGAACAGTGCACTTCACTTGGCTGCATCCTTTTCCCAAAATCGCCCTTGGCTCATTCCTGGCGCAGCTCTACAGATGCAATGGGAGCTCAAGTGGTACAAGGTGAATCTCTCTCTCTCTCTCTCTCTCTCTCTCTCTCTCTCTCTCAAACACACCGCACACCAACAGATGCAGAAAATAGACTTGGACCACCCAAATCCAGCCCAATTACTGTTGGGTTGAAGTTGAGCCCTGAGAATGCATGAATTCTGGCTAGTTTGCTTATCATTAGTTCAATAATTTGGTATCTGAGAGATGGTATTTTTTGTAGACTAAAGCAATTTAGCATTGCAAATTACTGCTCCCATTGTCCTTTCAACCGGTATGAACCATCTATAGGTTTAGTAGCCTGATATCATCATCATTATTATCAAAGCCTTATTCCATCTATATGGGATCAAACCCTTTTTTTTACATACTTCCTAACTTCACTAATTCAAGAAAATGGGTCCATCTTGTTTTTGGTTCATATGAGCAGTTCATCAAGGATTCCATGCCCCGCCATTTCTTTGCACGCCTCAACAGCAAGCGTCAAACTCCAAAGGAAGTGTTAACTGATACACACAGAGAACTAGTCAGGGTTTCAGGCAAATGGCTAACCAGCACAGCTGAATCTTGCTCAGTCGTTGCGGCACTTATTGCAACAGTGGCTTTTGCCTCAGCAACCACCCTTCCAGGTGGGGTGAAACAGGACATAGGCACCCCAGTCTTTGAAGGTGAGGCCTCCTTCGACATGTTCGCCATCTCTTCCTTGGTTGCGTTGTGCTTCTCCATCACCTCCGTAACCATGTTCCTCTCCATTCTCACTTCACGCTATCAAGTCTGGGACTTTTACTACAGTTTGCCATCCAAGTTGATACTGGGCCTTTCCTCGCTCTTCGTCTCCATCGTTTCCATCTTGGTATCCTTTTGTTCTGGCCATTTCCTTTCCATCAGAGACAAGTTGAAGTTCGCCGTCTTTCCCATATATGCATTCACATGCCTACCCTTAACACTATTTGCTGTGGCTCAATTTCCCCTTTATTTGGATCTCATAAGATCTATCATGGCTCCTGTGCCAAAACGCAGTTTGGAGGTGACTTCAATCTAGTACTTCATCCTAACTTTCTGTTACAACTTACAAGTAGTTTCTTGGGGTGTTCTTTTTTTTTTTTAATAGCAGTTTCCAAATTTTTTTTTTCATGGGCTAATAATCCTTGACGTGTGATTTTTGTGGATGAAGTTGTTTAGTTTACACTGAGTTGATTTCTTGAATCACAAGTGTGTGATTTCTTGCATGGAATTGAAATAAAGGTTTGTTGATTGATGGTGTTCTTGTGCGGAAATCAACTTGAAGAGGGACCAATTGATTTCACACGGGCCCCGATTGGATCCTCTGATTTGGTTTTCTTGCACTGCAGTTACCGGTAAATCTAAATGTCTATAAATGGTTGTGACAGAGAACAAATTACTGTGAGTCTGTGACTTGTAACTCAGGAACTCAGGCTATCCAAATGCATGAACCTTCATTTGTGTAGAGAGAGTTGCTGCACTTTGTTTATATAGATCCACATGGACCCATAGATTTGAACTCTTCTAATATCCAGGTTTTTAAAACTGGAACAAAGTCTTTTACTTTTAAAATATCTAGATCCTGTTTGTTGGTGCGCTACCTTTTCTGTAATGAACTTTTGGAGGCAATTATCAACAGAGAGGAACTTATGTTCATCAATCCTTCTTTGGAGTATCAGTTTTATCAAAGGAGAGAGAAAAGGGTCTTTATTTCAATTTTCAACCCTGTTGTATTACTTCAATATTATGTGAACGAACTGGTTAATTTGGAAAGTTAGCAATAAGTTGATGTCGGGTTTCTTGAATACTATGGATTTATGTAATCTCTCAATTGGTGGAAATTATTTGTAGTTTGGATTAGACTGTTTGTTTCTCGTAATTGAATACATTGGACTTCGTCATTTTAAGAAATAGTTAAAATTGAAGAAACAAGGGGGAATTTTCAAAAATGGCCATCAAGGAAGTGAATACCCAACAACCATCCTAGTAATTCAAATTCTAGAAAAGTGAGTGTTTATGCTACATCTTGTCATTTGCCTCTTGCCTCTGTATTAATTCTAGTCGGAGCCCATGTGGCCACAAACTCACAAAATTAAATTCCATCCTAACAAACAGGCCCTCTAGTTCCATAGGTTTTATCTTCACTACATGTCTCATGAGATAAAGGTTGCTCTATGGTGTGTCAATTTTCCAACTATCTTATTTGTATTGTTATTTTAATTTGTGCTGAAAACGAGAACTTAAGTTTTCAGTCTTTTTTTCTATCTATTCTTTTATTTAAAGAGTAAGAAAGGTATGCAGTAAGCTTCAAAAGCTTGATCCACTCAACAAGTATAAGACACGGTCACTCTATTCACCACCTCAATAAGGCAATCAATTATGCCAAAGCACAGTGGAGTGTTTAGGATTTTCGTTTGAGGGAGGCTGGCGATAGTCAATTGAGAGTGGGCTCATTGTCACCAAATTTTAAGTCAAAACCCACAAGATTAAATGATTCTAAACATTGATTCCCCAATCCTCACATCCAATTTCAACTACTAATCACTCTCATCTTGACCATTAATATAGTGGTCACCAATTAGATGATTAAATCCAATCAACAAGATATTCAAGATTCAACAAATCTTTACAAACTGATATCAAATAGATGTAATGAGGCTTCAAAACGTACCATGTTTTCCATGTGAGATCACCTTAATCTGTTGATAGGAATAAAATAATTGTTCCTCGCACTAAATATATTATAGTATACATGGGCCTTGGGTTCATAGACATGAGACCAATATCTATCTATCTATTTATATACTCTTATAAAAGAGAGAATGATGAGTCATTTTTTCACTACACACATAGCCAATCAAATGAAAGTTGTGGAGCCCACCCTTTTTATAAAAAAGAGAAAGATGAATCCATTTTTCACTACACACATAGTCAATCAAATGAAAGTTGTGGGGCCCACCCTTATATATCTATCTACTATTATAAAAGAGGCAATGTTGCATGTTTTTTTCACCACACCATTATGGGGCCCACCCAAAATATTATAAGAAATTATAATAATATATTATATAATAATAATAATAATAATAATAATATAATATATATACCCTTATTATCTATCTATCTCGTACAAACTTTTTCATTACACCATTGTGGGGCCCACCTCCAAATATTATAATATAATATAATAATATTATTTTGAGATATTGCAAACTTTTTCACTACACCATTGTGGGCCCCACCCCCAAATATCTAATATCTACTATCTACTTTTTACTTTCTATCTACTATTTACTATCTACTCCTATTATAAAAGAGGGAAAGTTGCAAACTTTTTTCACTACACTATTGAGGGACCCATCCCCAAATATTATAATATAATATAATAATATATTATTATGAGAAACTGTAAATTTTTTCACTACACATTTGTAGTGCCCAACCCCAAATATTATAATGCAAACTTTTTGACTACACCATTATGGGGCCCACCCCCAAATAGTATAATATAATATAATAATATATTATTATGAGAAATTACAAACTTTTTCACTACACCATTGTGGTGCCCACCCCCAAATATTATAATATAATATAATAATATATTATTTTGAGAAATTGCAAACTTTTTTACTACACTTTTGTGGGGCCCACCCCAAAATATTATAATGCAAACATTTTCACTACACCATTGTGGGGCCCACCTCCAAATATCTACTATCTACTATCTGCTACTACTATAAAAGAGGAAAAGTTGCAAACTTTTTCACTACACCATTGTGGGGCCCACCCCCAAATATTATAATATAATATAATAATTTTTCACTACATTGTGGGGCCCACCTCCAAATATCTACTATCAACTATCTGCTATTATTATAAAAGAGGGAAAGTTGCAAATTCTTTTTCACTACACCATTGTGGGGCCCACCCCCAAATATTATAATATAATATAATAATATATTATTATGAGAAATTGTAAACTTTTTCAATACACAATTGTGGGGCCCACCCCCAAATAGTATAATATAATATAATATAATAATATATTATCATGAGAAATTACAAACTTTTATACTACACCTTTGTGGGGCCCACCCCCAAATATTATAATCTATCTACAATTTTTATCTTATCTTATATCTTATATATATATATATAAATATATATATATCTATCTATCTATCTATTATCATTACTATTATAAAAGAGGAGAAATTGCATACTTTTTCACTACACCTTTGTGGGCCCCCCTCCCCCAAATATTATAATATAATATAATATAATAATATATTCTTATTATATTATAATAATAATCATATAATATCTATGCCCTTATTATAAAAGAGAAAAAAGTGTCATGCTTTTTCTCTACACATCTGTGGGCCCCACTTAATATTATGATATTACATATATACAATTTCTCCTCTTTTATAATAGTAATAGAGATATATATATAATAAAAGAGAACTACACATATGTGGGCCCCAATAAAAGAGAAGAACTTGTCATGCTTTTTCCCTACACATCTATGGGCCTCACTTAGTATTATTATATTATATTATATTTATAATAAAAGATAACTACACGTCTGTGGGCCCCACTTAGTAGAAGAATTTGTCATATTTTTTCTCTACATCTAGACATATGTGGGCCCCGCTTAGTATTATTATATTATATATAAAATACAAGAGAGCTACACATTTGTGGGCCCCACTTTGTATTATTATATTATATATGTATAAAATAAAATAGAACTACACATATGTGGGCCCCACTTCGTAGAAGAACTTGTCAAACTTTTTCTCTACATCTACACATCCGTGGGCCCCACTTAATAGTATTATATTATACCACTTAGTAGAAGAATTTATCATGCTTTTTCTCTACACATCTGTGGGCCCCACTTAGTATTATTATAATATCTATATGCCCCACTTAGTAGAAGAACTTGTCATGCTTTTACTCTACATTTACACATCTGTAGGCCCCACTTAGTATTATTATATTATGTATATAAAATAAAAGAGAATTACACATTTGTGGGCCCCACTTAGTAGCAAAACTTGTCATTCTTTTTCTCTACACATCTGTGGGCCCCACTTAATATTAGTTATTTCGATGAAATGCTTAGCTCAAATGATCATGAAAATGGTTGTGTTTAAATAATTTGTTCATTCGCTGCAAGAACTCAAATGAGAAATTTCAGTTGAGATTTTCATGTGTCGAAAATTTCAACTTCGATCCTAATGCATGTAAAGACACGATTTGCTTGTCAGAGGAAGAGATGAGAATGCCAAAGATTGTTTGAAATCCTTGTGATTTGTTGTTGATTCGTTTAAAGCTATGAGTTGGATACTGTATTGATTGGTTAGTATTTTGTTTCATTGAATTTGATATGTATTTGGCGTCAGGTTTTAGACAAATTTTAATGAAAAATAGGCCGAACTATCAATCTCTATTGAAATTGGTGAGTGTTTTGCCTAATCATGTTGGACAGAAAAGGTTGGTGTTCAACTTTTTTTTTAAATTAGTTTCCTTCCATATATCAATTGTAAATTACTTAATTTGCCAAAAAAATGAGCTATATGTTAACTGGTCATTCTTCATTGGGATAGTTAATATTGAGTTTTTAAATGACTTTATTTTCTCAGATTATCATACTGAAAGAGTGTGTTCCTTGCACGTGCAGGGCTCCACCGGTAATAATTCAAATATTTAGAAATTGGTTGGTGAACTACATCTAAGAGAAATTAAAACCACATCCTGACAAGTGGGCGTCCCTCTTGGATTTTTATCCCAGGGACGTAACCATTGATGATGGAACCCCCCACCCACCCCCCCCCCGCGCGCACGCTATGGTTACCTCTTGGGTTTGTACCCATGTGAATGAACTAAACTGTTGATTCGTTTGTATAGACCCGCAAATGGACTAGAACTAATTTGGGCTATACATTATAGGGTTAGGATGATCAGATGGGGTTGACCTTTTATACATAGAACTCCCCCCAATTTTCAAATCCCCTAGCCCCATCCCTAAGTGGGCTAGCATGTGAGCCCCATAGCGAGAATGGGATAATGATTGTGTGTGTAGCTTATCCAGTGCGCCTGGTTTGCATGGAAGCTTCCATGTGCACATCGCTGTGGGGCCGGGATGTGATAGACATCTTCATATGCTTAAAAATTTGACCAGTTGCTTCAGCGGTGCAATCCATTTGAATAGGTGTGAAGAAAAGGGACTGGTGCAATTCAGGGGTCCTATATGAAGTGCTTGATAAATTTGATGGGGCCGGCCCTTCATAATTTAGAGAGAAAAATCCTATTTAGAAAAAATCCTATTTAGACCCTGCAATGTTGAGATGTGGATGATTTGGTCTATTAGAGGCACAAATAAGGAAAGGATTCTTCAAATCCTTTTCAATACTCATCACACTTAATCTTTTGTCAAAGTAGGCTCGACTTGTGGGCTCATAATTTTGTTTTTCTTCTCTTTTGCCCTTGCCTTGTTTGCATGCCTGCTTGACATCTTCATATGCTTTGGCAGGGGCGGATCCACAATGCAAGGAAGCCCCCAACAAAACTTAAAAAAGCCCATAAGGGCTATACAGCCCGTTTGGCCCAGCCCCAAGTTAAAACAACCTCTCTCTCTCTCTCTCTCTCTCTCTCTCTCTCTCTCTCTCTCTCTCTCTCTCAATCCTTCTCCCTATCTCTCTGTCTCTATACATCCCTCTCTATTTAAAAAGGGGCTCTGATGCTGATTTCTTTAACTGGAATTAAAACTTGTCTCTTTGGCTAACCTTTTAGTCACGCCGTGCATTTGATTGATCCCACTAAAGATGGGTCATGGGGAAAAAAATTCCCACTGATTGGAGATTTGCACCATCCATATCGGCCAAGTGGGTAGGCGATTCGAAACAGCAGCTGAGGTTTTTGTGATTTGATATGAATGGTGAAATTTAAAACCATAGGGAATTTTCGCCCTAACATGGTCCTCTAGTGGATGGCCCCATTTTGTGTGACCTAGCACTCCACTGGGAGTTGAACAATTCAGGCCGATTGGATTATGCAATTTTTCTTATAAAGTGATTACAAGAGTCATCACCAATCGAATGAAGACTATTTTGGGTGCCATTGTAGATGACTCACAAAGTGCCTTCGTTTCAAATAGGCTGATCACTGATAATATCCTTATAGCTCATGAGATTATGCATTTCCTATAAAGAAAAAGAAAGGAAAAGATGCTTATATGGCTATGAAGTTGGATATGTACAAAGCGTATGATCGAATTGAATGGCCTTTTGTAAGGACAATGTTGTTGGCTCTTGGGTTCCTAGAGAAATGGACCAATTTGATTATGAAATGTATATCTACAATCACTTATTCAATAAAAATAAATGGTCAGATTGAAGGATTTATCAAGCTAACTAGGGGTTTGAGACAAGGAGATCCATTATCACCGTATCTATTTATTCTTTGTGCTAAAGGTTTGTCCTCAATTATTCATGCTGCTCGAAATGCTCACATCTTAGAAGGTATCAGAATGAATCGTCATTGTCCACCACTATCACATCTATTTTTTGTAGATGACTCTTTTATGTTTGGTTATTCTTGAAGAAGCAGCTATGTATGAGGCTTTGATTGGAAAATATTGTTCGGAATCGCAGCAAAAAATAAACAAGAAAAAATCTTCCCTTTTTTTCAGCAGCAATATTGATCCGAAGATAAAAGCAAGCATTTGAAAACTGTTGGGCATGCAAATTAATTCCGATAAAGATAAATACCTGGGTGTGATAATCATTTTCCAAAGAAAGCAAAGTACAAATTTTGATGGACTAAAAGAAAAAACCCTCTCAAAAGCTTCTAGTTGGAAGGGAAGATTGTTGAATCAAGAAGGGAAGGCCATCCTTATCAAGTCAGTTCTTCAAGCCATACTGACACACCAAATGAGCTGCTTCAAGATCCTAACGAAATTGCTTGATGCCATCAATAGCATTGCCTCTAACTTTTGATGGGGGCACACAAATGGTAAAAATAATATTCATTGGCTGAGTTGGTCTAAGCTCTGTGAAGGAAAGTTTTGTGGAGGGTATAGTTTTAGAGACTTACACAATTTATGGTGATTAGGAGAAGCATTAATAGTGAAGCACATGTTCTAGCGAGGGCTGGGCTTTGTATAGGCATCGATGCCAAAATTAGTAATCATGATGTATCTTTCTCTAATGATTAAAAAATAGACCCCCCCCCCCCCCCCCCAAAAAAAAAAAAAAAAAAAAAAAAAAAAAGGATTCAGTGTTTGTCACCAGCCTTTTTTAATAACTTATACACTTTAATAACTTTCTATGTTATAAATTACCAATTTCTACTACTAATCCCTTATTTTTATAATTCTTAGTTTGACAATGATGAATCTATCTATATGAAACAACTTTATGGCAACAAAAATTGATGCTCTATCAAAAGCGTTGGATACAGAGCCAATCATTGTTTGTCATGCATGTGAACAAAGAAATCATATTATAATGTTATAAAAATAACAAAGATATTTACTATAGTTTTTATAAATAAATACATTAACATGACTATACTTCCCTTTTCCCAAGTGTAATTGGTCTAAATACAAGATCTTCATCAACAATTATCATCAACCTTGACATACCATCCGCTGCTTCATTACGCATTTAATAATTATAAATCATTTTACATATCACTTTTTTCTCTTTTATAATAATAGCTAGATGTAAAAATAAAATATGAATAATTATTGCCATGATTTATTTCTTACCAGGTGTTCAATTCAGGAGGCTGAGCTTATATATTGAACTACAAAAAAATATAGCCCAAACATCCACTGGAACTACATCAGCAGCAACAACTATAAACATTCAAGACATTAATTATGAATTAAAAAACATTGGTATTTTATTTAACAAACACTAAAATGAACATCATTTCCCCATCTAAACTTTTACTTTCAACCGTTACCTGATAACATAAATTCTTCCTTTCAGAATATAGCATATCACATAATAGCATCAATTTCAATTGACAATCTGTAACAAAATTTCTGGTATATGGGTTGCAGTGGTTGTCAAAAGAAAAAAAAAACATAAAAATATAATATTCCAATCTAATGCTCGTACACCTACAAGGAAGTCACTGCACAACCGTGGTATGACAGTTTTAAAATAAATATATTATAACTATTTCTCATTAACTACTATTGCTAAATCTTACCAAAAAAAAAAAAAAAAAAAAGAAGAAGTACTATTGCTAACTACTATCTTAAATTTTCAAGATTAGAAGTTGCAGCAACTCTTTATGACTCTACAGGAACCATTTCAGCAATGTTATTTGGAAATGAAATCAAGAAATTGTCTTCATGCACACCAGTTGAAATGATGCAATTTTCTGAATAGGTATAAAACTATTAAACTCATCTTAATATAAGTAGCCACAAATACATATAACATAATAAACTAATCATTTTATTTTAATATTAGGGATAAGCTGGTGAAATCGAAAACATCATCAACAAATTCAATCGGCAGGAATACATGTTTCAACTGAAGACCTATGAATACAACTCAAGAGTAAACTTCATTGTTCTATCGATTCATGATGTTCCTAAAGAGAGTCAAACATTGAGAACGTGTCGCAAATTATGTTATGCAAATATTTCTTGTAAGTATTAACTTCTACTGTGGGGTCCTACTCGGGCTTTGTAAACAAATCAAATAAGAAGAATTCATTAACTTCTACTGTGGGTCCTACTTGGGCTAATGAATTCTCACTACACATTTTCTCATTCTGTAAATATACCAACCATTGTAAGTGACTCAACTGGTACTCAATTTCCACATGATGGTGGCTCATGGAATTAAAGATATGGTTAACTATGGATTACATCAGACATTGCACTTATGAGGTACTTTAATCTACTACTTCAGATTCTCTCATTTTCTCCTATTTCTTCAAAAGCAAAGAAAAACATAGATCTCACGGCTGAAAATGCTCTCATTAAGAAATTATCGATGGTATCTCTAAGAAAGTAGTATTATATAGAGTATTTTGTATATGACCCCTAAGGTTTGTAGGATTTCTAAATAGGCCCCTAAGATTTAGTATTTGTAAATAGGCTCTTGCTCTTTTCATTTTAATACCTTCCATGTCTCCAAAATCACTAATCCTAATAAGAATGGGCAACCACTGTGAGGTTTGTGTTGGACTTTTATATAAATGATAGCTTTGCCCTTACGTCCATTCAACAAAAATGAGTATATTATTTATAAAAATACTATTATTTTATCTCAAGCCCCAATGGTTTCTCTCAACATCTCTCTCATGCACATGAAGCTTAATCATATATTTTGAAACTTTCATCAATTTAACAGTGAGTTATGTATGGATTGGATATATCATAACTGATTATAAGTACGTGTTGATTGTCATTATGATCTATGGCAGACCCAGGATTTTGTTGCAAACCCTAATATGTAGTTTGGTTTTGGGGGCAAACCAAGGGTTTTCATGTGGATTTTAACGGTGAACCCATGATTTTTATTGGATTCTTTGAGGTGGATCCATAATTTTAATATAGGTTTTGGAAGCACATCACGGTTTGACGGGTGTGGCCACACCCACGCGCCTGTACCTAGGTCCGCCCTTGATTATGATCAATTTGGATTGAATGAAACGAACCCTATATTGATAAAAAAAAAAAAAAAAAAAAAAGATTTATGTAGGGTTATTCTCTCCCATTAAGTACAATTGTTAATGTTACATACTTTATAAAAAAAATAAGTCCCAACTTCTGAAATTATGCATATAAGGATAAGAGAGATTGACAAAAGTGTCATTTCGCTCTAAGAACCTATGGTGGTTGAAAGGCTATTGATTTTGGGGACATGAGAGGTATTACAATGAAAATACAAAGGCATATTTGCAAATACTAAAACCTCAGGGCCTATTTACAAATCCTAAAAATCTTAGGGGGCATATAAAAAAAATTCTTTTATATATTCTTTGTAGGGATATATTCATGTGAGAACGTCTCACCCAGCAATCCCCATGAGAGGTAGCTGGATGAGGCCCACTTGGGGCCCCGCTGATGATGGGACCACGGAGATGGAAAGATCCAAATGGGTAGGAACCAAATACCAAACTTCAGGTCAATCTCATGTCTCTTATCCCTTGATATGTTATGGCCCATAAGTATAATAGCTTCATATCAATAAACTTAACCCTTGATTCAACGGTCAAGTCCATTCAATTAGTGCAAACCTCATAGTCAAATGATTGTCGGTGGAGTCCCATGTTTGTGAATGGCTCGGATGAATCATGAGGTGGGCCTCTTGAAAGTTTTCACGAAAATTTGCGTTCTTTGTGTACATACTATTATTAAAAAAAAGTGACTATTTAAGAAAAATGGAAAGCCAGTGTTACAATGATGAAGCTTCTAATAAAAATATCCCTCATCCCTGCTCCATAAAACAGGGCCTCCTTACCAATCTCTCTCTCTCTCTCTCTCTAACCTCTGTGGTTGCATGACTAGAGAAGCATGCAGAAAAGGTCAAGGGTTTTGGTGCACCCTCTTCTTCGGAAAAAAGAAAGGCCCTCTTTAGGGTCAATCGAAACCATTCCATGTAAACGCACATAGGGCACTCACGAGTTGGGCCAGCTAAAACCAAACACTGGTCAAAACTGTAATGGGCAGGATTTGAGTCTTGCAACATGGACGTGGCTTGTTTTTCTCAAATGATAATTGAATAAACTGGTTAAAGGTGGGGAAGTAAATGGGTTAGGTTTGTGTCAAATCCATTAGTAAGGACCTTGTACTCAGATCAAAACAGATGTGAAATAAAAGACCTAACTATGAAATAAGCTGATTGTAGGCGGGGAAGTAAATTGGTTAGGTTTGTCATCAGGGACTTGGCCCAATCTCAATTAAGGATCTTGTAATCGGATCCAAAACAGGTCTGAATTAAAAGACCTGAGTTGACTCCGGACTGGACTTGGAGCTATTATTGATAGAGAAATGCTAGTCAGATGAGGCATCTACAGAAGGGAAAGAGTTCAAGACCAAATTACCTTTTTAATCCCTGACATACATTTTTCTACTCAGGCCAGCACAGGGTATGGCAACAAAAATAAAGATCGCTAGAGGTCCACCCTTCTACGGATGACTAAGACATAGGAATCTGAAATCTACAAGATTAAGTTAGAATCAGACATAGGAATATGATGGTCAAGACCATTGAGTTGCAAAAACAATGTTTATTGATTTCTAAGTACCATCACATTTTTGGTTGAAATTATCAGGCCATCATTTGATGTCAGGTACATGGTGTGTTTTGAAGCCATAGGTCATGTATTGTGGTTGTTCTACTTATTCTCATAACTATAAATCATGGATTCTATTGTAAAGACACTACAAAAAATTTATTAGGAATGGCAAGCGTTCAAGTAAATTCAGATTTTTAGAAGTTAAGCATCTTGTCTTGAAAGAGAATGCATTTGGTGTCTATTAGAGGAGTTTCCACAAACCTCATGATTACAAATTCTTTGAGTGGCATGGCGGCGGAAAGCATTTAAGAAACATGTCGCAGGCAGTTGTTTCTTCATAGACACTATTTCAGATGGATCAAGTTTCAATTGATATCATAAGATTTTTGTTTGACTGTCTCTTCTTTTTGCTTTATTTTTTTACTTCATGCACATGTGATTATAGTTGATAAAGTAGAAGATGTGCGATATGAAAATTTCAGTATAACCAATTTAATAGGATGGTCAAGAAAATGACCATATTATCTCTATTAAAAACTTGGTTAAGTGAGGATCGTTGATGAGTATAATGCATGAAATTAAGAATGTTGCAATAATGATGTGTAACTGCCATGAATCACATTAACAGTTTAAAATTAAAACCATCAAAATGCATGCCTTCCAATTTGGTTTAAAATTAAAACCAATAATGATGTGTAACTGCCATGACCCACTTGAGGATGATCATGCAGTTTTTTAGCGTTCTCTTTATTGATATCAGTCATCTATGAGGAGAGAAATAAAATCAATCAAAAATGTATGGCCTTCTTTTATAAGGATGCCCCGACATTTTAGTCTAACCATAAGGCTTTTAAATTCATGTGCTTTAGAGATCTACATACAGGTGGGCCTTATTGTTTTCATTATTGTTTATTTTGTGGGCCTTATTGTTTTCATTGTTGTTTATTTTGTTACACTATGTGCTAACTCAAGATGTTAGAAAAAACATGTGGCAACGAATTTTATTAAACTAGCTAAAGAAATAGTAGGGATAGTTATGTAATTTGGTCTTTCCCCCTTTCCCACGCATCATGATTCGTGGGGGAGACTTCAGTGCAGCAACGCCGCATCTTAACATGATGCAGTGTCTTTCCCATTTCAACCGGAACGCGCAACATGAGCATCGTTCATTCTCCTTTTACCAAAGCCCATCACTTAATTAAATCCAAATTTCCTTCCAAAACTGCCCCTTCTAATTTCTTAATAAAACCATTTCCAATACCACCCTTCATAGACTCTACTTATATTATAAAGGCGGGTCCCATATATAAAATTCATAAAAGCTTAGGCCTAATTATAATTCCAAGAGGTGAGTACGAGTTGATTTTTTAACGATGGGACCCATATTCACTTCACAAAAGGTGTTCTATATTGTAATTCCCATAAAAGTGGGTCCTATGACATGGACACTAGATCCTAAACTTGAACCCTCTTGGATAAATATTTAGGAGGCCTAGGCCCTGAACCTATTATTTTGATGTTGTAAACATGGGCTCCATATCCTGATTCATAAAGGTAGGTCCCATGTAATTATTAAATACTAACAATGGGTCTACTTCTTAACATACAAGCCGCTCAAAATCATCATTTTATTATAAAATGATAAAAGAAATTGAAGCAAACTACCAGATAACGCAAAATGTATTGCACAGTTTAAATGAATAATTACAGATTAATAAGAAAAAATGTGTAACACATTTTAAATAAATATTAAATGATTAAATGACAAAAAGATCACACATTTTAAAAGACCGATCAAAGAATTAAATAATTGAAAAATATGGCTGGACTCAAGTTTTATTTGGGTTAAGATATTTAATAGGTGAAGGCCTAGGCCTCCTATATTTTATCGAAGAGCGCTCAAATTTAGGATCTAGTGCATGTAACAAACTTGTACCTATATTTGAGTTAAACCAATTTATATATATATGAAAGAGACTGATATCAATTGAGAAATCAGCCTTAATTAATTTTGACCGGCTGAATTGATTTTGACTTTCCAATGTATTTTGTAACTTATGCATTTCTCTCTAAATTAATGTCCAATTAAATCCTATTTAAATCCACAACAATTCAGTGTGGAGTTTGTATCAGCCCTTTCATTTTCCCTTTCATTCATAATCTCTTCCTAAAACCTCTCCCCTAATAATCATCCACTTGACGGCCACATGGTTCCCATCGCTTCCCAAAAGTCTACCAAAATGTTCCAGGTTTCTTTCATTAAAACTTCGCGTACGATTTCCACTAAAGTCAAAATATCACATAGTTTCTTTCATACACAACTAGGCTTAAAAAACATACACACCATACTTAATAGTGCATCCACATTGAAGTGCAATGGAAAAAAAAAAAAAAAACTCAAAGTAGTACATTAGCATTGAGGTGTAATGGAATCTAGGATAGAGAGTTGACCAAATACTATTATATTATATGAAGCGAAGTGGATTTGATTTCCAATTTCGCTATCAATTTCACCATCAATCTTGTAATTTTTGACCTCTTTTTAATGCCAGACCCTACCAACTAATTGGCCATCAAGCGAAGTGGTTTGACCTTGGCAAACGTCCAGCCAGAGATAAACCACATTTTTTGGACCCAACCTGACCCGTGTATTTTTAATGACATGATAAAAATTAATCTGGTTTATGCTGAGACTCAAACTCAAGACAACATGAATTTCAAAAGAGCAACCCAACCACTATACCACAAAGCATGCTTTTATTAATAATTATCAACAAAAACTTAAAATTAGTTAATTAGAAAGGGACCTGGCCCCACTTTGGAATATTGACCGTGAGTCGAAATTTTTCTACAACGTATTTATAAAAATAACTTTAGTTTTAGAATATTGACCCCTATAAATACTGTTGTTATTATTTTCATACTTATGCATTGTACTTTAAGATGGATGATCAAACTTTTGAAATAACTATTTTATATGATTTCCTATATAATCATTAATTTTCTATGACAACCATTTTACAATAAAACTAAACTCAAATGAATATATAATATATGAAATTGATCAACAAAAATAATTCGTTTCGTAATTAATAAGAAAATGAAAATATTATTGAAAAAAGAAAAACTTGTCACAACAGCGTGGAGCTAAAGAGGAGGCGGGAAACTTTTCATGTAACTGATGTGCTAACATGCACGCTTGCCGAGAGAGAAAGGGTGGAGTCTGGGTTTTTTCTTTTTTGTGTGTATGGCTTTAACTTTTATAAATCATGATGTAAATGGAGTGGAACATTATGATAGACCCCATCTATTAAAAATCACAATCATTAAGGCAAACATCCTTGCTATTTATGGGATACTTCAAATTCTCACGGTTATTTCCACGGTCAAATTGATTCTCTGATTAAAAAATACAAAATACTAGAGTTTTACAAATAAAGTTTTTTTTTTTTTTTTTTTTTTTTTTTTTTTTGTGTTATTTGGACTCTCAATCATCCCTTTTGTCTGTTAAGAAACTCTCAATTTTATCATATTTCTATCAAGGCAATAGCATTTGAGTGTTAATGGGTCCCAATGTCTATAAGTGCCACTAATCTAAGGAATTTCAAGTATTTTTTTTTCTTCCGATTATATGATTTATTTTTTATTTTTTTTTGTTTAGGAAGTGAAATGCCAATTTCTGGGTTGTCTGGTTTATTTAATTCTTGGTCTTTTTTATTTAATCCACTTTCGGTCCTGGGTTGTCTGCTTTTTTTTTATCTATTGATTTTGATTGTACACTTTTTTTTTTTAAATGCGGAACTAATGGTAAAAGAAATCTCCAATAATATTGGTCCATCTAAATAAAGAATTAAGCTCATTCTTATTATCATCATTTTCTACTTTCTCCAATATAATTCTATTTTTCTATGTCAACAAGAGAACTTTCATTTTTTCTATTCATTTACTTTTAAGTTCGTTGTATTTTTTTAGAGAAACTGTAATAATTTTTTTGTTTCTTTGTGTCTCTTTTTAGTACCGTCTTATGTCTCATTTGTATGCTTAGTTTGGATCAGTATTCAACTTATTTTTAAAATGTGAGCATCTTGAGACATTTAGTACAATTATTAAACATTTCAATTTGAGAGGTAAACCTTTTTTAATTTATTTACTTTTGAGTTCATCATATTTTATTTGAGCAATTTTTATTATGTTATTTTAATATGATTTATACAAAAGAATCATCATTTTAAAATTTCTATAGATTTGCAAGATTTTTATGGTTTGTATTTATATGGTTTTCATAGATTGTGAGTTTCTTTTTGTCCCCTTTTTTGTTTCAATTTTTGGGTATTGGATTCTCCTTAATTTTTTTTTTCTTTTAAATCACTTCTTATAAGGGGATTTTTTGTGAATTCTCAATTTTATGTTCTATTTTTTAAATTTATTTAATGGTTATCATTATGAGTTAATTATTTATTTTACTTCCATTGGGTTTTTTAAGTTCTCTTTGTGAAATCTTTTTATGGATTTTTCTTATTTCTTTTGTGGCTTCAGATTTCCATTTTTGAGTATTAGATTATCATAAGTTGGTTTGGTTCTTCTAAATTTCTTTTTATCATTGTATTGTCTATGAATCTTTATTTATATATATTTTTATAGCCTTTTTAATAAAAATTTTTTCATTTTATTTTGTATTTCTTTTATTATAATTTCTCACTTGTGATGGGTTTTTAGTTTTTTTTTTCTTTTTATGATGGTTTTTCATGAATTTGTGGGTTCTTTTGTCTTTGCCCTTCTGTACTCCATTTTGTAGTTTTTTTTTTTTTTTTTTTCTCATGAGTGTTTGATTCTTTTAAATTGCTTATGTTATTGAGTTGATTATAGATTTTCATTTCTATGTGTCTTTCAAATTTCATTGGATTTTATTTATAGTTTATATTGTTTTTTTTTGTTTTGATTTTGTTTTTTAGTTTTCTTGTTCATTAATCTTCAATTTTCATGGGCTTGTGTTTTTTTTTTTTTAATTATATGGTATTCGGTATTAAATTCTTATGGATTTTTTTTTTCCTCTCTCTCAGACTAAAACCTTTTGCATTTAATTTTAAAAAAAAACTAATCAATTTTTTTTTTATAAATCTTAATATTATGATTATATTGGCACAGGTGTATTTTTCTAGTTTCAATTGAAGAGTTGTTATAGGATTAGGGCTGCCAAGGGGCCAGGCCGAGTGAGCCCTTACCTTACCCTCAAATATGCGGGCCGGGCTTAGGTTGAGCCAAAGCCCTCGGTGTCCTTGCGATCCTATAATACCAAAGCTCTTACCCTACCCTCAAGGACTAAGGCCGACCTACGATCAGACCAGGGCTGAAAGAAATGATTTTTTAAAAGACTCATCTAAGATTTGGTTATTATTTTTAAACAATATATTAAGTTTTTATTATTAATTGCTAATTAAAGAGAGTCTTTATAATTTTTAAAGGACTGGGCCAGGCCCCTCGTGCCGACTAAGTTAAACCCTAGCTTAGCCCTCAAGGTTGCAGACTTTTTTAAATTAGGCTCTACCCCACCCTCGGTTTTTAGGGGGAAAAAATACCCTTGCTTTGCGGGCTTTTAAGGGCCGAGCCGGGTTGGGCCCCCTCGTCAAAAAGCCGAATTGACAGCCCTATATATTATGCATCGGGACAAGACAAGTTATAAGTATGAGTTTCCAACAAATAAAAGATAAAAATTAAGGAGTTGTATGAGCCATAAGAGCCATATCATTTCATGCGATTCAATTTCTTATTTATTTTAATTTTAATTAAATTTATAAATGATCAATTTAAAGGTGGATCCCACGTCAATTCAAGGTGCTAGGATTATATAAGAAACATCTTAATTTGATAGTTGCCATTAGAGAGGTTAGAAAATGGGGGAGCTTTTATAAGCATGAGAGAGGTGAGTCTCATTTTAATATTTATGTGGGAAAATTATTGAGGTGGGACCAGTTTTTAGAGTATGGGATGACAGACTATTTGCCCTGTTTTTTTTTTTTTTTTAACAGATGATAAGACACATTAGAGGGACTCTTTAGTTGAAACTTAAAAGGGCAGAAAGGGAAAAAAAGATGCATTCATTATCTTCAAGGAAATTTGAAAATGATATAGATAAGGTTTGAAATTTCCTGCTGTCGTGGTGCCCTACCCATTGGGTATAGGTGGATGCTGCAGCATAATAGCAGCGAAGACGGCCCCTTATTATGGAAGCATTTGGATTGGTACATTCTTCGTTTTATGATAGCGTCCAGGTCTAAACCTGATTGGCAGAGCTATTGCATTCAAGTATGCTGCAACAACGTGGTACGCATGCGTAGGGTCCCACCATTATAATATCTAAGCCATTTATGATCGCTATCGCCAATTTGGACTTAACCGATCGGTCTTACTAATTTCCTAAAATCTCCAACAAAATAGTGACACGTCATTTTGCAAAGATAAGATGTCTAGATCATAGTTGTTGATATTGTTTTGGACCATATTTCGTTTTAACTTACAAAATGAAAAGTTTGGGCCGATTAAAAATTTCGGCGGAAGTTTTCAAAATTACATTTCGAAAAAATATAACCTAATATATATATATATATGTAAAAAAAAATTAAAAAGTAATAAATATGGATTTAATCCATTCTAGTAAATTTCTTAAAATTACATTTTGAAAAAATATAAAAAAAAACAAAGTATACATGGTAAAAAAAGTTAAAAAAAAATAATTATGTAAAATATCATTTCAGCCGAAATCGGCCGAAATCTTAAATTTTGGTCGAAACGATATAAAATTAATAAGTATGGTCCATATAATTGGGCTTTGGTTCTCGGTGACTGTGAGTGAACCATTCATGGTCTGTCACGTCAGCAAAAAACACTGTAAAAGTCATGTGACCATATTCCGCATCCAATTCAAAACTCAAAATAATGTATTTTCAGCTGACATGGCAGATCATGAGTTCATCGTGAAGAAATAAAGCCGATAGAGGACCGGACTCAAGATGAAATTGGGATAGATTGTGAGAAATGGAGGCAAGGAATCGGCTTTTATAGTAGGCCCCACATATTGAGTGGGCCCACTAATTTTCTAAAACCTCCAATAAAGTAGTGACACATATATATCATTTGCAAAAGATAGACACACGTTACCATTCTTATCGAGTTCATGGAATTTCATTTGACCTGGAGTGAGAGTTCAACTCGCTATCAACTATTCTAAGCAGTGCGTACCTCAGATTTATTATCCTCTCGTGATTTCAAAAATGGTGAAAGTAAATATATTTGTTTCCTATGCATTTATATGTGCACATATATATATATATATATATATATTTAATTTCTTATTGCTCATGTCATTTGTATCCAAGAGTTTTATCTTTTATTTAAGATTTGAGATTTACCTTGAGTTCATATTTCACTTCCTTTCATATCATTTCATTAGTATTTATCTCAATCCTTCATATCCTTTCTTTATTATTTCTTTTTAAGGCCGGAAATAAACTTAAGATAAGCAGAAAAAAAATTAAAATGGTTTATATATATATTTCTATTTTTGTATTACAATAGTTTTTATGTTTTAAGGCATTGTTTGGATGCACCCCAAGTCAAACATACTAGGTATAGTGATATATTATTGATTTTAAATTATGCCATACTTTTTTACCTCATTAATTTCGATCAACTAATAAACTTCTATTCAATATGGCTGATTTGTAGTTTATGTAAGGTCATTGCAACTTTCTTTTCTTTTTAATACATCTTGATATGGAAGATTTCAGAATGGTAAATAATATATTTCTATACCTTGGATTTATTTTATTTCTAATAATATTTTCAAAAAATTAAAATTTAATACTTTTTTTTTCTTAGAAAAAATATTTAGAATTGGACTGTTTCGACACCTAGATTTATCAACGCAATATCTCCCTCATTTGAAAAGCTTTTGAAGTGCCATTTTTTCATATTTTGGGCGTTGCGAGAAAAAGAATCTTATTGTCAATTTTTTTTTCTGATTTATGGAGGTCACATCTACTATATCCAGATTGTAAATTATTATCACAGGCTTTTGGGTCGAATCTTTTTCTTTTTTGAATTCCTACCTTTGAAGTTTTAACTGGTTAACTCTTTTCCTAAACGTGTTAAAACCTAAATAAAACACCTACATCAGATCCATATAGGTCTAAAAACGCTAGATTCAGAATTTATAACTTTAATACACATAATTCTAAATTGAGTTCATCAATACACCTCACTATTGCATGTTGCATGTAAGATAGGAATGACTACAAACATACATTAACTGGTAAAGATGCAAGAAAGATCGTTATTCATCTACAATGGTTAAGTATATTATGGAGATTCAAAATTTAGGAGAATAAAACTTACGGCTTGGATATTACGATTTACGCGAAGTTCTTAACTTATGCAAGCACCAATGAGTCAATCTTTAATTGGTTTCCAACCCTTAGCTTCCAAACATACTGACCTGAGGACCATTGTTTAAAGGATTGGATCTCAAGAAACTTTGCTCTAATATATATATATATATATATATATATATATATATAAAAAGGAAGAACTAAGAATCAAAATTAACAAATCAATGACAAATTCATATAAATTCCATGTAGAAGCCACATATGCTTTCCTCAATTTGTAAAATATCAAAAAGGGTGATGAAAAATGACTTTGAAAAACTAAATTGAAAAGAGAGCACCAATTATCCTCTCATCTTAGTGCTCTCTCTCTCTCTCTCTCTCTCTCTCTCTCTCTCTCTCTCTAAACTCCTTCCAAAAATTAACACGTTAAGCGTAAGGTTGGGCGTTCAATTCCATATTTATAATGTCATATGTCACTTTCATTTAGAAACTATTTTCTTCAATTATTTTTACTAAAAACATGTTTCAATAGGATGGTTGTGCGAGCATATGACGGTTGTAGGCACGTATTTTACATTAAACACCTGCTCAAATGAGGATCGCAGAAATCTTTGCAGTGGAATTGTGCAGTAATAAAATATTGAGATGATTAGCGAAAGGTCCCTAGAATTGAATCTATCCAGCTTCCAGTCCAACCAAATTCTTTTTAAGGGCTCTGGTCCAAGCAGCTAGACTGTTTGCAGCCAAAGGTCCCTATATCCACATGGTCATATATTTCAAGACTAATTTGCCCTTTCAACCATTTTAGGCATAAGACTTTGAAATTTAAAATTTCAGAATTTGTATTCTCCCTTCTTAAGGCTTGGGTCATCCTAGCGCCTGGTTATTCCTTGCAGTAAAGAGAGATCAGAGCGTGGTTATTCCTTGCAGAAAAGAGAGATCGGAGAAGAAGGATTCCGGAATTAGTTTGATGCAGTGAACTGATCCAGGATCGCAAAAGATCAGTCTCTTGGTGGGCCACATAGATCAAAGAACTGGAGCAGGCACTGGATCCGGCCTGGCGCTTGCAAAGTTTTGTTGTTTCATTCTCTGAAACAGAATGAGGAAGAAGAGGTGATAGGGCACTGATTTCAAGACGTCGCCGAAGAAGATCCGGTGATATGATCTCGCCGAAGCCGAAGGTAGTCCAGTAGAGAAAGCCTTTTGGTTCTTCGCAGAAGACGGCCCAGATCCCTGTTGATCGATCTCGTCCCTGGTTGCAGAAGATTGCCAGAAAAGAAACGAAGTCGCTGCTCTTCGTTGGACTGCAAAAATCTCGCCAGAGAAGCGTCATGTGTGGCCGGAGTGGAAGAAGATAGCAGGATGGGGGGCGGTTTGGGTTACGTATTTTCTGTTTGCAGACAGGAGAAGAATGCCGAAGTTTGTTTTTCAGCAGGGCCCCACATCACAAGATTCTGCGTCCATCGACGGAGTCTCCATCACCGCTGAGCGTCACCGGAGAAAAAACGCCGCTGCGCTATTGCCGTCGAAGGAGGAGAAGACAGTAGGTAGTCGTCTTCCCATTTGCAGCAGGAGAAGAGGAGGAAGAAGACGACCTTCTTAGGTCAGTTGGGTTCAGTTCTGGGTTTGGGCCAGTTTCCCTTGACCCGTGAAGCAGAAAGCAATATTAATTTATCTGAGCTTTTATGAAATTTATTTGAGTTTTTATGAAATTTATCTAAGTTTTTATCAAGTTTATCTGAGCTTTTAACAAATTTTATGAGTTTCTGTCAAAATTATTCAAGTGTTTTCATTTTTTGTCAATTTTATTTGAGTTTTGCCCAAATTTATCTGAGTTCTGAAACAAATTTCTCTTAGTTATGGACAAATCTATCTGAGTTTTTGACTAATTTATCTGATTTCTGGAACAAATTAATCTGATTTCTGAAATAAATTTATCTAAGTTCTGAAAGTTGGAAAATTGGTTTATCTTAATTTTGGCAAATGTATTTGCATTTTTTAAATTTATTTGTATTTTTTAATTTTATTTATGTTTTTTGAAATCTATTTGCGTTTTTTAATTTTATTTGCGTCTTTGGAAATTTATTTGCGTTTTTTGAAATAAACTTAACTAAGTTTTGACAAAAATACTTGAGTTTTTGGAAAATTTTATAGAAACTTTAAAAATGATTTATCTTAGTTTTGGCAAATGTGTTTGTGTTTTTGAATTTTATTTGCTTGTTTTGAATTCATTCGCGTCTTTTGAAATTTACTTGCATTTCTTGAATTTTCTTTGGATCTTTTGAGATTTATTTAAGTCTTTTGAAATTTATTTACATTTTTTGAAATTTATTTCGATCTTTTGAAACTTATTTGCATTGTTTAAAATTTATCTGCGTTGTTTTTGAAATTTAGCGTTTTTTTAAATTTATTTATTTTTAAAAAAAAATTTATTGCTTTTTTGGAAATTATTGTAATTTTTTAAAGTTATTTGCGTTATTTTGAAATTTACTTATGTGTTTTTATAATTTATTTGAAAATCTCATTAATGGGATTCCATTAATCGTGGGCAATTATATGCTAGTTGGCCATTATTAATGGGATATCCCACCAATCATGGAATATGATTTAAAGAAAGGGCAAATTGGACATTTTAGATAGGGGAAAGTGTGTGAGGGACCTTTGGCTGCATGATTTTTTTTTTTTTTTTTTTTTTTTTGTGGACTATTTGCAATAAAGTCATACTTTGAGGGACCTCTCGCCGAATCCCTCAAAAGTATACACTTGATGGTTGTAACAAAGAAACAAATCTTTATATAATGATAGTAAAATGCATAGTTGTCCGTTTGATAAATAAAGAAATAATGATAATACTTTTGATTTCTTTATCATATTCAATTCAAAATCCTCTCCTCCACCCACTTGTGTTATTTGTGCAATATAACTATAGTTTCATTTATTCTCAATCAGGGTTTATATGTTTAACTAAACTTATTAACTTAATTATTTACTATCTAATGAGACCAATTTTTTTATTTTTCAAAAGTTTATGAAAACATCCCTACAATTCTTTAAAATTAAAAATATGTTCCCGTGTCCCAACAAATGATTGTATGGCCTCTATGTGATTCTCTAACACGTGTAAAACTTCCATGCGAGTCAATACTAATTATAAATCAGTTGTTTTAGGTAAAAATATTTATAAAAGTAATAAAACAATAACTTAAATTAATTCTTGGGGTCGGGTTCTTATTAAATGAGAATTTTCTTAGGTGGATTTAGAACTTCTTAAGTGCAGTTACTTTGTTTTCTTAGCGATAGCACTAAAGAGCTTTCAGATTCTTGTGACCAAGAACCCTATAGGATCTGGATCCCAAGCTCCAAGCTTATTCATATTTTTCTTTAAGTGGGCTCCACTCAAGATCCCAATGAAGTCTATATTTGGAAGCCTAGATATTAATTTACATTTCAAACTCCATGAAAAAAGAAGGAAAAGTCCTTGTGTGCATAGAGAGAGGAGTCACTATATTTAGAGTGTTAACTTTGACACCCACTCTATACCAGCAGGCCTACTCACCTTAGAGCACATAGTACAAGACAAGAGTGAGTGAATGATCATATTACTCTAATCTGGCATTTAAATCCAAACAAAAAGGCAAAAAGAATGAACGTCCCTTGTCAACTTTGACCAACCAAGTTGTCTCCTCTTCTTTTACTAGTTTGTAGGGGTGTAACGGTTCGGTTAGCCGGTCAATTTGAGAAAACCGTTAACCGAACTATAACCGCGGTTTTCTATCTTTTAAAACCGTAACCACAAAAATCATGGAAAACCGTAACCGCGGTTAACCGTATTAAACGGTTCGGTTACGGTTAATAACCGTGGAATGCCTTCCTCACATAAGTCACATTAGGGGATAAATGTGAATGATTGAAGGTAAAATGACACATAATGAGCAATTAAATAAGGTAAGAAATATTTCATTCAGCCCCCTTATTTTTTCTTTTATTTGTAAACGGTACGGTTAACAACATACGGTTCGGTTCGGTTAATAACCGTGAATTATTACGGAAAACCGTAACCGAACCGAACCATGTGGTTTTTAGATTTCATTAACCGTAACCGTAACCGAACCGTGAAATACGGTTATTAACCGCGGTTCGATTCGGTTCGGTTCGGTTAGACGGTTTTTCGGTTTTTTTTTACACCCCTACTAGTTTGCCCGCTCATGGTCATGGCCAACCTTTTCCCTTGGCATGGGACTAGGATGGCCCACCTTGGATCTCTAAACTTCCTACTCACTACATTAATTGGGTGGGCAATCCATAAATCAACAGTGACTGTGCTATGTATCATTGCATTTCTTTAGCTCCCTACTGATGAAGTGGTAATCTTTTCAATTATCAGAGGCTCTTGTGGATCAAAAGTAGGCCCCACTGCTAACATCTCTACTCTACTGTCATTTCCTTCTGCCTTGCTTATTATAATAAAATATATGAGTAAGCCACAGTACTAGCCATCAGGCGTCAGTCTGATCCTATTGCTGGATTGATTATGTTTCCAAAGCATTGCTTACAGTTGCAAGATATGTTGTCATTAAAAGAGTCGGGTGTTAACGTTTATACATGCAGGGAGTCGTCAACTCAAGTGTCAGGGTGTTAACGTTTACACCTGCATGGAGCCGTCAACTCAAGTGTCAACTTTAGTTTCAAAGAATATATTCTATGTTTTCAGGGAATATATTCTCTGTTCTCTGTAAAAGTATGTCTCTTTAGTTCCATCATACTTGTGTGCATTATGTATTAGTCTATATATATAGATATGATTCTTCTTGGCAATATATATACCAGCAGAAGATATGAATTTCGATCAATTGAGAATTTGGGCCAATGATTTGCGATTGTCAAGTGGTTCAAGTGATCAGGTAAATATACAAATTTTTAATTATTTCAGGAAATATTTTTTATTAATTGCAGATGTTCAAGTGAATATATATTGTTGTCAGGATGATATTCTCAGAAACGATATAAAACAAGAAGACAAAAATGTGGATGAAGATGTTACAAACGAATTTTCCACCGACATGGTATGATATTAACTCAATTCCAATTATTTTTTATTTTATTAATTTTTAATAAAAAGTTGTTAATTTCTAACTGAAATAATACATTTTCAGGTATTCAATTCGCGCCAATCTCTAATTGATTGGATTCAAAATATTGGACGCAATTTAAGATATATCATTGTCATTAGAAGGTCAGAGACTAATATAATCGGGAAGAGTCCTAGATTGTTGTTCCAATGTGATCACGGTTGCACATACAGGAGCAAAAAAACTTCTACGAAGGTTATAGGTACAAAAAAAATTGATTGTCCTTTCAGAGTGAAAGGGGTGAAAATTGATTTTCCTTTCCTTGTGTTTACAACTCACTGGACTTTTTCGATTTAGATAAAGGAGCATTGATTGAGCATTGGATGACCATGCCAGACATGGGTCTCTTAATTGCTTCGAAGTTCAATGTGATATTACACGTTTTAAGTGCTGCATAGAGCTTAACGTATTTGCCACTTCGATCTACTGCACCACCATCGTATCAACATATTGTTATTGCTATCGGGTACGTAAATAATAATCACTACGTCCAGGTTGCATTGATAGATGGTTACCCGATGCCTCCCATTAAGCCTCAATGGGTTCATTTCAGGCATGATTGTACAGCTGCATGAGCTACCCTGTATGCAGAGTGAACTAATGCATTCATGCAGTATATGCGTTCTAGGTTTCATTCTGAATCCATTGTATTGGAAGATTAGGAATGTAACATGTGTTAATATGTTTGAATAAATTTGTTTTAAATATCCAAAACTTTTGAGATTATGAAGATTTTGCGCACTTCCCTCACTTTCCTCTTTTAGTCAATTGAACTCTCAATCTTGCATCAACTTTGACTTTATCTAAACCAGTACTAATAATAAATAAATAAATAAAGACGTCCACGTCTTTGACCTGAACAAAATTGATGTTGAGCTCAGAACCGCGCCAGGTTGGTCATGGTTCGGGTCCACTTGGCCTACCTGAGTTCTGTCTTGGCGCGACTCTCGAGACGAAAGCTACAGCAGCACATGCTGCGTCCAAAACCTCCCTCTCTCTTTCTTGGCGCTAATCCCAATGCAGAAATGGGCATACTAAATATGTGGTTGAGATGATATTTGGTCTCTTTTATTTGTCAAGTACTCCAATATGCCTGTTCTAAACATGGTTTAAAATCTCGGTCGCGGTATCGGTCGGGCTGGAAAACCGATATGATATCGATATCGGTCGCGGATATCGATCCGTCGCGGTCGTCGCGATGTAAATTTTTTTTTAATCCAAAAAAATTCGCAAAAATATCCAAAAAATCCAGAATATTAGAAAATGCTGGAAAACAATATTTTTTTTCCATTAGTAACAACAATAAATTAAAATCTCGGTCACCTTAAGTTATGAGTCATGTCTGTGTTGCAGTTCGCTGTCTTCTCCAGTATTTCATATAATGCAACCATTATAGATGCTCATGATCAGTTTATTAGTGTAAAATATAAGGAAATAAAGATAACATAATAATTATCTATACATTATTAATAAGCTATTAGTATTTACTATTCAGTATCATAAATACTCCAACAAATTTTTTTTTTAAAGTAGAAGATTTAAAAAAAAAACTATTTTTCTACACTCAAATTCATGTTTATAAGTATATCTAGCATAAAAGTGTGTAGATCTAAGTGAATAACACAACACAAACCCAAATATGACATGCCAATGATCGTTTCATTCATTTTTATGCTTTATATAAAAATAAAAAATAAGAACACATAATAGTAAAAATAAAGGAGTTAATTTGATTTTCCCTTACTAAATAAAAAGATTTCTTCAAGAAATAGTGTTGGAAGTTGGAAATATATAAGAGATTGAGCTATGAAGACATGGTTGCTCTAAGGAGATTAGGGAAGAAGAGAAGAAAATAGAAAAATAGGGAAAAAATTACAAAAAAATCAAGATTTTTGAATATGACTCCATCTCAGCCGATATTTTGAAAATATCGGCCGAGATATCGGTAATATCGACCGATATATCAGTTAAACTGATATTTTAATCATATCGGCCGATATTGACCGATATTTTGTCTGAGTCACCATTACGGTAAAATATCGTCGCGATACTAAAATGAACGGCCAAGAATTACCCTTTTAATTAAAAACAACAACTGCAAGTTGACAGTGCCAGACTCATTTATTTAGGTGGTCACAATCACATCCACTAAATGGTCAGGTTACATCAGGTCACATCCCTAGGGTGGATGTAAACTTAAAATAAGATGGGTGTATTTAGCATCTTCCATAATTAAATTGAAGTTTCTGAAGTATCATTTTTTAAGAAATTTTATCACTGGATGGGCACTGCCTGCTTTACTCCAAGCCCGTATATAAACAGGTAACCTGCATTTCATTTTCATTCCTACCCATCGAGATCGTTACGAAGCACTGTGGACAATTTCTGTAACATCCCGAAATTCCAAGGTTGTAATTAGTCTAGTTAATTGTGCTTTTAGATAATTAAGCTCGTTTATAAGCCAAACAGGTCCGATTAATCATTAGGATTGCGCGTGCGAAGTTGGGTTGAGATTCGAGCCCGTTTGGGTACAGTAGGGGTGTGTGTCGCTATTTCCGGAAAGTTCCGAGGGCTTTTTAGTATTTTCTACTTTTCGAGATTTTGGTACCATCGGGTAGATTACCTAATTTCCCGGACTTTATCCTTTTGTTGCATCTCAATCCGGACCCTCGAACCCGACCCAAAACCCGACTTGACCCGAACCCACCTAAACTTATTTTATTAATTCCCAAAAGTCAAACCCCATTCTCCATTTCCCATCTCCGCGTGGACCCCGCAAGCATTTCTTCTTCAATTTGCAAACCACTGCTCCATCCACCCATTTATTTGGTAAGCTCTTCTTCCCTTAGGTTTGGTTTGTTGGGCTATGGAGCTAGGCTTTGTGGATTTGGGCATTTTCAACCAAAGGCAAGTAGATATTTATATATATGCTTGGATATGTTTGTCTCTCATTTGATTTGATGATTGATGATGATTTAGATGACCATATGCTCAATTGATACCTTTGATTTTGGGGAAAACATGATAATTATGTTTAATTGTTTAATTGGTCGGTTAATTTGGTTGGATGGATATTAGATGATGGACTTGATGAGAGGGGGTATGGATGTATGTGGAGAGGGCAATGCCCTATTTTCTTTGTTTGCAGGATTAGAATGGAAGGGCTAGGCCCTTCATATTGACTGATTACTTGTTCAGGGATTTTGGAAAGGGGTTCTCACCCATTTCACTTCAGTTACAGAATTGAGGTTTTGTAACTGTAGTGTATGCGGTCGACCGGCCAAGGGGATCGGGTCGACCGACCACACACAGTCAGGCTCTCTGGAGCTTGATGAAGAAATATATGCACATCATTTGTTTACAACTTTCGGTCGACCGGACTGGGTCGGGTCGACCGGGTACTCTATGTGGGATGTCGATCGGCCAAGGGCTGGATCGACCGAATGAACTGTGGCACCTTTTGGAAAGGGCCTTTTAGACCCTATCTTGGATGGACTTAGGTGGAACCTTGGCTACCCTTTTTGGACTCATTTGACTATATGTGAAGATGTTTTGAGCCGACGTCTTTCACGGTTAATCCGGGTGTGTCGGGTTACAATCTATCTCAATCTTGAATGGTACGGGACAACGGGATACCCCCTTTATATCTATGCACAGAGATTGTCTGTTTGGGTATCGCGAACCCTACTTCCCTTTGTTGACTGAGTATAGTTGTACGATGCCTCGGGTTTAACATGGTACCTAGGATTGGATTGTCTATCGCTTCTGACTCCAAATTGTACCGTCTGGTACTTGTCTACATGCTATGTTCATGTTCCTTAGCTTCGCTTGCTTTGTTTTGTTTTGGGATTATTTGATGAACCTAGGTGTTGAACTTAGGATCCCTTTTGATGTTCCGCTTGTTTTGATTATTGATGGAAGTGTTGAGGCTAGGTGGCTTTGATTGTAAAAGCTTGACGAGGACTACTTATGGTATTGATGTTGGAAGAAGCTTGCTTGTTTGGTCTTGATCTTGATTTGATAATGGAAAGTAGTCTCTCTTTTGTTAATGAATCTTGTTCACGCAAGAAAGCCTAGCCCCTCACTATTGTTTGTCTAGGGATCTTTGTGTCAGGCACCACTCAGCTGTATTTCGCCCAACACAGATGGGGCACCATCTGTGTGAGGACCTTGATGAACGTCTGCGCAGTACGACCTTTTACTTGTTGATGGATCTTGCTTGTTTGCCGGGTCATTACCGTGCCTTGTTGCCGAGTTACTACTCGTGCCTTGTTGCCGAGTTACTACTCGTGCCTTGTTGCCAGGCTTTAATCCTGTGCCTTGTTGCCAGGTATATCCTGTGCCTTGATATCTCCACCACAACTCAATGGGAGTAGGGAGGGCAATGACACTATCCCGTGGTAATTAGCATATGTGGACCGCCTATCTTGCTAGATGTTTATGTTAGTTTGATTATGATTCGTATGCTACGCACTTCTTACGATCAGGATGCTATGCATGTTTTATGATCTTGTCTATCGTCTATTCTGATTCGTTCTGCATATCTATTGATGTTTTATATTTATATCTGCCTGCCGACCGTCGTGTCTGATGCTGCACTTGGTGCATAGGTACCTGGTACATCTACCTTTGGGAAAGTGGAGGCGTTGCTTCAGGCAGTTTAGCCTGATGGTGAGTATGAGTTGTGTGTCGACGGTATTGTCGTCGTGACCAGCACACGAGTGCCTTCATACTTTGGTTAGTTCGTATTTATTCTCTTTTGACTTAGGTTTTGTTAGAAGTCATTAATTAATACACTTTTGTTATCTTTTGCTAAACTTTAATTATAGAAAAGAAAGATGTGCATACTCTGAAATGTTATATTGTACCATTTGTTTAATTATGATGTTCCGCTGTGTTTTGTGGTTACCGAGGAAATATTTATACCTCACCGCGGACTTCGATCCTATGGGACATGATTGGGGCCAGGTATTATTATTATGTTGAAAAAATTTTAATTGGCCCTAATCTCACGCATAACCCCGGTTTCACTTTTGGGGGCGTGACAAGTTTGGTATCAGAGCGGGCACGTTTTTAGAAATAAAATCCACTAGAAACAAGAGGACGCGTGTGAGAAATTCGATTCGATAGTTGGCATCTATACTATGTATGTATGGTTCCTATAGTATTGTTTGTTAGCACATAGGTTTTTAGTAATTTCTCTTATAGAAATGAATTTGGGGACCAAATTCCTTGTTAGTGGGGAGAGAATTTAATGTCTCATTACCCACTGTTTGTGGTTTCAGTACCACAGTTGTGCTAGATTAAAAGCTTTTTAGTTTTAGTTAGTTTCTTTCTTAGGTTTGTTCGAGGAGTTGCAACCGTCTCGAGGCTTTTCCAGTTCGCTGAAGAGAGTTTTGCATCAGATCTTGCTGAGGTTTAGAGTTGTTCTCGATGTTTAGTTCTATGTTAGTGCCAGAGGTTCAGAGTTTTCTCAGATTAGCAAGCTTCAGTAGATGATTTGTTCAGAGTTTTATTCGATTGCAGATTCGTTTGCAGAGTTGATCAGGTAAGTTGTACTTTTGTGTGGTTAGACAAGTGTGAGATTAGTTTTGAGGAGGAGATTGACTTCAGATATTACCTACAGTTTTGTGATGTTTCTGGAGTTGGATTGAGATTTGTATAGTTGTAAGTGGCCGATGTTTAGTTTGTGGGACAGAAGAAGCCTATGTACCAGAGTCATTTCAGCTTTGAGATCAGATATGTTGATTTGAAGTGGGTGTGAAGTTTATGATATACCTATGATATGTGAATTTTCGGATTTCTTTCCGGAGGAGACACTAGATTTATCGCTAGTTAGAAAGACTGACTTCACTATTGAGCTTGTGTCAGGGACGACACTAATATCCAAGACCGTGTACCGCAAGACTCCAGCAGAGTTGAGAAAAATTGGAAGTGCAGTTGCAGGATATGTTAGACAGAAGTTTTGTGAAACGAAGCGTGTCACCGTGAAGTGCACTGATTCTTGCACAGATGCTTTTGTAGAAAAAAGGGATTGACAGTAGATCCAGCGTCAGTGGAAGCAATGGTCAATTTGGACAGCTGAAGACAGTGTCAGAAATCAGAAGTTTATTAGAATGGGCAGGATATTACAGATAATTTGTGATGGAATTTTCTACATTTGCAACCAGTTGAACAAGTTGACAATGAAAGATGTTTTGTTGGTATGGTTAGAGCAGTGTGAGATCAGTTTCGAGCAGCCGAAGTAGAGGTTGACTACAGACTTTATTGATAAGAGACAATTTCGTGAATCTTGCTGGTGTTTTTGGGATTCTATCGAGATTGGTGTTGATACAAAATAGAAAAAGGTAACGACATACGTGTCCAAACTGCTGAAAGAGCACGAAAAGAGATACATTGATCATGACTTGGGGATTGTAACTATTGTTTTAGCTCTAGAGATGTGGATGCACTAACTGTATTTGGCGAGATTTGAACTCAGAGCATAGAAATCTACAGAACCTGTTTTCCAGGGAGGATTTAAACTTGAGCCAGTAGAGGCAGATGCATTGAGCAGAGATATCAGCTAGTGGGTGATCGATAGCATGTTACGAGGAGGGTAGACATTTTGGGCAGAATCAAGGACAGTAAGAGGAATGACCTAGAGTTGATCAAATGATAGAGAAGATTCCAAGCAGACCAGAGTTCAGACTCGTGGAGGGTGTGTTGCTTTATCAGGGCAGATTGTGTGTGTCAGATGTGACAGAACCTACGGAGTTACTACTGGTGTGATAGCATGGAGACAGAGATAGCAGGGTTTGTGTTCGATGTCTGTTATGTCAGACAGAGTTACGAAGTTGTAAGCAGATTGTGGGCCAGTTTGCAAGTTGTTAGCAGATTGTAGGTCAGTTTGCAAGTTGTGAGTAGATTGTGGGTCAGATTGCAAGCAGCTTGAGCACTATTCTGAGTTTCACCGCAGTTTGCCACCTTCAGACTTTAGAGATCGAGTTTAGCTAGAGTAACCAAATCTTTTACCTATGATAGATTTAGTCATTTGGAGGACCAAATGTTCTAAGGAGGGAAGGATGTAACATCCCGAAATTCCAAGGTTGTAATTAGTCTAGTTAATTGTGCTTTTAGATAATTAAGCTCGTTTATAAGCCAAACAGGTCCGATTAATCATTAGGATTGCGCGTGCGAAGTTGGGTTGAGATCCGAGCCCGTTTGGGTACAGTAGGGGTGTGTGTCGCTATTTCCGGAAAGTTCCGAGGGCTTTTTAGTATTTTCTACTTTTCGAGATTTTGGTACCATCGGGTAGATTACCTAATTTCCCGGACTTTATCCTTTGTTGCATCTCAATCCGGACCCTCGAACCCGACCCAAAACCCGACTTGACCCGAACCCACCTAAACTTATTTTATTAATTCCCAAAAGTCAAACCCCATTCTCCATTTCCCATCTCCGCGTGGACCCCGCAAGCATTTCTTCTTCAATTTGCAAACCACTGCTCCATCCACCCATTTATTTGGTAAGCTCTTCTTCCCTTAGGTTTGGTTTGTTGGGCTATGGAGCTAGGCTTTGTGGATTTGGGCATTTTCAACCAAAGGCAAGTAGATATTTATATATATGCTTGGATATGTTTGTCTCTCATTTGATTTGATGATTGATGATGATTTAGATGACCATATGCTCAATTGATACCTTTGATTTTGGGGAAAACATGATAATTATGTTTAATTGTTTAATTGGTCGGTTAATTTGGTTGGATGGATATTAGATGATGGACTTGATGAGAGGGGGTATGGATGTATGTGGAGAGGGCAATGCCCTATTTTCTTTGTTTGCAGGATTAGAATGGAAGGGCTAGGCCCTTCATATTGACTGATTACTTGTTCAGGGATTTTGGAAAGGGGTTCTCACCCATTTCACTTCAGTTACAGAATTGAGGTTTTGTAACTGTAGTGTATGCGGTCGACCGGCCAAGGGGATCGGGTCGACCGACCACACACAGTCAGGCTCTCTGGAGCTTGATGAAGAAATATATGCACATCATTTGTTTACAACTTTCGGTCGACCGGACTGGGTCGGGTCGACCGGGTACTCTATGTGGGATGTCGATCGGCCAAGGGCTGGATCGACCGAATGAACTGTGGCACCTTTTGGAAAGGGCCTTTTAGACCCTATCTTGGATGGACTTAGGTGGAACCTTGGCTACCCTTTTTGGACTCATTTGACTATATGTGAAGATGTTTTGAGCCGACGTCTTTCACGGTTAATCCGGGTGTGTCGGGTTACAATCTATCTCAATCTTGAATGGTACGGGACAACGGGATACCCCCTTTATATCTATGCACAGAGATTGTCTGTTTGGGTATCGCGAACCCTACTTCCCTTTGTTGACTGAGTATAGTTGTACGATTCCTCGGGTTTAACATGGTACCTAGGATTGGATTGTCTATCGCTTCTGACTCCAAATTGTACCGTCTGGTACTTGTCTACATGCTATGTTCATGTTCCTTAGCTTCGCTTGCTTTGTTTTGTTTTGGGATTATTTGATGAACCTAGGTGTTGAACTTAGGATCCCTTTTGATGTTCCGCTTGTTTTGATTATTGATGGAAGTGTTGAGGCTAGGTGGCTTTGATTGTAAAAGCTTGACGAGGACTACTTATGGTATTGATGTTGGAAGAAGCTTGCTTGTTTGGTCTTGATCTTGATTTGATAATGGAAAGTAGTCTCTCTTTTGTTAATGAATCTTGTTCACGCAAGAAAGCCTAGCCCCTCACTATTGTTTGTCTAGGGATCTTTGTGTCAGGCACCACTCAGCTGTATTTCGCCCAACACAGATGGGGCACCATCTGTGTGAGGACCTTGATGAACGTCTGCGCAGTACGACCTTTTACTTGTTGATGGATCTTGCTTGTTTGCCGGGTCATTACCGTGCCTTGTTGCCGAGTTACTACTCGTGCCTTGTTGCCGAGTTACTACTCGTGCCTTGTTGCCAGGCAGCTTTTAATCCTGTGCCTTGTTGCCAGGTATATCCTGTGCCTTGATATCTCCACCACAACTCAATGGGAGTAGGGAGGGCAATGACACTATCCCGTGGTAATTAGCATATGTGGACCGCCTATCTTGCTAGATGTTTATGTTAGTTTGATTATGATTCGTATGCTATGCACTTCTTACGATCAGGATGCTATGCATGTTTTATGATCTTGTCTATCGTCTATTCTGATTCGTTCTGCATATCTATTGATGTTTTATATTTATATCTGCCTGCCGACCGTCGTGTCTGATGCTGCACTTGGTGCATAGGTACCTGGTACATCTACCTTTGGGAAAGTGGAGGCGTTGCTTCAGGCAGTTTAGCCTGATGGTGAGTATGAGTTGTGTGTCGACGGTATTGTCGTCGTGACCAGCACACGAGTGCCTTCATACTTTGGTTAGTTCGTATTTATTCTCTTTTGACTTAGGTTTTGTTAGAAGTCATTAATTAATACACTTTTGTTATCTTTTGCTAAACTTTAATTATAGAAAAGAAAGATGTGCATACTCTGAAATGTTATATTGTACCATTTGTTTAATTATGATGTTCCGCTGTGTTTTGTGGTTACCGAGGAAATATTTATACCTCACCGCGGACTTCGATCCTATGGGACATGATTGGGGCCAGGTATTATTATTATGTTGAAAAAATTTTAATTGGCCCTAATCTCACGCATAACCCCGGTTTCACTTTTGGGGGCGTGACAAGTTTGGTATCAGAGCGGGCACGTTTTTAGAAATAAAATCCACTAGAAACAAGAGGACGCGTGTGAGAAATTCGATTCGATAGTTGGCATCTATACTATGTATGTATGGTTCCTATAGTATTGTTTGTTAGCACATAGGTTTTTAGTAATTTCTCTTATAGAAATGAATTTGGGGACCAAATTCCTTGTTAGTGGGGAGAGAATTTAATGTCTCATTACCCACTGTTTGTGGTTTCAGTACCACAGTTGTGCTAGATTAAAAGCTTTTTAGTTTTAGTTAGTTTCTTTCTTAGGTTTGTTCGAGGAGTTGCAACCGTCTCGAGGCTTTTCCAGTTCGCTGAAGAGAGTTTTGCATCAGATCTTGCTGAGGTTTAGAGTTGTTCTCGATGTTTAGTTCTATGTTAGTGCCAGAGGTTCAGAGTTTTCTCAGATTAGCAAGCTTCAGTAGATGATTTGTTCAGAGTTTTATTCGATTGCAGATTCGTTTGCAGAGTTGATCAGGTAAGTTGTACTTTTGTGTGGTTAGACAAGTGTGAGATTAGTTTTGAGGAGGAGATTGACTTCAGATATTACCTACAGTTTTGTGATGTTTCTGGAGTTGGATTGAGATTTGTATAGTTGTAAGTGGCCGATGTTTAGTTTGTGGGACAGAAGAAGCCTATGTACCAGAGTCATTTCAGCTTTGAGATCAGATATGTTGATTTGAAGTGGGTGTGAAGTTTATGATATACCTATGATATGTGAATTTTCGGATTTCTTTCCGGAGGAGACACTAGATTTATCGCTAGTTAGAAAGACTGACTTCACTATTGAGCTTGTGTCAGGGACGACACTAATATCCAAGACCGTGTACCGCAAGACTCCAGCAGAGTTGAGAAAAATTGGAAGTGCAGTTGCAGGATATGTTAGACAGAAGTTTTGTGAAACGAAGCGTGTCACCGTGAAGTGCACTGATTCTTGCACAGATGCTTTTGTAGAAAAAAGGGATTGACAGTAGATCCAGCGTCAGTGGAAGCAATGGTCAATTTGGACAGCTGAAGACAGTGTCAGAAATCAGAAGTTTATTAGAATGGGCAGGATATTACAGATAATTTGTGATGGAATTTTCTACATTTGCAACCAGTTGAACAAGTTGACAATGAAAGATGTTTTGTTGGTATGGTTAGAGCAGTGTGAGATCAGTTTCGAGCAGCCGAAGTAGAGGTTGACTACAGACTTTATTGATAAGAGACAATTTCGTGAATCTTGCTGGTGTTTTTGGGATTCTATCGAGATTGGTGTTGATACAAAATAGAAAAAGGTAACGACATACGTGTCCAAACTGCTGAAAGAGCACGAAAAGAGATACATTGATCATGACTTGGGGATTGTAACTATTGTTTTAGCTCTAGAGATGTGGATGCACTAACTGTATTTGGCGAGATTTGAACTCAGAGCATAGAAATCTACAGAACCTGTTTTCCAGGGAGGATTTAAACTTGAGCCAGTAGAGGCAGATGCATTGAGCAGAGATATCAGCTAGTGGGTGATCGATAGCATGTTACGAGGAGGGTAGACATTTTGGGCAGAATCAAGGACAGTAAGAGGAATGACCTAGAGTTGATCAAATGATAGAGAAGATTCCAAGCAGACCAGAGTTCAGACTCGTGGAGGGTGTGTTGCTTTATCAGGGCAGATTGTGTGTGTCAGATGTGACAGAACCTACGGAGTTACTACTGGTGTGATAGCATGGAGACAGAGATAGCAGGGTTTGTGTTCGATGTCTGTTATGTCAGACAGAGTTACGAAGTTGTAAGCAGATTGTGGGCCAGTTTGCAAGTTGTTAGCAGATTGTAGGTCAGTTTGCAAGTTGTGAGTAGATTGTGGGTCAGATTGCAAGCAGCTTGAGCACTATTCTGAGTTTCACCGCAGTTTGCCACCTTCAGACTTTAGAGATCGAGTTTAGCTAGAGTAACCAAATCTTTTACCTATGATAGATTTAGTCATTTGGAGGACCAAATGTTCTAAGGAGGGAAGGATGTAACATCCCGAAATTCCAAGGTTGTAATTAGTCTAGTTAATTGTGCTTTTAGATAATTAAGCTCGTTTATAAGCCAAACAGGTCCGATTAATCATTAGGATTGCGCGTGCGAAGTTGGGTTGAGATCCGAGCCCGTTTGGGTACAGTAGGGGTGTGTGTCGCTATTTCCGGAAAGTTCCGAGGGCTTTTTAGTATTTTCTACTTTTCGAGATTTTGGTACCATCGGGTAGATTACCTAATTTCCCGGGACTTTATCCTTTTGTTGCATCTCAATCCGGACCCTCGAACCCGACCCAAAACCCGACTTGACCCGAACCCACCTAAACTTATTTTATTAATTCCCAAAAGTCAAACCCCATTCTCCATTTCCCATCTCCGCGTGGACCCCGCAAGCATTTCTTCTTCAATTTGCAAACCACTGCTCCATCCACCCATTTATTTGGTAAGCTCTTCTTCCCTTAGGTTTGGTTTGTTGGGCTATGGAGCTAGGCTTTGTGGATTTGGGCATTTTCAACCAAAGGCAAAGTAGATATTTATATATATGCTTGGATATGTTTGTCTCTCATTTGATTTGATGATTGATGATGATTTAGATGACCATATGCTCAATTGATACCTTTGATTTTGGGGAAAACATGATAATTATGTTTAATTGTTTAATTGGTCGGTTAATTTGGTTGGATGGATATTAGATGATGGACTTGATGAGAGGGGGTATGGATGTATGTGGAGAGGGCAATGCCCTATTTTCTTTGTTTGCAGGATTAGAATGGAAGGGCTAGGCCCTTCATATTGACTGATTACTTGTTCAGGGATTTTGGAAAGGGGTTCTCACCCATTTCACTTCAGTTACAGAATTGAGGTTTTGTAACTGTAGTGTATGCGGTCGACCGGCCAAGGGATCGGGTCGACCGACCACACACAGTCAGGCTCTCTGGAGCTTGATGAAGAAATATATGCACATCATTTGTTTACAACTTTCGGTCGACCGGACTGGGTCGGGTCGACCGGGTACTCTATGTGGGATGTCGATCGGCCAAGGGCTGGATCGACCGAATGAACTGTGGCACCTTTTGGAAAGGGCCTTTTAGACCCTATCTTGGATGGACTTAGGTGGAACCTTGGCTACCCTTTTTGGACTCATTTGACTATATGTGAAGATGTTTTGAGCCGACGTCTTTCACGGTTAATCCGGGTGTGTCGGGTTACAATCTATCTCAATCTTGAATGGTACGGGACAACGGGATACCCCCTTTATATCTATGCACAGAGATTGTCTGTTTGGGTATCGCGAACCCTACTTCCCTTTGTTGACTGAGTATAGTTGTACGATGCCTCGGGTTTAACATGGTACCTAGGATTGGATTGTCTATCGCTTCTGACTCCAAATTGTACCGTCTGGTACTTGTCTACATGCTATGTTCATGTTCCTTAGCTTCGCTTGCTTTGTTTTGTTTTGGGATTATTTGATGAACCTAGGTGTTGAACTTAGGATCCCTTTTGATGTTCCGCTTGTTTTGATTATTGATGGAAGTGTTGAGGCTAGGTGGCTTTGATTGTAAAAGCTTGACGAGGACTACTTATGGTATTGATGTTGGAAGAAGCTTGCTTGTTTGGTCTTGATCTTGATTTGATAATGGAAAGTAGTCTCTCTTTTGTTAATGAATCTTGTTCACGCAAGAAAGCCTAGCCCCTCACTATTGTTTGTCTAGGGATCTTTGTGTCAGGCACCACTCAGCTGTATTTCGCCCAACACAGATGGGGCACCATCTGTGTGAGGACCTTGATGAACGTCTGCGCAGTACGACCTTTTACTTGTTGATGGATCTTGCTTGTTTGCCGGGTCATTACCGTGCCTTGTTGCCGAGTTACTACTCGTGCCTTGTTGCCGAGTTACTACTCGTGCCTTGTTGCCAGGCTTTAATCCTGTGCCTTGTTGCCAGGTATATCCTGTGCCTTGATATCTCCACCACAACTCAATGGGAGTAGGGAGGGCAATGACACTATCCCGTGGTAATTAGCATATGTGGACCGCCTATCTTGCTAGATGTTTATGTTAGTTTGATTATGATTCGTATGCTATGCACTTCTTACGATCAGGATGCTATGCATGTTTTATGATCTTGTCTATCGTCTATTCTGATTCGTTCTGCATATCTATTGATGTTTTATATTTATATCTGCCTGCCGACCGTCGTGTCTGATGCTGCACTTGGTGCATAGGTACCTGGTACATCTACCTTTGGGAAAGTGGAGGCGTTGCTTCAGGCAGTTTAGCCTGATGGTGAGTATGAGTTGTGTGTCGACGGTATTGTCGTCGTGACCAGCACACGAGTGCCTTCATACTTTGGTTAGTTCGTATTTATTCTCTTTTGACTTAGGTTTTGTTAGAAGTCATTAATTAATACACTTTTGTTATCTTTTGCTAAACTTTAATTATAGAAAAGAAAGATGTGCATACTCTGAAATGTTATATTGTACCATTTGTTTAATTATGATGTTCCGCTGTGTTTTGTGGTTACCGAGGAAATATTTATACCTCACCGCGGACTTCGATCCTATGGGACATGATTGGGGCCAGGTATTATTATTATGTTGAAAAAATTTTAATTGGCCCTAATCTCACGCATAACCCCGGTTTCACTTTTGGGGGCGTGACAAGTTTGGTATCAGAGCGGGCACGTTTTTAGAAATAAAATCCACTAGAAACAAGAGGACGCGTGTGAGAAATTCGATTCGATAGTTGGCATCTATACTATGTATGTATGGTTCCTATAGTATTGTTTGTTAGCACATAGGTTTTTAGTAATTTCTCTTATAGAAATGAATTTGGGGACCAAATTCCTTGTTAGTGGGGAGAGAATTTAATGTCTCATTACCCACTGTTTGTGGTTTCAGTACCACAGTTGTGCTAGATTAAAAGCTTTTTAGTTTTAGTTAGTTTCTTTCTTAGGTTTGTTCGAGGAGTTGCAACCGTCTCGAGGCTTTTCCAGTTCGCTGAAGAGAGTTTTGCATCAGATCTTGCTGAGGTTTAGAGTTGTTCTCGATGTTTAGTTCTATGTTAGTGCCAGAGGTTCAGAGTTTTCTCAGATTAGCAAGCTTCAGTAGATGATTTGTTCAGAGTTTTATTCGATTGCAGATTCGTTTGTAGAGTTGATCAGGTAAGTTGTACTTTTGTGTGGTTAGACAAGTGTGAGATTAGTTTTGAGGAGGAGATTGACTTCAGATATTACCTACAGTTTTGTGATGTTTCTGGAGTTGGATTGAGATTTGTATAGTTGTAAGTGGCCGATGTTTAGTTTGTGGGACAGAAGAAGCCTATGTACCAGAGTCATTTCAGCTTTGAGATCAGATATGTTGATTTGAAGTGGGTGTGAAGTTTATGATATACCTATGATATGTGAATTTTCGGATTTCTTTCCGGAGGAGACACTAGATTTATCGCTAGTTAGAAAGACTGACTTCACTATTGAGCTTGTGTCAGGGACGACACTAATATCCAAGACCGTGTACCGCAAGACTCCAGCAGAGTTGAGAAAAATTGGAAGTGCAGTTGCAGGATATGTTAGACAGAAGTTTTGTGAAACGAAGCGTGTCACCGTGAAGTGCACTGATTCTTGCACAGATGCTTTTGTAGAAAAAAGGGATTGACAGTAGATCCAGCGTCAGTGGAAGCAATGGTCAATTTGGACAGCTGAAGACAGTGTCAGAAATCAGAAGTTTATTAGAATGGGCAGGATATTACAGATAATTTGTGATGGAATTTTCTACATTTGCAACCAGTTGAACAAGTTGACAATGAAAGATGTTTTGTTGGTATGGTTAGAGCAGTGTGAGATCAGTTTCGAGCAGCCGAAGTAGAGGTTGACTACAGACTTTATTGATAAGAGACAATTTCGTGAATCTTGCTGGTGTTTTTGGGATTCTATCGAGATTGGTGTTGATACAAAATAGAAAAAGGTAACGACATACGTGTCCAAACTGCTGAAAGAGCACGAAAAGAGATACATTGATCATGACTTGGGGATTGTAACTATTGTTTTAGCTCTAGAGATGTGGATGCACTAACTGTATTTGGCGAGATTTGAACTCAGAGCATAGAAATCTACAGAACCTGTTTTCCAGGGAGGATTTAAACTTGAGCCAGTAGAGGCAGATGCATTGAGCAGAGATATCAGCTAGTGGGTGATCGATAGCATGTTACGAGGAGGGTAGACATTTTGGGCAGAATCAAGGACAGTAAGAGGAATGACCTAGAGTTGATCAAATGATAGAGAAGATTCCAAGCAGACCAGAGTTCAGACTCGTGGAGGGTGTGTTGCTTTATCAGGGCAGATTGTGTGTGTCAGATGTGACAGAACCTACGGAGTTACTACTGGTGTGATAGCATGGAGACAGAGATAGCAGGGTTTGTGTTCGATGTCTGTTATGTCAGACAGAGTTACGAAGTTGTAAGCAGATTGTGGGCCAGTTTGCAAGTTGTTAGCAGATTGTAGGTCAGTTTGCAAGTTGTGAGTAGATTGTGGGTCAGATTGCAAGCAGCTTGAGCACTATTCTGAGTTTCACCGCAGTTTGCCACCTTCAGACTTTAGAGATCGAGTTTAGCTAGAGTAACCAAATCTTTTACCTATGATAGATTTAGTCATTTGGAGGACCAAATGTTCTAAGGAGGGAAGGATGTAACATCCCGAAATTCCAAGGTTGTAATTAGTCTAGTTAATTGTGCTTTTAGATAATTAAGCTCGTTTATAAGCCAAACAGGTCCGATTAATCATTAGGATTGCGCGTGCGAAGTTGGGTTGAGATCCGAGCCCGTTTGGGTACAGTAGGGGTGTGTGTCGCTATTTCCGGAAAGTTCCGAGGGCTTTTTAGTATTTTCTACTTTTCGAGATTTTGGTACCATCGGGTAGATTACCTAATTTCCCGGACTTTATCCTTTTGTTGCATCTCAATCCGGACCCTCGAACCCGACCCAAAACCCGACTTGACCCGAACCCACCTAAACTTATTTTATTAATTCCCAAAAGTCAAACCCCATTCTCCATTTCCCATCTCCGCGTGGACCCCGCAAGCATTTCTTCTTCAATTTGCAAACCACTGCTCCATCCACCCATTTATTTGGTAAGCTCTTCTTCCCTTAGGTTTGGTTTGTTGGGCTATGGAGCTAGGCTTTGTGGATTTGGGCATTTTCAACCAAAGGCAAGTAGATATTTATATATATGCTTGGATATGTTTGTCTCTCATTTGATTTGATGATTGATGATGATTTAGATGACCATATGCTCAATTGATACCTTTGATTTTGGGGAAAACATGATAATTATGTTTAATTGTTTAATTGGTCGGTTAATTTGGTTGGATGGATATTAGATGATGGACTTGATGAGAGGGGGTATGGATGTATGTGGAGAGGGCAATGCCCTATTTTCTTTGTTTGCAGGATTAGAATGGAAGGGCTAGGCCCTTCATATTGACTGATTACTTGTTCAGGGATTTTGGAAAGGGGTTCTCACCCATTTCACTTCAGTTACAGAATTGAGGTTTTGTAACTGTAGTGTATGCGGTCGACCGGCCAAGGGGATCGGGTCGACCGACCACACACAGTCAGGCTCTCTGGAGCTTGATGAAGAAATATATGCACATCATTTGTTTACAACTTTCGGTCGACCGGACTGGGTCGGGTCGACCGGGTACTCTATGTGGGATGTCGATCGGCCAAGGGCTGGATCGACCGAATGAACTGTGGCACCTTTTGGAAAGGGCCTTTTAGACCCTATCTTGGATGGACTTAGGTGGAACCTTGGCTACCCTTTTTGGACTCATTTGACTATATGTGAAGATGTTTTGAGCCGACGTCTTTCACGGTTAATCCGGGTGTGTCGGGTTACAATCTATCTCAATCTTGAATGGTACGGGACAACGGGATACCCCCTTTATATCTATGCACAGAGATTGTCTGTTTGGGTATCGCGAACCCTACTTCCCTTTGTTGACTGAGTATAGTTGTACGATGCCTCGGGTTTAACATGGTACCTAGGATTGGATTGTCTATCGCTTCTGACTCCAAATTGTACCGTCTGGTACTTGTCTACATGCTATGTTCATGTTCCTTAGCTTCGCTTGCTTTGTTTTGTTTTGGGATTATTTGATGAACCTAGGTGTTGAACTTAGGATCCCTTTTGATGTTCCGCTTGTTTTGATTATTGATGGAAGTGTTGAGGCTAGGTGGCTTTGATTGTAAAAGCTTGACGAGGACTACTTATGGTATTGATGTTGGAAGAAGCTTGCTTGTTTGGTCTTGATCTTGATTTGATAATGGAAAGTAGTCTCTCTTTTGTTAATGAATCTTGTTCACGCAAGAAAGCCTAGCCCCTCACTATTGTTTGTCTAGGGATCTTTGTGTCAGGCACCACTCAGCTGTATTTCGCCCAACACAGATGGGGCACCATCTGTGTGAGGACCTTGATGAACGTCTGCGCAGTACGACCTTTTACTTGTTGATGGATCTTGCTTGTTTGCCGGGTCATTACCGTGCCTTGTTGCCGAGTTACTACTCGTGCCTTGTTGCCGAGTTACTACTCGTGCCTTGTTGCCAGGCTTTAATCCTGTGCCTTGTTGCCAGGTATATCCTGTGCCTTGATATCTCCACCACAACTCAATGGGAGTAGGGAGGGCAATGACACTATCCCGTGGTAATTAGCATATGTGGACCGCCTATCTTGCTAGATGTTTATGTTAGTTTGATTATGATTCGTATGCTATGCACTTCTTACGATCAGGATGCTATGCATGTTTTATGATCTTGTCTATCGTCTATTCTGATTCGTTCTGCATATCTATTGATGTTTTATATTTATATCTGCCTGCCGACCGTCGTGTCTGATGCTGCACTTGGTGCATAGGTACCTGGTACATCTACCTTTGGGAAAGTGGAGGCGTTGCTTCAGGCAGTTTAGCCTGATGGTGAGTATGAGTTGTGTGTCGACGGTATTGTCGTCGTGACCAGCACACGAGTGCCTTCATACTTTGGTTAGTTCGTATTTATTCTCTTTTGACTTAGGTTTTGTTAGAAGTCATTAATTAATACACTTTTGTTATCTTTTGCTAAACTTTAATTATAGAAAAGAAAGATGTGCATACTCTGAAATGTTATATTGTACCATTTGTTTAATTATGATGTTCCGCTGTGTTTTGTGGTTACCGAGGAAATATTTATACCTCACCGCGGACTTCGATCCTATGGGACATGATTGGGGCCAGGTATTATTATTATGTTGAAAAAATTTTAATTGGCCCTAATCTCACGCATAACCCCGGTTTCACTTTTGGGGGCGTGACAATTTCTATTATGTCGTCCCATCAATTTCCTTCTTCTTCTCCTCCTTCTCCTTCTCCTTCTCGATTGGATTTTCGTCCGATATTTCATCTACTTCATTCTGATCCTGCTCCTCCCATTCCTGCTGTTCTTACTACGACCTTAACACCTCAAGAAGTAGTTAAACAACTCAATGATCATATCGGGAAGGGCTGGTGGTATTCTGCCATAAGTGTCTACGAGGAACAGAAAAAGATCGCTCAAACGGCCAAGATCAACAAAATGGATCAAACCGCCCTGCACCTGGCTATATCCGAGAGTAGAGCTCATGTGGTGAAGATGCTTTTGGATATTGTTGATACCCATGTGATCAGAGATATGATCGACCACAGAAAAGAGAATCCGCTCCACCTTGCAGCCTCCCTGGGCCAGACGGATACGTGCAAGCTTTTGGTAAACAAGGATCGTAAACTGATCGAGGCTCAAAACATAGACGGTGAGACCCCTCTGTTCATGGCAGCGAGGAATGGGAAGAAGGGGGCCTTCTACGCCCTCCATCCCAAGTGTCCCATTACTGGCAAGGACGTTAAACATGATATCCGCCACTGCATGGGGAGGGACGGTAACACCATTCTTCATGTTGCCATCCTTGGAGAGTACTTCGGTAAGAAAAAAAACTCTCTTCACTTCCCTTCTGAATTGTTTCTCAATGGAGAAAGTCTACTTGTCCCGGGTTCTGGACCGAACCCGGGACAAACTCCCCATATGGGGCGTTGGATCCCCGGGTTCTGGACCGAACCCGGGACAAACTCCCCATATGGGGCCTGGGATCCAACGCCCCATATGGGGAGTTTGTCCCGGGTTGAACCCCGGACAAGCAGCAGGGCTCCTCGCCCAGGAGCCGGGGTTTTGTCCCGGGTTCGGTCTAACGCCCGGGACAAATAGCTTTTTCCTTTCTCAATTTGGATGCCAGTGGTAGTCTGAGAAAGGCTGCGCAGGCAATTTTTCCTCCCAGCCCTGCTACGCCATAGAAATGAAAAAGGCCCTCAAATTTTTTTTTTTATTGACATCAAAGGTCCTTCTTTCACATTTATTTTATTTTATTTATTTATTTTAAAAAGATTATTAAAAAATTACTTTAAATGTGCAGTGCACTAAAAAGGTCCTTCATCCCCACCTCCCATCTTAACCCATTTTCTCATTTCTCTCTTCTCAGTCCCTAATCTGATGATAGAAAGGGTTCGATGTGGGTAAGGAGCTAATCTAATATGGGATGATCCTTGCCTTTGATTTTAATTTTAGGCTTTAAGGTTTAAAATTTCTATTAGTTTGTACTTTGGGGTAAGGAGCTAATCTAATATGGTATGGTTCGATCTTGAGTGATCCATCTCCATTGTGCATAACATTAATTAGAAGAGACGCATTTTTTAAAGAAAAAGTAAATAAGGGGTTTTTTTGGCCAATGGGAATGTCGCAAGTGCCAATTCATAATCCACACACTACCACCACTGTCAAAGTTACTCATCTACCGGCGGTAGACTGTAACTTTTACTCTCTTTTTTTCACTTAACCTTCGTAGGTAAATGGGTTGGCGATTTGGAGATCGGCGAGATCTACCGCGGCCTAGTTGCAAGGAGAAATCGAAAGATGGAATGGGAGACAAATAGATGATGAATGGGTATGGTGAGAGAAATAGGGAGGAAAGTACTATAGAGAGGCAACCCCTGATTCGTGGGTATAGAGAGTGTGTGAAAAGGAGTAGGGTAGAGTGTGGACAAAAGGACTTGGTGGGCTGTCTACCGTCTACGTCAATTGCGCGACTTGATGACACTAGGTTCACGGAAAATCCCATCATTGTACGACTACGGTACTTGATTTCTCCCCTGTCATGAAGGTGTTTTTTTTTTTTTTTATCAAATGTTCGCTGCACAATCCGTACCGTTGCTCAGGCCTTTTTTTTTTTTTTGATATCACAACAAATATTGTGATATCACAAATTTATTAAGTTGCGAAATTGAAATTTATATTGTAATAGCACAATTCAAAAAATCACAACAATTCAAAAAAACTCTTTTCATCCGTTTATCTTTCCTTGTTCGACTATTCCTCATTTTCACCTGTGGTAACTCTCTCCCAAGCCGAATTTCACCATCCTCCGCCCTCGCCAACCTATCTACAAATACGCAAGGTCCCAACGTCCGTTCGACGTCAACGAAGCTTCATCGTCTCCATTGTCTCCATCGATTAGGGATTTTGGTCACTATTGTTTCGCAAATCTGATTTCGAGCTTGGTATTGTTGTAGTTGCGCCTGCTGAACTTGGTAATCTTTATTTCCTCTCTCTTTTAGTGAGATCTGGTATTCTCTTTCCTTTACCTCCTTCTCACTCTTTATCTCTGTTTGCGGTTTGAAAAACCCTAAATGCTCTGATTTTTAACTGAGACAATCTTGAATAATGTTATTAGAGTACAAATTAACTAAAGTGTAAGCAGGGTAAAGCGTGCATCATGTTAGAGTATTATGCCACATTTTTCTATTGTAATGTTTAAGTTTTTTTTTTTTATGCTCCTTAAATGGTTGTCTTCAGGCGGATGAGATTTGGACCATTAATGATGGTCTTGTTCGACGGGTTCAATGCCTTACCATGGGTCTCTCCTTAAATGCTGCCTGGATTCGTCCGTTCTAGTTCAATGCAATAACTAGGCAGGATTCTGTATGAATCTCCATAAGAACCACGTATATCAAGCATTGCTATCTCTTTTGTTAGCCAAGCTTTCCTGTAGTTGATGTGGACGCTAAACTCTAATTAAAAGTATGTCACAATTTATTTTGGAGTGTAACTTGGATGGAGACGCAGTCGTTCTTTTATCCAGTCAGCAATCAAGGCCGATGTGGCCTGAGAATGTGCGAGTCCCATCATTGGCTTCAAACAAGTATGTTTTTCAGAATAAGTTCGCATAGTAAACTTAGGGCCGGATTGCAGGATAGATCCATGGATGCTCCAAGGACATTGATGAACACCACACCTTGCACTTGATTCTGTCGTGGACCTTTTTACCCAATGAAGTTCAAAATTGCTATACATTGCAAATTTCCTCAATGCAGTCCTACATGATTCACGAGTCTAAAATCCTTTTCCATTCCACATTTCACGAAAAGATGCCTCATGGTGATCCACACCAATATGGTCATCATCAAGAACTAAAGTATATATAACATCTTCTACTCTCACAACATTTGATGCATGATCCAATCCTTTTTGTGCATGCGATGTTCTACGTGGTCCTATGGCATTTTGTATTAAATATTTTCTAGGGTCAACATCAATATCAAATTCATCTTCATCATTTTCAACCCCTCCTCCACTACATTGCACATTCCATCGAAACAAGGAATTTTGGGTACTGCATTCATTTCCATCCAATCCATGACAACTTCATCCCCTATATCAGAGAATTTTTCATTTTCATCTTCTACAAGATTAATGGGAGCTATTAGATCTTCAAGAATGGCCTTCACAAATGGGTTATCATGAGGTACAACAGGCATGTTCGGGTCAAACTAGCAGGACTGAACTCCTTGTAAGGGGGTTCATAGGCATATTCCCCATGGTCTGGAGGGGGAGATTGTTGGCCTAGTGGGTACAGAGCAAGTGGGTTCATGGTCATGAGTATTTTGGCAATTGTTTTAGGACTTTCTTATTAACTAAGATATGGTTTCTTGGGGGATAAGATAGATAGCATTATATATATATATATATATATGATATAACGTGTAACCCACGTGAGACTATTGATCGTACCGAGAGTGAACTTAAGGAGAGTCAAGTTTCTTTCCCGTGGGCGTAGGCATCTTTGCCGAACCACGTAATTCTTTTATGTGTGATTTTCTATTTACTTGTGTGGTTGATTGATTGTTCGATCACATTGATTTACGTTTCTGTAAACACGCGCACAACAATATGCTCATACAATGGCTATTTGTGCATTTTGTAGAGTTGGCTTTGCAAATCATATATTGGTACCAGGAGCTCATCAAAGATCGCAACCAGGGACGACAGACAGCTCTTCATTTACTTGCTCAAAAATTCCTCCGCTTTCAAAAAGTTGGCGTGACATGGGTTTTGTTGAAGACTTCATCTATCGTTGTAAGACGACCTCCCCCCCCCCCCCCCCCCCCCCCGGGCCTAGGGATGGATCGGGTTTTGGTTGAGGACGATCCAAACCAGACCCAAAAGGCAGTTCTTCCCATACCCGACCCCCTTGTCGTGACAGGTTTATAATTTTTTTTATGACAAACTCACTATATATATTAGGGGTCGGGTTGGATATTCGAATGGATGATTTTCTCAATTTAAAGTAAAGAAATGTTTTGGATGGAAATCAAAACAATAAACCAAAGAATGGTTGTGTATCTGGGAATTGACCAATGATCAACCCCAAGGGAAGTTGGCAGATTCCTCGTCATAAAAAAAAAAAAAAAAAAATGTACACTGCTATAATCTTGCACTGAAAGGTGTACTAAACAAGATAGGGGTCTTAGCATATTAGTCCTCTTTAAATCCAATTTTTCCAATTTCATTATCCGAATTCAGAAATGTCACCAGTCATTTGACTCTGGTTAGTATGATTTTCTTAACTTTTTTTACATCATATCTCATGGTATCATGGGATTTATCAATTTCTATATCTTACATTTTTGCAAATGACTAACTAATTTATTTTTTTATAGAACACGAAAAATGATATTTTGTGAAATGTAAATACACATCTGACTACCATTTCTTATCTATCATTTGATTTTTTTTTTTTTTTGCTTAAGATGCTATATAAATGCCATGATATCATACTACAGTTCTATGATATATGAGATTTATCTGTTTCCTTGACATACAATGTTCCTATGATGTCATGGGATGCGAATTTTTTTAAAAAAATATGTTGACTAGACAAGCAATTATGGTGAATATCTGAATTGTGGTCATGAAATTAGAAAAAAAAAATGGATTTAAGGAAGACTAATATATCAAAACCCCAATAATATATAAGTTAAAAACAACAAGGGCGGGATGGATAAATTGCTAAATTCCATCGGGTTGATTTAACGCCCCCTTCAGTTGTGGGCTAGTAACCTTGAGAAGTTCATTTTAAAGGAAAATGGCTAATCATCTGATTTGTAGAAGTCTAGAATTGAATGGCCAATGATGTAGACATTACAGCCGATATTTGATAAATGACTAATCAACAACTCAACTGAAAATTTGTAGGTTTAGTGGTCTTATAAACCAGCCCATGTCCGATACTTGGTAGCCAGTCTTACCTCCCTCCACTGTGTAGTGGAAAGGATATTAATCTCTTTTCATGTGTAGGTTTGATTGTTGACTTCGCCAAGTTTGATAAGCCCTCAGATTTCAAGGAGGAACGCCGTTCAAGAGTTACTTCTCCAATTCGGGGAAACTGCAAAATCTGTTTGGACTCACTAATTACGGCGTGGAAGAAGGTTATTAATGCTATTGGTAATTCATCATCCTTCATCTTTTTTCGCTTTCACTTTTTTCTAGTAAAAAGATCACTTCAAATATTAAAAACCGCAAAAAAGGAGGACACATTTCACAAAGTGTGACCGGCGAACGAAAATTGTGAAATACTCTCTTGACTTTGACTGATGACCCAAATACAATGCAGTATGAATGACCGAAAAAAAGTATGGACGAGATGTGTTTAAATGGGAATTTTTCATTGGACACACCTTGTTTGGAAAAAGAAATTATAAATAAATAAAATTTTTCCAAAAATATAAGTAGGAAGTGGATCGAGCCAGGTCCGGCTCGCGTGTGAAACCCAAGCCTGGCCCGATGCGGGGGGTGGTGAGCCCACCTTGGTCTTGGTTTTCCCTCCTCTACAAAAGTGTGATGGGGCTCAACCTTTACTACCAAGGCAAACATATTTATATCCAAAGAATCTTTAGCTGCTAAGTAATATAGGATATAAGTTTACCACGTCCTTGTAGTTTCATGTGTTACCATGTTCAAGTTGTGGTATTAGAAGCCAATTTCTCATTCACTTTTGAATAGATTAGAGCAATCCAAAATATATTTTTTTAATCTACTCATTGAATAGATCACATTTCGTGCCGGGCCCGTGTTGGGCTTGGGCCGCCCGCCCACATTTTCACCCCTAGTTGAGAGGGTACATTCTAAGAGAGGAATTTGAAGTTATTCATCAATACAGCGAAACAGAAGATCCGGGCTCAACTAAAACAATGCTATAAATATATCAATGTACGGGTACCCAAGTGAATTGAGAAAAAGTAGGAAGTGGTCAGAGGCATGGGACATGGGAGAGCAATTCAGATGGCGTAATTGGAGGCAAATACAAAACCAAATGTTTTATTATTTGAAATACATCCAAGAATAAATGTTCTTACATTGTGTTTTTTTTTTTTTTTTTTGGGTTTCTAGACAACACGGCACGGGAATGGAAGGGCATTGCAGGTAATTAAGACGTGGAAAAGCAGCAGTTGCCTGTACAATCAACAACTAAGTGAAGATATGTATTTCCAAAATACCATCATAACCAACTAGCGAAAGCCCCCCGTGTTAAGCACGGGCAATGTAATTGGTAGTAGTTATAATGTAAAGGTCTAAAATAAAAAATCGATAGAAATAGTTTAGAATGTAATCCTAAAAAAAATCGATGAGTTATTTATTTGAGAGGATGGAGAAGAGGAAAGGGCTTGTGGCGTTTAAAGGTGGAAAATGTAAAGGCGTGAATATAAACACAGTGAGAAGAGGGAAGAGTTTCTGTAACATTGAATTAGTAAAAACAATGTTATTAATAGGGCTAATATTAATAGGAGGATTAATGAATGATATTAGTACGATTTATAAAAGTTAAAACCACACACAAAAAAGAAAAAACTCAGACTCCACCCTTTTTCCATCGGCAAGCGTGCATGGTAGCACATCAGTTACATAGAAAGTTTTTCGTTTCCTCTTTAGCTCCACGCTGTTGTTGCAAGTTTTTCTTTTTTCAATAATATTGACATTTTCTTAGTAATTATGAAACTTATTATTTTTGTTGATCAATTCCATATATTATATATTCATTTGAGTTTAGTTTTATTGTAAAATGGATGTCATAGAAAATTAATGACTATATAGGAAATCATATAAAATAGTTATTTCAAAAGTTTGATCATCTATGCCTAAAGTACAATGCATAAGTATGAAAATAATAACAACAATATTTATAGGGGTTAATAATCTAAAATTATAGTTATTTTTATAAATACCTCGTAGATAAATTCCAACTCACGGTTAATATTCCAACATGGGGCCAGGTCCCTTTCTCATTAACTAATTTTAAGTTTTTGTTGATAACTATTAATAAAAAGATGTTTTGTGGTGTAGTGGTTGAGTTGCTCCTTTGAAATCCATATTGTCTTGGGTTCGAGTCTCGACATAAACCAGATTAATTTTTACCATATTATTAAAAATACAGTGGTCGGGTTAGGTCCAAATAGTGTGCTTTATCTCTGGCCCATTAGTTGGTAGGGCCTGGCATTAGAAGGAGGTCAAAATACACGAGTCGGGTTGGGTCCAAAAAGTATGCTTTATCTCTAGCCCATTAGTTGGTAGGGCCTGGCATTAGAAGGAGGTCAAAATACACGAGTCGGGTTGGATCTAAAAAGTGTGCTTTATCTCTGGTCCATTAGTTGGTAGGGCCTGGCCATAACCAATTGTGCCACAACTACGGTTCAAAAATCCTCTTTTGAAGTTCCCTAATTAATGGAAATCCCATCAGACTTTACATATTAGCCCTTCTAAGAGTTTTATTTTTTGAAGTGCCCTCTCAGCGCAGTTTTTGGTTCCACCCCTGGCTTTAGCAGGGGACCGATGTTAGGTTTTTTAGTGTTGGCTTAATTCATTGGTTGGACAAAACTCTGGGTCTCTTGAGTTGTAATTTGTTTTAGAAAAAGTCTTTGAAGATAGTAGATTGGAAGGACTAAAAAAGCTGAAGAAAACATGCTGGTGTTGAAATTTCGGATCAAGTCCAGATTGGTTCGCTCGAGCGACCAGATATTCGCTCGAGCGACCAGATATTCGCTCGAGCGAAGGCATGACAGAATACTCAGATGGTAGAATGGATATCTACCGCGAAGGAACTTCAACCAATAAGCCTCTTCTGTTGGATGGTAACAATTATGCTTATTGGAAAGTTAGGATGGTTGCCCTCTTGAACGCCATAGATCTGAAAGTTTGAAAATCTGTTGTAAATGGCTATTCCTTATCCACTATTACTGCTGTTGGGGTAACTGGACCCAAATCTGACGATAAGTGGACTAAGGAAGAAGAATTGGCTGCCAATTGCAGCTCTAGAGCTTTGAATGCTATCTATAATGGAGTCAGAATGTCTGAGTTTCGTAGAATTTCTACATGCACTACTGCAAAAGAAGCATGGGATATTCTGCAGACTGTGCATGAAGGGACTGACACCATTAAACAATCGAAACTTTAGAAATTGTATACAGCCTTTGAAACAATTAAGATGGAGGAAGATGAAACTTTTGATGAGTTTAATTCAAAGCTGAATACAATTGTGAATGATACTTTTACCTTGGAAGAGCCTATTCCTGAAAATAAAGTTGTGAAAAAGATTTTGCGGTCTCTTTCAGAACGGTTTGATGCAAAGGTTGTGGCCATAGAAGAGAATAAAAATCTGAATATTCTCAAAGCTGATGAATTAGTTGAGAGCCTTCAAACTTTTGAAGCAAACTTACGGTCTAATGAAAAATCAAAATCCAAAAGTATTGCTTTGAGAGCTTCCAAAGAATCATTCAAGAAAATTGCTAGTGATTCTGATTCTGATTCTGAGGAGATAGATCCCCAAATTGCTATTCAATTTATGAAGCAATTTCAGTTGTTCATGAAGGGGAAGAAAAGTGATCTAAAAGTCCCTAAAAACTTTATAAAAAAGAAATCTTCTAAAGGGACTTAATGTTTCGAGTGTCATGGTTATGGACATATTGCTAGTAACTGTGCTAACAAAAAGCCAAGAAAGAAGGCACTCAATACAACTTGGGATGAAGAATCTTCTAAAGAAGAAGAAGAAGCAAAAGTTCTGAAGATGGTCATGTGAATGGCAAGTTTGTGGCATTCATGGCAACTTCAATTTCTGCTACTCCACCAGTTTCTGATGATGAGACTGATGATGATGTCAATGAGTCAGAGACAGAACATGATTGACAAGCTGAATACAGTATATTGTTTGTAAAGACCATGAAGTTGCTAAAGATAAATTAAAAAGTGACCTTAAGCTGGAAAGAATCTGAAGAGCAAAATGTTTCTTTAAAAGCTGAATTGTCGGAACCTCTTACAAAAGTAAGTCACTTAGAGGCAGAAAATAATAAATTGGCAGATGAATTGACTGTTGAAGCACAGAAGTGTGGTTTGATGACTCACGGTATGAAAATCTTGAAAGCTGAAAATACCGACTTGCAAGGAAGACTCAAGATGATTCTCTCTGAGTTAGAAACAAGCAAGGCTTACCTCAACATGATGAATACTGGTTTAAAAAAACTTGACGACATCCTGAGCAGTTAGAAGGCAAAGACTAACATGCATGGCATTGGCTACATTGACGGAGCATCTACATCAAAAGCCAAAGGTAATAATTATTTTGTCCAACCTTCAGTTGTTACTAATCCTGCTGTTCGTATTGCAAATACAGCTGCCAAAAAGAAGAATGTGCCACGTCCTGAATGAATTCCCACATGCCATCACTGTGGAATTAAAGGACACATTCGACCACATTGCAATAAACTGCGAAAGTCACCAAACCAAAAGCAATGGAAATGGCAGAAGGAAGAGTCTCCAATGAAAACCAAAACTGTCTGGGTCAAGAAAGAAGATCTTCCATCTGTTCTTGTACACACTTTGCTGAACTGTCTGAATATGCAAGTGTGTGTACTAAAGATTCATCACCCCTGATTTACAAGATCAAGCCCCCATCCCCAGTGCTGATACGAAGATCAATTTGAGGGGGAGCTGCAGTATCCAGATTGACAGAAGCTGCTTGCAGAATCTTGTTTGTCAATTATGGATAAAAAGGGGGAGAATATTGAACCTAGGGGGATCTTGGGGGTGAATAGAATAAAAAGTTCAGTTTAAGTCAGAGACAATGCAGTTTTCAATTTGAGTCTTTGAGTCAGAGACAATGCAGTTTTCAGTTTGAGTCAGAGACAATGCAGTTTTTTGTGATTTTTTTATTGTGTTGATTTTTTTTAATGTATTTTGGGTAGATCACATTGTATTGTCTTAGGGAGTTTTGTCCATGAATTGCCAAAAGGGGAGATTGTTAGGTTTTTTAGTGTTGGCTAAATTCATTGGTTGGACAAGACTCTGGGTCTCTTGAGTTGTAATTTGTTTTAGAAAAAGTTTATGAAGGTAGTAGATTGGAAGGACTCAAAAAGCTGAAGAAAACATGCTGGTGCTGAAATTCCGGATCAAGTCCAGATTGGTTCGCTCGAGCGACCAGATATTCGCTCGAGCGAAGGCATGGCAGAATACCCAGACGCACTGACAGAAGTGATTTTGCACTGAGAAAGTACCTCATCCGCTCGAACGGATGGTGAGTTCGCTCGAGCGAACTGGTGCGCAGATTTTGGGAAAGTCTCCTAATCCTGATTTTAGTAGTGTTTCCTTTGAGACTGTGTTTTCCAATTTGAGTCCTACTTGTGCTCTAAGCCTTAGGCACGAATTTAGGACTATACATAGGGTGTTTCTCTCAACCCTAGAGGTAACCATAGAGACCACTACTACTCTCATCAATCTGAATCAGAGATATTTTAGAGAGAGAGTTTATTTTCTATAGCCATTGAGAGACTGTTCTGAAGGGCTGCTCTAGAAGGTCATTGCTGCTTCTACCTTTCTTGTAGAAAATTGATCATTTTGATTGTCAAGGTGCTAGGAGATCAAGTAAGGAGAACGGGGCGCGGTGAATGTCGTGTCAGTGGATTCTTTGCAAGAATAACTACAGTCCTTAGGTCGAGGTACAGACTGAGGTAAATGAGCTTGTGAGTATATCTTGTAGCTGTTCGTGAACTCTTAATTTCTAGTTCGTGGTTTTCTTCTCTGGATAGGGTTTCCACGTTAAATATTGTGCCTGCCTTCTTGTGGTGTGTGATTGGTAGATAGCTAGTTCTATATTGTCTAATTGGTTTAATTCCGCTGCATTGTTTGATTAAAAACTAGTAATCCATTCTAGTAGCTCTTAAAGGGAATTTCAACCGAGTTCATTTGGACACGGGGGACAATTTGCAGAGAAAATCTCAGTGATACAGCATTGGATTGGTGACCAATATTTCTCTTTGCTTTTAATGTAGTGGACACTCTTTGTGTGGGCAAAGACAACAGACAAGCCGTGGAAGAACCTAATCCAGACAACAATGTTGAGGAACAGAGCATGGTTTGCCTTCATGATCATATCAATGGTAATTTGTTTTAGTGCTGATTTTAAGCCCGTTGTTCATGTGAGCATAATTTGCTATCATATTTTCGGATCCTCAATGTTCCCTTCTCTTTTTCTTTAGCTAAGTAAATTTGCTAAGTAAATTTGTAAACCAAACCCCCCCCCCCCCCCCCCCCCCCCCCCCAAAAAAAAAAAAAAAATTAATAATAATAAAATAAAAATAAATAAATAAATAAATAAATAAATAAAAGGCATAAGTTATGGCTTGGGTCCCAGTTAGCAAGACCTCTATACATGTATCTGAAATTTAATTGAAGGCCCAAACTCCAACCTAGACATACTTAAAGGGCATTGGCCTTGGAAAAGATTCAAGGTCCCACCCCCCACATAGAATGCCTAATAATTAATCTTAACATACTTAAAATATTTAACATATATGTTGGAAATCTTCAGATAAAACTGCTTTAGTCAAATTACTTAAGATAGTACGTACTTTTCAGTCATTATTTTCCAATCCTGTATTAGTTAGAGGTGAGAAAATTACTTTTGAGTCTAATTAGTTTCCAATCCTATGTCTCTCATAGGAGGCAATCCATCATGATGATCATATGATATGACCTCCTTAAATTCTCTCATTAAAGGCTCCAGTTTGTTTGTCACCTGCGTAGGCTTTACATTAACACCCTAGTGTGGGGGCATTTTTGTAATGCCAAGATGAGCCTTGGTTTCGATAAAGATACCAACTAGGTTCATCTTGATCTCGGTTCCTTGGAACTCGGCAGTAGTGCTAGCCTGTACCAAACTTGGACCAGCCTCGGTAAAAGCACTAGCTGGGCTTCTCGGTCTGATGCAACTCGGTAACAATACCGACCCTGCGTAGTTCGGCAGTAGCACAAAGATGCGTCCACATTAAGGCTTCCTTCAGCTCGGTCGACTGACTGAGATGGGCACTAAAACGTCAATCATCATTTAATGAAAGTATGATGACGTTACAGAACGCTCCGACTGATAGGATGGGCGCCGGATATAGATAAGGGGCAATCCTTATCAACGGTCACATCATCAATCATTCAAGAGGTCATGGTAAGTCCGATGGGATAGTGCCTCCACCTACCTCCACTGAGGAAACGAGGTATGATCCGATGGGACGGTACCTCCACCTACCTCCACTAAGGAAGAATCTAAGGTGATCACCACCTATATATATGCAAGGGGTGAAACCCAGAAAGGTATGCTCTCATGCATAAACACTCTCACTCTCCTCTACATTCGTCCTTTGTTGAGTGACTGGACTAACTCAGGCATCGGAGAGCCTTCGGCTGACAGCAGCCAGGGGCTTCTAACCTTTGCCTCTTCTTCCCTTTCAGGTCACATGCATTCAACCTTCCTAAAAAGCTTAACAACAAATCAACGAGCATTATAATCGCTTAACTAAGTACGTATTATTTTAGTCACTTACAACCCTTAATAACCAAAGTATATATCTCATTAGTTTTTTAGATTCTTCCATAATGTTGCCAATGGTTAAGAAGGACCTCACTCTGCTTTAGAAGCTTTTGGTTGAAAACATAAAATTATCCTTAGAAGAATCTCTGTCTAATTACCTAGCCCTTCCCAGCTGTTGATTACAGACATGTCTATCAGCCACGTCACGTCCCACCTCATTCTTATAATATTTTTATTTAAAAAATGAAATTCGATGCTGTTTAGTTACCTATTTGACGCGGTTGTTGTAAAACCAGCTAAGCTTATTAAGCACAGGGTGTTTCTCTGTCTTCAACTGTAGCTTATCAGTTGTCTACCATTATTTGAGGATCATATTCTCACTGCAGCCATGTCTATGACGACATTGGAGACCCTCTTCGTCTTCAAATGCCACCTCTTCTTCCTCCTTCTCCTGAGAGGCATCTTTCTCTGTCTGTGGACTCAGGCCTGTCCTTCTTAGCACAGGGTGTTTCTCTAGAGAATTTCTAAATTCTCCAAGTTGTGGGATTCTTGAATCTTCCTTTGTACATGAGCAATTAAAAATTCCAGTGAAAAACAAAGAGGTTGGGATTTCAAGAATTGTTAGCTCATTTGAGACTTTATGGGTTGTTGTATTTTGAAATTCAAGTAAAGAAATATGGCATTTGGAATTGTCAAGACAAGCGACCACATCAATTCTATGAAATCCCAAACATACCAAATTCTTGTCAAATTTTTTGTAAAAGAACAGTCCCTAAAATTATATGAAATGTCAGACCAGTTCCTAGTTCTTAGCATTAGGCTTGAACAATTGTAAAAATTATTATCATAAGGTTGAAAGGCTATTATTGTGTCACATTTCGGTCCCAAATCACCCTGGCCTAGGGTAATCTTCGAGGTGTGACACGCGTACTCCCGTAATATTATACCTGTTTAGAGTCAAGTACAACATCACAAAGGGAAAATTTCTCTTTTCCACTTGTGAGCCTAGCTCACTAACATTTGTCAATTACATTTAATAACGGAAGCATCTCGAATCATACACACTAGGTACTATTTCATTTAACTGTCCTATTTAAAGTTAAGGTATCAAGTGTATACAAAACATATTTACATATTAGAACCGAAGTAGGGGTTACAAGAATCACCTTACAATCTATGCAAAACATATATCCAAATGTATTTTCTATAACTATCTATCTAGTGCGACCTACACAAAAAAGGAGTCAGTCACACTCTCCAATTAAGCTTTTAAAAAGTTTCCACATCGCACTCTAAGGACCAGACTACATAGGCCCATTTCCTGGCCACTCCTCTAATCCTGGAGGAACTTTTTCGATTTCCTCCTCTCCCTCCTGGGCCTCCTCGGGACTGAGAGCTGCATTTGCATCTGTGACACCAAGAATAATATCCCAAATTGGACAATTTGACAAGTATAGGCATTAATAAGCAATTACATAATGCATCAAATCGAATTAAATGACAATTGAGTAAAAGATGTCAATATTCAGTAATAACTAGGCAATAGGCAATTGTGCCAAAATCGAATAGTTCATGCTTTACGAATCAAATGGAGAATATACATACTAATTTGGCTACTACATTGAGCTCATCATTTCAAAAGAGAGCGAATCTAGTTGGGATGTCACCAGC
>QPKB01000002.1:8168512-8205358 GCA_003546025.1 Camphora micrantha
GAAATTGGAAAAAATCTGAAATCCCTCTCTCTCCTCAAAAAAATCTGTTGGAAATGAGGAGCGATATGGGTTGGCCTATATATATTAAGTGGGGTGTGAGCCCCACCACTAATCAAAACTTGATGGACCTTGAGAAAGGCTTTCTGGGAGTCGGGTGGACTCTAAACGATCCTCATAAAATCTAGTTTCCAAAAAATTTATTTTTCGCATGATTTGCAAATATTGAAATTCATGGACAGATTTTTATATGAATAGTCTGTTTTGCGCTTTTGATTGAAAAACTAGGTTTCTAGACCTTGAATGTGGACGGAATGAATATCAAAGTTGTAGGGGCTAGTTTGAACTATGAAAAAGAGTAAAAATGTACATTTTTCGAAATCATTACTACCCCCCCCGCATTGACAAGAGAAACAAAAAAAAGCATGTGTGTCAGACTAGGCTTAAAAGCTCTCAAAATTCTCCGAAGCTATGGAAGTTCTAATCAAACTTAGTCAAACAGCCTTTAATTCACTTAAAAAGATAAAACCAAAACTAAAACCAAACTAATCATGAGAATTAGGGGACGGGGTGTTACGCTTCTAATATCCATTATTTTAAAACTGGAACAAAGTCTTTCCAGAAGATGCGAACTAGGCTCTAGTTCCTGTTATGGGTGTCTTATGTGAAATAGTTCTGTGATACGGAGAGGAACCTATATATGTTCGTCAATCCTTTCATCGAGTATCAGTTTTATCAAAAATGAGAGAGAAGGCAGTCTTTATTTCAACCCCGTTGTAATACTTCAATTATGTGAACAAACTGTGTTTAATATAAAAAGTTACAGATAAATTAATGTCGGGTTCTCTGGGTGCTATGGATTTATGTACAGCAATAGAAGCGTCAGTGGGATCTCTCAATTAGTGGAAATTATTTGTATTTCGGACTGGACTCTCTGTTTCTTGCATGTAATTGAATACATAGGAACTATTACGACTTGAATTTCTAAAAATTGTTAAAATTGAAGAAACAAGGGTGAATTTTCAAAAAATAATGATCAAATTAACCACCATAAAGAAAATTGAATCAACGGAGATTGAATACCCAACTACCACCTTTGTAATTCAAATTATAGGAAAGTGAGTGTTTCTGCTTACATCGCTACCTTTTATCATTTGCCTCTTGCTTCTTTAATATTGGAGCTTATTTGACCATGAACTCACAAAAAAAAATTCCAAGCAAACAAGCAGGCCGTGCATTTCCATATGTTTTATACCCATCACTTGGGTCATGAGATGCATGTTGCTCTTACGATAATTCTGGCGTGACAATTTTCCAACATATCTTATTTCTATGATTATTTTAACTTCTGCTGGAAATGCCAACTTAAGTTTTGAGGGATTTTTTTTTTTTTGGCCCATGTCTGGAATAAAAATTCCTCAGTCCTGTATAAAATACCTTTTTCACCTATGAAGGAAACATTACTTGAAGGAAAAGTAACCTAACCCCAGGCTTTCTCAAAGCAGGCAATTATAGCATGCAAGCACACAAAAAACAAGCATCTTCTTTATCACCTTTGCTAACATTTGGTATTTCATGGCGTCACATCCATTGGATCTCATTTTAACGTTGGTAGGGATACCTCTGCCACTGTCTTAGCTAAGAACTCTGAAATTCTAAAGCGATTTTTGTTTCGACTAGGACGGTTAGCTTCTTTTGTAAAATCAGTAGAGCTGTAAAATTTGAGCTAAACCATACCACATATGAAGTACAAATTTGTGGGGGTCTATATGAGGCCCATGTAAATGTATATTTAATAGGCCATTAAAATGTGAGGCAACTAAAATCAAGAGTTTAAACAATGTACTATTCATGATGAGATTTTCCACCATCACTCCCCCATCTAAAAGGCATGTGTTTGGGTGGGCCTCAAGATCTGAACTTGCAGGCTAAAAAAAAAAAAAAACCTTCATAGTATATATTTTATATATATATATATATATATATATATATATATAAAAGAAGCATCAGAGTTGGAGTGCAATCTTCAAAAGCAAAGAGAATATTGGTTGGGACCTGGTGGATGGGATCTGACCATATCTTTCACTTTTGCTCACCAGAATAACTGTAGACATATATAAATCCCCTGGCGCCTGGTCTGCCCTTCATACTCGTTAACAACAAGATCTTACCATCCTCTCTAATGGCATCCCAACCTCCTCCTGCTACTCAAGCCAGCAGCAGCACAAATGCAATATCAGAACCCAGACCCAACCAAGCCCAGTCCATAAAAGACAGGGTCTTCAAGGATGTCATGAACGGCAACTGGGAAGCCGTCTTGAATACGTACGGGAAGAACGTGAACAGCATCCAAACGGCCAGCATCACAAGTTCCAAAGAGACAGTCCTACATATCGCAATCTCCGATAACAGGAGTGATATGGCCAAAAAGCTTCTGGAGATTGTTGTAGATGGAAAGAAGATCAAGGAGATGAGAAATGATCGAGGCAATAACCCTCTGCACTTGGCTGCGTCCCTCGGACAGGCCGATATGTGTGAGTTGATGGTGAATAGAGACTTGGAGCTGATCATGTCTAGGAACATGGATGGAGAGACACCTCTGTTTCTGGCTGAACTTCATGGAAGGAAGGAGGCATTCTACACCCTCCATTACAAGTGGTCCAGTAACAAAGGTCCACATGAAGATTTTTCACATTGCAAGAGGAATGATGGGAACAGCATTCTTCATGTGGTCATCCTTGGAGAGTACTTCGGTGAGATATGCAATCTCTCTCTCTCTCTCTCTCTCTCTCTCTCTCTCTCTCTCATGCTTTGGTCTTTTTTTTTTTCTTTTCTTTTTTTTTTTTTTTTGAAGATTTTACTGGAAAATGAATTGTATATGATTATTTGGGCCGTTGCGTGAAATAATGAAAAGCCTTTTCCAATGCACAAACATAGTCCGTTAGGCATGGTTTCGTTTTTTCACTTTTCATATGGGCGGAAAAGCTACGAGCACTAAAAATGGAATAGGAAAAACGGATGAGGAAAAGTTAGGTTCAGGGCAGAGTGTATATAACGAAGAGGGATGCTAGCGTCGCCCATACTTATTGTGGGCGACACTATCGTCCCTTCGTAAAGGAAAACGTTGCGGGATGAACGACCTTATACAGTGAAAAATACTTTTCATTATTTCGTGCAACGGCTAAATAAGGTTCATTTTTTGGTAAAATCCTCTTTTTTTTTTCTTTGCTTTGCCCATATGGTATAACTTTCTAGCCATTCATAATCCCACCTGGAGACCGAAGTTGTGATATTACCCCATACATTTTCCACATTAGGGGAAATGACAAAACTGCCTATATTTATGTGATTTTGCAATTTTCTTGATTTATTTGACATCACACAAAAGTCCCCCTTTTGTTGAATTAAAAAAGGAACATCTCTATACAATATCACACGGTTTATAATTTCATGCTATATCACACGCTCAAGGGCACTATAGGAACCGTAAGGGGAAAACCCCTTCTTTGGTATTCTTATAAATATGTGATGTGAGAGTTTGATGTGCACTACTTGTGGATTCGTGGTTTACAATATCATAGAAAAAACAGAGCACCACAAAAGTTGGGAGTTAAGTTAGTTGATGAACCTCAGTTCAGCTGAACTGTGGCGGTTACAGTTAGTCATGCAAGTGGATTGTAATTTGTTATAACTAAAGATAAATGAGTTTCTCATGAATGATTCCAGCTATCTGAATCTGTTGTAATGATGTCCATATAAGACACTCTCAATTGTATTTAGAATGAAAAAAGTTTCTTCCAATATTCTTCTCTCAGTTCTTCTCTGTTCTTCCATTTGACTAATGCCTTCTGTATATGGATTGCAGATTTGGCTTTTCAAATAATAAATTGGTACCCAGAACTCGCCAAGTTTAAGAACGAAAGAGGGCAGTCGGCACTTCATCTTCTGGCGAGCCATCCCGCGGCTTTCAGAAGTGGTTGCCATTTAGGGCTTGTTGGTGATTTCATCTACCGCTGTGAGGCCTCTCTCTCTCTCTCTCTCACTCACACGCCTAAACCCAACAATTTTTTTTAGATGATGAGGAACCCGCCGACTTCCTTATGGTAGATCATTGGTAAAACCCCGGACATACAACACCACCAACTAGCATTGTGTATCGGGTAAGGCCCCAAACAGTAAGGGCCCAAACAGTTCGAAGCAGGCACTTAGGATACCAACTGTCCAATGGATTAAGGTACCAGGTTCTTATTCTAATCCACAGACTGTCTCGACCCATGCGACCCACATAATGCCCCATCAGTCATGGAAGATATGGGGGTCGATATCATGATAGGACCACACCATACATAAAATTCATCAATCCCTTGATTTTTATTTATTTCAATTTGATGGTCTCTTCCATTTGGATCAGTGTAAACCATGCGATTTTGACTGATGCATTTGGTGGCGAACAATCAATTCTGGCTTTGCCCCCTTTAGTTGCCTTCTCATTTTGAATGAATTTGTAGTTATTATAGCGGTCTAAGCTTAATATAAAAAAAAATAAAATAAAATGTGCCATTTAGATCTCAAGAATTTGGCCATTCAGATCCTCATTAAGAGGATTTTCCATTTTGAGCCCTTCATAGGAAATGGAAATCCTTAGATGATAGGGACAGGAAATAAAATCTGCAAATTTCTCACCTGATACAAAAAAATGATCTAAGGAATTCTCAAGTTTATTAATCCTCAGTGAAGAAAGCCTGTTTTAGGGACAGTGGGGAATCCTCAAATCTGCACATTCATCACTTGACCTTAAATCTTTAATGATATTATGTCCACATATACAGGCTTGCTTGTTGAAGAGCTTGAGGTCGAGTCCGAACAAGGTCTCAAGGGAACCTTTGCAGAACAGAGTCCAGAAGACAGGACTCCTAACATTCCTGGAAATTATGAAACCTGTTTCAATGCACTCGAGATTTTTGGGAATGGTCTTCGCGCTGGTAAGATGGATAGATGGAAATATCAACTCAGAGAAATGGTAAATCATCTGGGTGCATTCACTGTTGGAATGAATCAACTTATGTTTACATGGTTAAATCATTGAGACCCTTAAATCCTTGAATACCATCTTTGAAGAAGGAAGATTTTTTTAGTTTAAGTTCATCCTTCATGAAACCTCATCCCAGCCAGCATTGTGAATTGGTGGTAGCTCCAAGGAAGCTTCATGAAGAGGTGTTCAACATTACAATGAGGAGGATGTGAAGGTCTTAAGATGGATTAAAGATGTCCAAGAACCTTTTTGATTATCTATTTATTTATTCATCATTGATCATGTGACTGAACAACATTGGTTATGTGAATGGTACAAGTACTGATATATGAATGAGTTGTGTCCCTGTCCTTAGTACAGTGCAGTGGCTAATCACATGGCAATCCTTCCATTTGGAGGATAAGCACAGGTCATGAGCTCTTCTGTGTGGTGGGAGTAATTGGCCACACAGGCAGGAAAAAAAAAAAAACGAAAAATCTTAGTGTGTGAAGTAAATTTCATAAAATCATAGCTTAGGAAACATTAAGGATGCAACATGGGTCATGCCAAGCCCTGCCCACATTTCCAGGCCTGCAAGAAAATTCAGTCCAGGCTGACCATGTTGGGCTCCAGCCGAGAATTTGAAGATTGATCAAAATATGGTGAAGCTCAAGCTCAGACCTTGGATACCTGATTTGAGCCCCATTCCCCAAATAACATATATGTTATGCTAATATGAAAATGCATATTAGCATAGCTACATGATATAATATTTAATATCACTTAGACTTGGGCCTGGACCCAAGACTCAGGCTAAGATTCTGAAATTCGGACTGACTTGGCAATTCAGGTTTCATCTGGAATAGCTTGAAACAGGCCCAACAGAGTCACATTGTACCCAACGTTTTCTACTGGCTCTCCCTGGTGACCTGTTCAACCTTCCTATCAAAGTCGGTTTGTGGGGCCTCCTAATAGAACATCATCATCATCATCATCACTTTCAAGAACACCAAAAATATCAACATCATACATGAATTTGTATGCTACAATCTCCTCTATAACACTTAAGATTTTCATACTTGAGCTTTTTTCATCAACAAATCAATGAAAGGATGTGTTTTAAGTGTTTGACATGCAAAATTTCCTTACGATCTATTTCTAATATGCACAATTTTGTACTAAAGTTTCTACTTTTGGCTCTCTTATAAACTTGTTACTCAAGTTTGGTTTTTATTGTAAAATACCAAGAACTTCTTGACATTCTCCTTTGACAGTATTATCTTTCTCTTTTTATAGTTTTTGGCCCAGACACATGGAAGTCCTTTTGTTGTAAAGTTAAAGCAGACATAGAAACAGCTCAGTCATCAGAAACCACAAGTAAGTATAGAACCTTTGTATTGATAGCAATTTTTTTAAATTTTGGACTCAGGCAAGCTGATGAAGTGCTCTTAAAATTGATTTCGACTGACAATACAGCCAGTTGATATGATGCTGAAAATGAAAAAAAAATAATAAAAGAACTATGGGTTGTTTCAGAGATGTCAATGGACGTCCGATTATGGTTACTCCAAGAATCTGACCCAAAAGATTCCGGTATGGATCCTCTCTTTTTGGACACCAATTGATGATATTGGGTCTGGATCTAGATACAGTTGGGTCCATACCAAGTACCCGAATGATATAAAAAAACAATATATACTTAATAACATATCCTATTACTAAAATTTAATAAATAGTAATATATAATCTATAACACTATTAGAAGAATATATTTGGATTTTGTGTTGTGCTCTGGTTCATGTACAGCAGGATCCATCAGAGTTAGGTCCAAGTGAAACGAAATAATTGGTTATGGGTCTAAGTTCACCACAAACCTGACCTGTTTACATGCCTTGGCCGTTTGTAATTGATATCTTCTGAGGAAAGGGCAAGAATATTATTGTTTGTAATTGATATCTTCTGGCAGGAGAGCGTGTGCAAGGGAACAATTTCTGGTGATTAACTACACCTTGAAAATGAAATTGTTTTGCTAGTTCATGTAATCATCTTATATGTAGTATCAACCAGCACTACTTTTGGTAAACTTCTAATCCACAACCACCTATGTATCTGACTGATTAGGTGTTTCAACTGCCTTATACAATTAAGTTTACTTCAAGGACAATTCATAAGCTCATAGAAACCTCACTGATGCTCTCTTGAATTCCAACCCTCTAGGCTGGGGTACCAAAAAAAAAAACGTTAAATTATTTCTATTTTGAAAGTTTGAAACCATACTAACTTTGCTTATTGTTTATTTATTTTTTCTGTGCATGTTGGCAATCAGAAGAGACGGAGCATAAACTGCCATTCCCCCCCAATTACTACACATTCTTCAGCTTCTTCCAGTTTGTATTGGAACTTCTCCTCATTATTTTTGGATTAGGTTTGTATACCAATCTTCCCGTAGCATACCGAGGGAGTAGATTTTGATAAAATTCTGTGATGTTTCTTTCAGAATAGCCAATGGGCAATTTGTGTCAATATCTTTAGTTACATACGCTCTATAAATAGCCATTGGCTATTCTTTATGAAAATACTGAATGTGTCGAGATGTATGTCCAAAATTTTAACTCTTTCAACTGGTCAGATAGTTTGATTTCATGTGTCCTAAATCCTAATGCAAATAGAGATGTGATCATGTATGTTCAAAATTTTAACTCTTTCAACTGGTCAGATGGTTTGATTTCATGTGTCCTAATGCAAATAGAGATGCTATCAACAGTTTAATTTTTCAACTAATTAAGTTGAGCAAAGCCAATCTTTTAGCCTAATATATTATTCTAACAAATTGACAGGATTCTTTAAGGTAACCAAGATGAAGGAGAAAAAGCGGAAGCACACACATTCATTGCAACTTATGAAAAAACTTGTCGAAAGTGCAGATTTATGGGAGGCTGAAGACACTGGTTCAAGGCCCCCCGATGACTCTTTTGACAATTTTGGGGGTGAAAGAATTGATATGTACAAAGAATTGCTAGATGCATCATTAGATGGGCCTGTCAGTGCGGACGGCACTGCTCGGCTAGACGAAAATTCTAAAGGTAAGGTAAAGAGTGGCTGGTCCATTCGTTTACGATTAACAACCCAACCTGTGCAACTCGCATGCATGCCATTCATGGTTGAATTGATGGTTGAGGAGGTGCCTCAAGGGTGTCCTTGCACAGAGAGAGAGAGAGAGAGAGAGAGAGAGAGAGAGAGAGAGAGAGAGCCTAATAAGTGTAACTCTTGATTAAATGGCCTTAACTTGGAAAATTTTCAGATTAAGTGTCATTTTTTGTATATTTGTGTGATCAATCTAGTAGTGAGTAAAAGTTCCATAGTTTTAGAGTTCAGAGTAAGAATGATAACACTCCTCTGGGAAAGTGCTCATTATGATGACAACGGCAAGGTTGATAGGAATTTGATAAGCCCCTTGAGACAAGCAAAATGTTCTTTTGATTAGATGATGACAACCTTGATTTTATGCCTCAAAGATTAATGGCGTTTTACACATTTTGTATCTTTTCATAAAATTGACGGTAGATGAGTATGGTAGGATCATTGTCAAAACTAGTATGAGTTAAATAGGAAACAACGTCACCAGAGCAGGGTTCTAATTATTGGATATGTTTCATCCACAGCATCACTCATTTTAAAAAAGAACGTTTGTTAGTCATTGTCCCATTTTTCACCATTAGGTTGTTACAACTATAAACCAACACAGCTTGATCATTTCTCATTATTTGGTATAACAAAACAACAACAAATATGTAAAGTTCAGCAACATGTTATATGTGCTTGTGTTCAGTTTAGACATTTAATTATAATGTTCGCAGTCTAGCAGTTTCTCTCATGTTGTGTTTTTCTCTTCAATTATGAAATCTGTTATCATTTCGATATATATAAATATTTTCTAAGGTGTGGATCGATGAGTTATGAAACTTTCGGGCTGTAGATATTTGTGATCTAGAGCAGTAGAGCAATGATCAAACATGATATCCAAGGTTTAATTTTGTCAGATAATGAAGACGAGATCAAGGACAGAACGACAATGATCCTTGAGGAACCAAAAACTGGTATTACAAATCGTCGCAGCAATGGCCACAAGAAAGAAAAGAAGGGAATGGCAAAACATGACAACCAAGAGGATAAAACACAGACAAAAGAATCTGATGAAGAAGGTAGTTCTCACTCTCAATCTATCATTTTCATTTCTTCATTGCAGTTTTAGATGCCTCTTAAATCTAAGATTCGCCTTTCTTCTAAACTGTGAAAGTACAGAATGGGCTTTATATGGATGAGACCATTCTGTAACAAGTATGGATGATACCAACTTAAGAGTCTCCAGAGTGATGTGGAAAGTGCAGTTAGGAGGCACTCTCCTAATGGTTGGCTTAGGAGAAGCGTGGGTCATCGGCTGAGATGATCTAAGAAAAGATGTACAAGTCATTTTTCACTGTTGATGTTTGATCGCATTAGAGTTTCTCCAGTGTTATAACTTTGTAAGTTGTAGTTGAGTAAATATATTGTTAAAAAAGTAACAATGCAATTCATCATCAGAGGCTCATTCCCATCAATTTGGGGATAGCTTAAAGAATTCCACTGTTAAAGTACGCTGGACCGGTGAAAAAAGACATTGCTAATTGTTATAATTGGCCTTCTTTATTTATTATAACAAAGAATACACAATGGAAATCTATCCACAATATGTTGACAGATGTGAAGGAGAAATCACCCTTCTTAGTCGCGGCAAAGATGGGAGTGACGGAGATGGTAGCAGAAATTTTAGATAAATTCCCGGTTGCAATCGACGACATGAATCAAGAAAAGAAGAATGCAGTGCTATTGGCCGTGGAGAATAGGCAACCTAGTGTGTACCACTACGTGCAGGGAAGGTATCCTAAAAAGGAGAGTATATTTCAGAAGGTAGACGGTGAAGGGAACAGTGCACTTCACTTGGCTGCATCCTTTGGCCACAATCGCCCTTGGCTCATTCCTGGTGCAGCTCTGCAGATGCAATGGGAGCTCAAGTGGTACAAGGTGAATCTCTCTCTCTCTCTCTCTCTCTCTCTCTCTCTCAGACACACACACAACAAACGCAGAAAATAGACTTGGACCACCCAAATCCAACCCAATTATTGTTGGGTTCAAGTTGAGCCCTGGGAACGCATGGAATTTGGCTAGTTTGCTTATCATTGGTTCAATAATATGGTAGCTGAGAGATGGTCTATTTTGTAGACTATAGCAATGTAGCATTGCAAGTTACTGCTCCCATTGTCCTTTCAACCGGTATCATCATCATTATTATCAATGCCTTATTCCATCTATAAGGGACCAAACCCTTTTTTTCCCATAGTTCCCAGATTCACTAATTCAAGAAAATGGATCCATCTTGTTTTTGGTTCATATGAGCAGTTCATCAAGGATTCCATGCCCCGCCATTTCTTTGTACACCTCAACAGCAAGCGTCAAACTCCAAAGGAAGTGTTAACTGAGACGCACAAAGAACTAGTCAGGGTTTCAAGCAAATGGCTAACAAACACAGCTGAATCTTGCTCAGTCGTTGCGGCACTTATTGCAACAGTGGCTTTTGCCTCAGCAACCACCCTTCCAGGTGGGGTGAAACAGGACGTAGGCACCCCGGTCTTTGAAGGTGAGCCCTCCTTCGACATGTTCGCCATCTCTTCCCTGGTTGCATTGTGCTTCTCTATCACCTCCCTTACCATGTTCCTCTCCATTCTCACTTCACGCTACCAAGTCTGGGACTTCTACTATAGTTTGCCATCCAAGTTGATACTAGGCCTTTCCTCGCTCTTCGTCACCATCGCTTCCATCTTAGTATCCTTTTGTTCTGGCCATTTCCTTTCCATCAAAGACAAGTTGAAGTTTGTCGTCTTTCCCATTTATGCATTCACATGCCTACCCTTAACACTATTTGCTGTGGCTCAGTTTCCCCTTTATTTGGATCTCTTAAGATCTATCATGGCACCTGTGCCAAAACGCAGTTTCGAGGTGACTTCTATCTAGTACTTCATCCATACTTTTGGTTACAAGTAGTTTTTTCGCGTGTCCTCTTTTCTTTTCTTTTTTTGGAAATTTTTATTTTTGTTTGATTGGCCAATAATCTTCAGTATGTGATTTTGTGGTTGAAGTTGTTTGATTTACACTGAGTTGATTTCTTGAATCATAAGTGTGTGATTTCTTGCATATGTAATTGATATAAGGCTATGTTGATTGATTATGTTCTTGCACGGAGATCAACCTGAGGAGAAACCAGTTGATTTCACACGGCCCTGTTAACAAGGATCTAGAATTTTCTTTGGTGTACGGTCTTTTCTGAGGAAATTCTGTGATGAACTTCTGGAGGCAATTTGACACAGAGAGGAACTTACGTTCATCAATCCTTCTTTTGAATATCAGTTTTATCAAAGGAGACAGAAAAGGGTGCTCTTTATTTTAATTTTCAACCCTGTTCTAATACTTCAATATTATTTGAACAAACTGTGGCTAATTTGGAAAGTTACAGATAAATTGATGTCGGTTGGGTCCTCTGATTACTATGGAATTATGTACAGCAATAGTAGCGACAGTGGGACATTCAATTAGTGGAAATTATTTGGAATTTGGATTGGCCTGCTTGTTTCTTGTAATTGAATATACATAGGAATTGTTAAGACTTGAATTTCTAAAAACAATTAAAATTGAAGTAACTAGGGTGAATTTTCAACCCCCGCCCCCACGCGCGCACACACCAAAAAAAGAAAAGAAACAGAAATTGAATCTAGGAAAATTGAATAGCAATTCAAGTCTCAGGAGAGCGAGTGTTTCTACTACTTCTCTACCTTTAGTCATTCACACCTCGCCTCTTTAATAATTTTAGTTGGAGTCCATTTGACCATGAACTCACAAAACCAAATTCCATGCAAACACGCAGCCCTGCAGTTCCATATCTTTTATCTTTGCTACTTGTGTCATGAGTTAAATGTTACTCTTACGGTTAAGTCTGGTGTGACAATTTTCCAACATAGTTTATATTGAGGATTTTGTATATGCCCCTAAGGCTTTTATAATTTGAAAAATAAGCCCCTGTGGTTTTATTATTGGTAAAAAAGTCCCTACCAGCATCATCATGTGACCCGACCGTGGACCCCAGCGTGTGGGACCCATTGCATGCTTAATATCTAAGTGATAAGTGCCTTGCATAGATCATAATTATTGTAGTTAAATAGATTTAAGAGTTTTTTTACAAAATGGTCCCTGTGTTTTCGTAAAACCCCAAAGACACCTGCTCCTATACTTTTTATTTTTACATAAGTTTCCCTCCAGTGACGGTCAACCTTAGCAAAAGCAAGGTTTCATTCATTTCTTACCCCTATTTTTTTTTTAAATCATTCTATTGGCACACAAAGTATTTCTTTTCCCATACATTCAGTTTTTTAAAAAACAAAAACCCATGAAATTAACTTATTGCGCCCCCCCCCCCCCCCCCCCCCCCCCCCCCCCCTCTCACCTTTCACCTCCGGCATCGACACCGGCACCGGCACCGGCTTGAACAACAGCGGCCGACCCCTCTCCTCCCCTTCTCTCTCCCTCCCCACTGTTTTCTCTGTCTCCTCCCTTTCTCTCTCCGTCTCCTTCTTCCTCTGCATTTATTGGAAAAACAGTGGCTACAAATAAATGCAGAGGGTAAAATGGTAATAAAAAAAGGAGAGCAAGAAACGGCAAGTTGCATGTCGTTATTTTCTGTTGAAGTTGACCGTCAGTGGAGGGATACTTATGTGAAAATATAAAGTGCAGGGGTCTATTTGAGGTTTTCTTAAAACATAGGAGTCTTTTTGTAAAAATCTCTAGTTTTAATTGTTGGAGTTGGAATTTAAATGCATCATGTTATAGATAATGAGAATAATTAATGTTCCTTTAAGTGCCCATTTATTGGGCCCACATCATCATCATCTTCATCATCATCATCATTAAATTCATGCATTTCCTTGTGTACGGGCATAAGTTGGGGGCCTAGTTGAGTTGCATTTGCAAGGGAGGTAGGAGATAGATGTGGGATCCAATTGTACACTGGGAATGTTTGGATAATGTCATGAGAGGAATCCTCTCTGCATTTCCTCAATTCGAGGAAAACTCATGTTTGGAAGAAGAGAAGGAAAGAGGGGACTTTTCAAATCCTCCAAACCCATAAAAAATTATCTTTTTCATTGATTCCTCAGTCTCCACCTTCTCTCATCGGATTTTGCAAATATTCCACAAAAGCAAAGAAGTGCCTAAGTTATATGGACTGACTCCTCCTTGGTGTTTTTCAAACATAGAATACAATGACTCCTCCCATTAAGAATCCTCAGAGAGAATAGCATGGTTTCAGGCGAATGAAAGAATCCTCTACATAGAATTGAAAACAAACATAGTTAAATTGAAGTCAAACTCAGATAAAATCATGTAATATATAGATAAATTCATTTAAAGTCCTATTTAATTGATATCAGACTAAGATAACTTCACAACAAGCTTAAATAAATACATGTCAAAGTCAAATAACTTCATATCAAACTCAGATAAATTTATATCAAACTTAATTAAGTTCAAGTCAAAATGATTCGATTGATTTAGGTCACCGATGAGTTGATTTTGCTTCTTTCCGCAGTTTCCTTCGTCTTCGCTTTCGGAATCTTGATTTTGCTTAGGTTTCGAAATGTATGACAGTCTCAATATTTTTAAGCAGAGCATATTTGATGATGTATAGAGTATATAAAGAGAGGGCGTTTTTTGGTCTTTTTGACTCATTCAATGTTAAAAGAAGACCACTGCCTCTATGAGAAAATGTCTTGAACCCCAGACTATAAAACGTAATGTCGAGAGACCTGCCGCCAAACGCCCAAACTAAATATTACTTTCTCTAAATTAGAGTTTCCATTTCAAAGAGTCAAATTTAAATAGGAGTTTTCCTTTCAAATCTTAAAATAACAATGGACCATTTTGAATCTCACGATGTCAATCATTTTTTTCATTTTTTTTTATAATGGAGGGTTTTCCAACCCTTTGGGCTGAAATAATTCCTACGGGCCCAGACGGAGCCGGGCAAATCTCCTGTGACCCCAGTGTAGTAGTACAGTTTCAAACCTTCAACATCCGTGTGCAAACGGTGGTCCTAGGCCAATTGAGCTAGTACCTCTTGGGGTTCACCATGCCAATCATTTAGTGTACTCAAGCTTTATTAGAAAGTTTAACTCAAGCCCGGCCAACAGGGATTATTAAAGGAACCTTCATTCCTAGGGAGGTGATGATCATCGATGAAGATATATGTGTAAAAGTTGTTCTCTCTTTTACTTTAGTCTTTAATAGTTTTTCATATTTCTCCTCTTACTTTCTCATTCATTCTCGCTATATCCAGTATCTTTGGCGTATTTTTTGTTTTCTTTATATATTGTAACGGATTTATTACGATAGGACTATTTGATGCGATTTGCAAAGCAGTGTCTCAATTTTCATTGAAGATTAATATACCAAACTGTGTAAAAGTTCTATCTTCTTCTCTTTTTTTCTTCCAATCCTTCATTTTTCATATTTCTCCCTTTTAATAACTTTTTCTTTCTTTCACACTATATTATATATCTTTGATTGATTTTGTTTTCTTTATAATTTCTAGCATATTTATTATGATAGAAATGGTTTCATGATATCCGGACAGAAATCCTACAATTTTCATGGAAGATGATAAGATTTTCAATTACGTAAAAAGTTCTTCTCTCCTTTTCTCTAATCTTTCATTTTGCATTTTGCTCCTTCTTACTAACTTCACACACACACACACACTCTGTTATCTTTATATTTTTTTAATGGATTTATTACAATAAAAAAATGATTTGATTCTAACTAGAAAGTTTTTTTTTCTAAATAAGATATTTATTTGTTTTTAATATGTTCTTTATTAATAATATTTTAAAAAAGTACTAAATTTAAATATTTTTTAGGCCCGTGCTTAGCTCGGACCCCTATTGCTAGTTTAATTTTAAAGAGGTCTAGTGGAGGACCGGCTTTTGCTTAGTTGCGGGGCATCATCGTCGCCATCACTGCCATCTAGCATCCTCACTCTCTTTTTGCATGTTTTTGTGCCACATCAGGTAAGTGGTCAAACTCATTTAATCATGTTTTGTATTCTTTGTAATTTGATTTGATCTGTTTTTACATATTAGCCAAACTCTGCTTTGCTAAGGAATGGTTGTTGTTGTATGACGATTTCTATTCGTGGCGATAAATCATTACTTGACAATCGTTCTTCTTAAGTTCCATAAAAAGAAACCAATGGTTTGGATCGTATAAATCGATTTGTATCGATTGATAATTTTGAGTCTGGTATTTGCACCTACATATATTTGATATTTCATATGAGACCTATTTTCGATAATTGAACTATTGTTTTTATGGATGGAACTTGGAATGTGTTAAAATATGATACTATTTTGCTCGTGTTCCAAAACCATCCACATCTTGAGAACCCAATGAAAATGTAGAAATTTAATTAGTTGACCTTTGACCCCTCTAAAGGCATTATCTGGAGTATTGGCAAACACAACGTGGGGGACACCCACACGCGGATGTTTAGCCCTATATTTTTGGGTAATTTTGGGATTGGAGCCCTTTTGTATGTTATTACTAGTCTGCAGCTAGCTCATTTGATTACGCCCAGCTGTAACAAAAAGGATTGGATTTGTACCTTCACGATATGCCTTATCTGAGAAAAATTAGCACAGTCCCTGCTAGGGTCCTATGTTCATGCTATTTTAGCGAAGTGGTTTTTTAAAATCATATCAGGCTAGATTTGACCTTGGTGTCTTGATTTAACCTATTTTTATGTAAATGTTTTCATTGTTGAAATTTATTTTATGACTATATCGGATTTTAAATTTAGTCCTTAATATCCCAAACTCTATTGTAAAGTTTATTTCAAGTTATTATATAATTTCCCAAAAAATATATGACTCTTATTCTCAAACTAATTAAATTAAAAGGTATATGGAAGCAATCATTTTGAATTTGAATGTTTACTTAGCATGTTTAATTGATATTTGATTTACTTACTGATCTCCAAACCTCACACCCCCACACACACACACCCCCCCCCCCCCCACCCCCCCCCCCCCCCCCCCCCCCCCTCAAACTCCAATCTCGGTAGTATGCTTTGGATCTGGGATGTGTAAAAAAGAGGTCTAGAAATTTAAAGAAGCTTAGAGATTTTATTTTTATTTATTAGGATTTTATTAGATTCCGTTCAAGTGATGTAGCATGGCCTTGTGTAATGTTGAATTTTTTTTTAATTAATAAAGAATTTTAGTTAAGTCCGTGTTCTGACTCTAAGAATCCTAAGTGGGACCGTCGCACCACGAAATCTGAGGGTCTCTTCGGATCTGGGGACGTCACAAATGCACATGCTCTCTTGTAGGAGAACATTCTCCCTCATAGAGATGTTTTTCCTCCTCCAAGAAGATGCTTTCTGTCACTTTCCAAAATATGTCAGGCAGCAAAATCTTCAAAACATATCATGCAGCAAAGTATGGCCTCTGTAGATATAACAAGTTAACAACACATGAGGATAGAGTCAATTACAGAAAATGGAGTTTGTTAGATGTTGATTATCATTTAATCCAGGGCTATAGAATAGAGAGAAGATTAAAGGCTAATAAGTTTTTTAGTTTGTTTTCTATTTCTCTGCCTTAGATCAGTTCAAGATTTTAAGATCATAAACCTACTTGTACTTGTAGAATTAGTTTGCCTACCCTAATACCTGAGCCCTAAATTTAATCCATTAAGGGTTTAGGCGCTTAATATAGCTCTAGGCCCTCACAATTAGACCTACCCAAATTGATGATAAGCTCATTTGAGTGGTCTTGATGGGCTGGACCAGGGCAACATTAGGCCCATTCACATGCTTATCATGTGATGTCGGACACAGAGCACCTGAAGAATCGGAATGCAGTGCAAGCAAGCAAAAGAAGCAGCATTAAAGACCAAAGCTGCATGATGCTTCCACTTTGCTCATGTATTTGATTACTTTTCCTTGTTCTTTTCTTAAAGAATCTATTAATTTTTAATCAATGAGCATTTATGTGATTCTAGAATTTCAACTTCGAGTAATTTGCCAATTCCCACTCAAGGCTGGAAAATTCGTGACTCAGACTCGACTTGTCTAGTTTTAAATATTGACTTGAAAAGATTCAACTAGATGACTCTAATATGAATGTATTATTATTAGTATATGTAGATCCATTTATATCTAAGATTTAAAAGTTCTTGTGTTTTCCATGAAATTATGTTAAAATAGTCCAATTTTTCTTCTCTCTCCACATTTTAAAGTGCTACACCAATTAGCAAAAAAATGGCGAGCAGAAAAATCGAAGACTTTACCTTACCATCAAGGAATTCTCACGTGCATAAAGGGTCCTTGATCCGGACAAGAATATGGCATGTCGGTGGAGTCTCCTTGGCCTCACAAAAAAAGAATACTGCCTACGATCAGTTTATATTTAAACAAACTTCCCCATGAATTGATGTACACTGTTATAACAAAAACAAAAACCAAAAAAAAAAAAAAGAATCGATAAAAAAAAAGAGAAAGAGAAAATTCTAACATATCAATAGTTGAATCACAAAGTGAAAAAATATTCACTTCTGAAAATAGTAAACAGTTTGTGGAAGTTTCGAGCTCGTAAGATAGTATGCTTTTTTTGTGGGGGGCCTACCAGGCGCATGGCATTGGTAGGTTTAGATATGATTTTAATGTTGAACATTGGGACCTTGGTTTGATGGTCATACTTATAATAAATATATCATTTGTGTTGTAGTTGTAGATATTTTTACTCTGCATTAAAAGCTTCGGATCCGATCTAAATCATATCCACAGTTAAAAGAACTAAAGACTCTCCCACAAACAAGAAACACGAGATACCACAGTGTCATCTCACAAAGTCGCCCATCGATTGATCCCTGGGCAAGTAGAATATCATGACACTGTACTGTACAACTCACCCAATTAAGGGGAAAAAGGAAATACTTCCACAAACATTGCGGTTCGGGTATGTTTGGGGGCTTTACTAATGAAATTGAGTGAGGTAAATATTACTTTGAATAAAAAATAAAATATAAGTGGGTTATGATGATATTTTATTTTTACTTGTTTGTGATGGAATCTTTTTGACTTTTTGTATGGAGAAGTGGAGTTTTTTGGTCTTTTGGTAGAGAAGGGGGTTACCTTTTTACCTTTTTTTTTTCTTAAATATGGTGGAAAATTTGAATTAAAAGGTTTTTTATGTGAATTTTGTTTAGAATTGGAGCTTTACCTTACTTGACTCTACTAATAGAGTTGCCAAACATAATAAATGAAAACCTAAATCTTTTTAATCTACGAAGAATCACGTTTCTTCTGTAGGACAACAAATCAATATATCCTCAGTTGAACCTGGTTTTGGAAAGGCCTATTTGTTTTCTTGGATTACATAAGAATTGAATGATAGGAATTCATGCTTAAATGAGCTTCATGGGATTTTGAAGGCAATGAGGTGTGAATAGTATGGGGTAAAGGGTGAAGGATACAAGGTATCAATGTAGATGCGAAACTTGAGTTTCTTAGGATTTGAATTATAGGCCCGAAGAGTGGAACTATCTAGAAAAATTCTAAGGCCGTAACTATAAATATTTCATTGGAGCCCACCTTTTAAATTCAAACTGCTCGATTCAGTTATTGTTACTGAAAGATTGATGCGGTGTAGAGCACATGGTTCAATAGGGCCTAACTTCTAAACCCATACCACCCACTTGTGATTCCGACCTGCTGTATTATATATCATTAGGGAAAGTTTTACTTCGTTAGATTACTACCTCATGATCGATTAATGGTACGTAGGATACATGTTTTAACATTTTGCCTTTTATGTTAATCATGCATGTTAGATGGGATGAAGTTGGGGATGGGCATGGGCGTGACAGAACTGGATGTAAATGAACTTGAGAGTGATTTAAATTATTTCTAACGCGGGCCCTGCTGGGAGAATCCATCTCATTGCTTCCGACGAAAGCAAAGCTCTGTTGCAGCATGTGGGCCTCTACAAACATGCCACATCTGCGCCCATTGAAAAGAATCCTGATTGTAGAGACTATATAAACAGGTGGCCGGCCTTTCACTCCGATCCATTGAGATCATTCCCAAGCACTATGACAATTTCTGACATATCATCTCAACAATCTCCCTCTTCTACTTCTACTCTCCCCACTCTTTCTCTAATGGATTATCTTCAGATATCCCATCTAAATCCCTCCTCTTACACCTCCCATTCATGACATCGGAAGCAGCACCGGTTTTTCAAATGTTGAAGAAGAAGAAGCGGCAAACCAATCCCTAAAAGACGATCTCCATGAATTCATCATGGATGGCGATTGGGATGCTGTGCTAAATATATACAGAGAAAACAAAGATATGGTCCAAACGGCCAAGATCACCAGCTCCAACGAAACAGCCCTGCACATTGCTATATCCGACAACAGAATCGATATTGTGGAGGAGCTTTTGAACATTATCGATGCTAATGTGATCAGACAGATGACCGACAACAAAAAGGAGAATCCGCTCCACCTTGCGGCGTCGCTGGGCCAGAGGAAGACGTGCAAGCTTTTGGTAGACAAGGATCCCGAACTGATCGGTGCTCGAAACATAGATGGAGAAACCCCTCTGTTCATAGCAGCGAGGCATGGGAAGAAGGGGGCCTTCTACGCCCTTCATCCCGAATGCCCCGATACTGGCAGTGACATTAAACATGAGATCCGCCACTGCAAGAGGAAGGATGGCAACACCATTCTTCATGTTTCCATCCATGGAGAGTACTTCGGTAAGATTGGAACTTTCTTTAGTTTTTCCTTTTCTCAATTCGGATATGGGTGGCAAAATGGGTCCGGACCTGCTAACGTAACCCCACCACCCTTGGAAAGCACTTAGATTTTAAATGTTTGCATCTTAAAATCCTCTTGTATTCAATAGATCAGATAGTCTTGATAAATTTTGCAAAGTATTTTATTTAATTATAACTACTTTTACATAAAACTGCTGTGGTTTTGTAAAAAGATCAAAGGTGAGCTAATTGTCCATTTTACAAGAAATTAAAGAAAATCACTCACTAAAATAATGCAATTACTTACTTCGAATGAAATGGGACATGAGGGTGAGTTATTTGGGCCAACCAGACATAAGAGAGTTTTAAGAGACAGATGTCATAAAAGAAATCAAGTCCACAAAATCTAACCAACTATTCAATTTAAGGTTAGGCCGAAATGGATTGTAAGCATTATTTCTATTTCTATTTACATTTAATGATCTTTGATTGAATGGTGGTAGAATTTAATGCACTTGATTTTTTTATTTTTTTTTAAAAGCCCTCTTATATTGAGCAAGTACTGAGCTAAACAAAATTTGCTACATCCCCTACTTTAGTTTTTTTTTTTTGTACCTCATACCAAAGAGAGCCCGCACACAAGTATGAAGAAGAAGCCACAAAGTAAACAAAATAGTCTACACGCATGGAAAAAGTTGCACACCGCGCAAGAGATCAATTCCTGGTAGGGTTGTAAACGGGTCAGTTCTGGTCCAGGTCCATGGTGGATCCGGACCGGAACCGTTAAAGAGAAGGTGCAACCGGATCCGGACCTGAAACCATTTCAGAATCGGTTTCTTGGCTCCGGAACCGAAACCAGAACCATATATGAGACGGGCCTGGATTCGGGGTCGGGTTAGGTAGAGAGTGATATTAAAAAAAAAAACATAGTTTTTAGGAGAGATTTTCGAAAATGGAGCTAGATGTCGAGTCTCGAGTCCATGGGTCCGAACCAAGATGGAATCGGACCTGGACCCATTTACTAATTGAGGCCTAAATAAGGATCTAGATCTGATTTTTAACAGGTCGGAACCTTCAGGTAATCGGAGAATCTGGGACCCATTTACATCCCTAATTCCTGAATAGTTGGGTGACATGTGTTGCCAACTAGCTAAGCAACCCTTATTATCTATATTTTAATGAGTATTTTGTATATACCCCCATAAGGTTTGTATGATTTGCAAATAGGCCCTGTGGTTTTTGTATTTATAAATAGGCCCCTACACTTTCATTTCAATACCTTTCATATCCCCAAAATCAATATTCCTAATGAGAATGGATAACCACTATGAAATTTGTATTGAACCTTTATGAAAATGACAGCTTTGCCCTTACATCCATTAAATAAAAATGAGTATATTATTATTTATAAAAATACCATTATTTTATTTCAAGTCTAAATTTTCTCTCTTAATAACTCTTTAATGCAAATGGAGCCTAATCATGTATTTTGAAACTTTTATCAATCTAATAGTCGACCATGCATTGATTGAATCAATTATAACCAACTATAAGCATGTGCTTTCATTGTCATTATGATTTATTTGAATCCAATTAAATAGGCCCTATACCGATAAAATCAGATTTTTGTGCGGTTCTTCTCTCACACTAAATATAATTATTAATGTTATAAGTTTTAGAGAAAAATAAACCCAAGCGTTTAAATTTATACATATAGGGATAAAGAGATGGACAAAAGTGTCATTTCACTCTAAAAAACCTTGGTGGTTGGAAGGCTACTGATTTTGAGGATACAAAAAGGTATTAAATTGAAAAGGCAAGGGCCTATGTACAAATACTAAAATAATAGGGGTCTATTTACAAATCCTACAAACCTTAGGGGGCTATATGCAAAAAGCTCTATTTTAATTGACGGTTACATTTGTAAAGAGTTGTTATGATTTCTTTAACATGCCTCAATCCAAAACTTTTAATATTTAAGAGATTCAAACCCATTACACTTGTACCTACAGCAGGTCACTATCTTCAAATAAGACATGATAGAGTTTGTGGGTCTACTACCATTACCAGATAGGTAAGGGTTTCAAAATCTACCTAAAAACAAAAAATATTTAGTCTATGAGATGTCAATAACCATCTAATTGAAGGTCAGAAAATGATGGATGAAATGCCGCCTTTGCCCTTTATTTAGTTAGACGTGGTACTATGTAAAGGAAATTCCACATCAGCCGGTAGCCCAGTTGGTGTAGCACCTCTCTTTCATGGAAATAAAAGGACCAATCTTTGGTTGCAGCGCAGAGGGAAAGAGACTTCTGTTGATGTATGTGGGTTGGGTGATACTTACTTTTAAAAAATTTCCAAAGGTCATCATACATGTTAGAAAGGCAAGTAGCTATATATAGAATTTCCCTTTTAAATGCAGATGCATGATGGATTGACCAGGAGATCCAGCGATCCCTAGGTCCTGAAGTGAAAGTACCACTCCTACACTAGTAGCCCAATATATATAATAAGGAATAAAAAAGAGCAAGGAAATCAAGCAATGTGAAAAAAAGGTCCAATGGGCTTGCAAAATAGAAAATTGGCTTCATAGCCTTAGATGGATAGATGGAAAGCTAAATCCCAAAACTCTCTTAAATATTAATGTAAGCCTAGTTGCCCCACTTTACCCTGTTGTTCTTATTATTATTATTATTATTATTTTGGGGGTAGGTGGTTTTGTTTGTATCTAGTACGGTAGTCTGACCCACAAACTCCACAGGAAGTCCAATTTTAAAAGGCAGGAGAGAACTTTCACAAGGCCAATCCATTCACAGCTTATTTGGTGAGGCACCTCCCTAACCAGCGATCAATTCAGGAATGTTGCATTGATAGTGTGGTACTTACGTTAATGTGTGTGAGTACATACTTCAAACAAAAGGAGAAAACGAAAAGAACTTTCATGAGCAGCTGTAAGAATTAGCTGCTAAGATTAAGTGTCTAAATTGATTATTTGAGCACCCTAGTCTAAATTGATTATTTGAGTACCCTACCAATTTCACCATTTACCATGGAAGAACACCCATTTGGGTGGTCGTTATCTTATTGCATCATATTAAATTGCTGCTCACTGTATTACTTTCCATCCATTGAAAAAATCTTACAGTGGCCATTTGTGCATTTGTAGAGTTGGCTTTTCAAATCATTAATTGGTACCCGGAGCTCATGGTGTATAATAACGAGAAAGGACAAACAGCTCTCCATTTGCTTGCACTAAGTGCGTCAGCTTTCAAAAGTTGGAGTGACTTGGGACTTCTTGAAGACTTCATCTATCGCCGTGAGCTATAACGCGCGTGCTCTCTCTCTCCTCCTTTATTTATATATATATATATATATATATATATATATAGCAAGGCTCTCTTTAAGTTTAAATTTAGAATAAAATCTTATAAGCTAATGCTTATAGGGTCCACCTTTGGACCATCCAAATGGACCAAATATATGACCTTTCTAAATTGCACATGTCCACCAACTTTCGGTCAAATCCGAATTTACTGGACCGTTGGATCGACTATGCATCGATTCGAATAGACTATTGACCATTAAACATTTGGGCCCATATGGAGATGATAGAAATCACGGTTATGACTGATTTTTTGCAGAGAGGAAGATCTCAGGGAGTTCTTGAAATCCCCCCCACCCCCATCCCTATGTGAGTCTCTGGGTAGGCCCCACCACACACTTGAGCTTACCTTATCTTAAGCTTGAGCTTTAGAGAGCTGGCCTCATATATATATATATATATATTTATATATATATATGAGAATCCTCATGTGCATCCATCCCTCACCATAGGGTGAGGGACACTTCCATAAATGAGAATATTTAAGTACAAAAGTGATTTTTCAAATACATAGGGTGAAGTACACTTCCTTCTCTTCATGTGCAAAAAGGAAAAATACCCTCACCCTATGGTGAGGGATAGATGCACATGAATGTCCCTCATATAAATATATATATATATGGGGCCAGCTCTCCTAAGTTCAAGTTTATGATAAGGTAAACTCAAGTGTATGGTAGGGCCCACCTGGGGACCCACATGGGGATGGGAGTTCGGGGGGATTTCAAGGACTCCCTGAAATCTTTATCTCTGAAAAAAATTAGCCCCAACCGTGATTTCTATCATCTCCATATGAGCCCAAAAGTTTAATGGTCAATAATCCATTCGGATCGATAAATAGTCGATCCAACGGTCTAGTAAATTCGGATACGACCGAAAGTTGGTGGACATGTGCAATTTAGAGGGGTCCTCTAAATTGCACATGTTTACCAACTTTCGGTTAGATCCGAATTTACTGGACCCTTGGATTGACTTTGTATCGATCCGAATGGACTATTGACCATTAAACTTTTGGGCCCATATGAAGATGATAGAAATCACGGTTGGGCTGATTTTTTGCAGAGAGGAAGATCCAAGGGAGTCCTTGAAAACCCTCCCACGCCCATCCACATGTGGGTCCCCAAGTGGGCCCCACCACACACTTGAACTTATCTTATCCTAAGCTTAAGCTTAGGAGAGCTATACACACACACACACATACACACACATTAGTGCAGTAGTCTTGCGCCCAACGCAAGCCATAATTAAAAAAATATTAAAATTTTTAATTAAAAATATTTCCAAATACTTTAATAAATTATAAATAAATATTAATATATAATTTATAATAAAGATGAAAACTCATTAGAGAAATTTTACGTAGTTGAAAATATTTAGAGAAAGGTCAAGTAAATAGTAAAGATTTTAGGACCTTGATTTTATAATATTCATGCTTAGCTATAAATTAAGTGTCATTTCAGAATTAAATGTGGATTCTGGAATTAATTGGCTTCGACAATGGGCCCCACAGATTAATTAATCCTATCCAATATCTAAAGAAAAATAAGGAGAAAAATGTTCTTAATGGGCCCCTTAGATTAATCTTACTGAATATTGAAAGGAAAATAAGGAGAAAGAATTAGCAGAATACAGCCTATGAAAATAACACCTGCTCTGATATCAAAAAAGCTATTCATGTTTTGGTATAAAAAAAAGAGTGGCTCCCGTAAATTATGATTTGGAAATAAAGAAGACTTGAAAATTTATTTGGTTAAATTAGTAAATATAAATTATTATATACTAAGTGTGGATTTTAAAATTAATTGGCTTCCACAATGGTCCACACGGATTAACCATACCAAATACTGAAAGAAAAAATAAGAAAAAAAGTAGCAAAATACTGTCTACGAAAGTGCCCCAAATTTATACAACTTAGATCTGACATGAGGGTCCCACAAATTGATATGCAATAACATTTAATACGTACATGTTCATCGATTTTTAAAATCATAGCCAAAGAGCCTTTATTCTTTTTTTCTTTTTGTTAGCTTAATAATACGTGGGGCCCTTTGAAGGTAACTAAAGAAAAGTTATTATTGTATGCTATGTTTTAGGGAATGTATAAGTATCTTATTTTAAGAATATCTTAGCTTTGCATTGAAATCTTTTAGGTGATGAGATTAGATTAGAAGGGTAATTCCGGAATGTGGCATTGCAAAAAGTTTGAGGATGCGCCACGTGTCATCCTCCCAGGAAGTTCCCTGTTGCCATGTGTTGTTGTCCCATGGAATTACCTGCTGCTTTACTATATATAATATAATATGGAAAATATTCATGTGCATACATCCCTCATAGTAAATGGGTACCCAATTTTCCGATTATCCAGAGGTTTTGACCAGTTAAAAACCGAGTTTGGGTCCTTATTTAGGCCCCGATAAGTAAATGGGTCCGGTTCCACCTTGGTTCGGACCCGTGGACCCGAGACCTAACCTATGACCTCAATTTTTAAAAATCTCTCCTAAAAATCATATATTTTTTTTAATATCATTCTCTACCTAAACCCAAACCCTGATCCAGATCCGTCCCATATATTGTTTTGGTTCCAGTTCCGGAGCCAAGAAGCCGGTTCCAAAATGGTTACAGGTCCAGATCCGATTCCACATTCTCTTTAACGGTTCCGGTTTTGGGTCCAACATGGACCCCGACCGAAACCGACCGATTTACAACCCTAATCCCTCACCATATTATGGTGAGGGACCATATAGTTGGGCCAACTTTATAATACATCAAAACCATCTACATACATGCCTCCCTAAATTACTTTGGATCCATTGAGTTTTCACCTATCCGAATGGATTAGACCGTTGGATCGAGGGTCAATTTATGGGCCATGGATGAAAGGGTTTAAGACATGGGACTGACCCCAAACTTTGTATATGGGCCCATCAAAGATGTCCCTTTCCATCCCCCACAAGTCCCATGGTCAATGAGGCCCTAGGTGAGCCCCATTAAGTTTGTACGTCACCATGTGGTAAGGGATGGATACATATATATATATATATATATATATATGATAAATTCTCAAAGACGCCCCCACTTTAAAAATGCCCCTTTTTACACCTCCTTTTTTTTTTTTTTTTTTTTTTTTTTTTTTTTTTTTGTCATAGGGCCCATTTTGAGTAAATCTAATCTTTTCACACACACTACCCCCTCCTTCATGAATAGTCACAAGTCCAAGATTGACACTCATCCAACCTTTCCTCACCGTTGGATTGAAATCATGATAAAATAATGTCCCTAAACCATTAGATATTAGGGCCATAGATCAAAAGGTTAAGATGGTCTTATGAACTCAAGATTTTTCATTTAGGTAGGCCTCATATGGATCTTTCCATCTAATGAAATTCCATGATCATCATGTGTCCCAGGGGACCTAACTAGGAGGGGCGTTTTCTCCAAAAAAAATGCTTGGACACTATGCAACGCTCCACATATATATAAATATATATATATATATATATGAGTATGGCTCTCATAAGCTGCAATTTATGTTATCCTAAGCTGCAACAGTGTTAGTCCTACAAATTAAAGTCGACTGTCTTTGTTTTTGGCATGATGGAAGTGGAAGATCAAGTTATGATTAGATTTATCTTGATTTTGGAGACGATGATTTGAAGCAATTTACGATGGAGATCTCTCTTTATATATATATATATATATATATATATATGAGAAATTCTCATAACCGCCCCATTTCAAAAGGGGCGTTTATGCACCTTTTGATTTGCCCAATTAAATGATGCCACGTCACAGTATAGTTGTAGAATATTGGAGAGAGAAACCAAGAGAATAAGGAACCATGTTACGGATAAAAACCTCCTTTGAATACACCTATTATTTAGAAGATTTAAAAAATTATAGGAAAGCATTAGAAAGAGATAGTCAAGAGATGTTTTTATCCACATTGGACCCACCACGAGACAATGGAAATATCAATCAATCCTAATCAAATTTCACTCCAACTTGGGCCCACTATGAAATTATAAAAATACCAAGTTTCTTATATTTATCAATCTTAGGTTGGGTTGTTTATGGACCCCACTAAGAACCATCGTGTGAAATTGAAAATTTTAAGCCTTTTTAGTGATCATTTAATAGTGGGCCCATTAAAATTGGGTTGGGAGAACAAAATGGAGATAAATTAGGGATGTGGACATTGGTAGAAAGGAGAGAAATAAGGGGAGTAAAATTAGGAGAGGAGAAAAAATAGGAGATTAAATGGTGGACCAAAATAAAGATTCACGTAAGTAACCCCTCATTAATTATGTCCTCTTTTCATTGGTTGTTCAAAATGGGCGTTTTACTTTAAAAAACACCCCAAGCATTTTGTAGCCCTCCTCATATATATATATATATATATATATGACTCCTCAGCTTAAGCTTATGATAAAATCTCGTAAGCTCATGCTTGTTGGGCTCACCTTTGATCCATCCAAATGGACCAAACACATGACCCTCCTAAATTGCACACGTCTATCAACTTTTGGTCAGTTCCAAATTTATTGGACTATTGGATCGACTATATATCAATCTAAATGAACTGTTGACCATTAAAGTTTTAGACTCATATGAAGATGATAAAAATCACGGTTGAGGCTGATTTTTTTGCAGAGAGGAAGATCCCAAGTGGTTGGGTCCTCTCTTTTACAGAATTAGAGGAGATTTTGGTTGAGGACCATCCAAACTCGACTTGATTGGCACTTCTTCTTTCCCGTACCCGACCGGCCGGACCCCCTTCGTGATGGGTGTGAAACTTTTTAGGCCAAGCACACTGCATGACTAGTATGGGTTAGATTGGGTTTTCGAATGGATTTGTTTTATTTTAAAATATAAAACATATGTGATGGATGGAAATGAATTACATAACTCGGAATGGCGCACACAGCCTACTATCACTTGAGCTACTATAGTCTCACATTGAAAGGTTAACTAAGTAATATATAAGTTAAAAGACATATGGGGTGGGGTGGATCAAGCACAACCAAAAGCCAAACCCGCACTGTAACTGACTTGGTCCAAAGCCTAGAAACACATACTCGTCTCCAACCCGACCAATTCACTACTAACCTCGGGCGGTTTCTATCTAAATGCAATTCATTGCCATCACTAGCTAAAGAGGGTTGGAACCCTATGAAAGACCCAGCCTTCGAGAGGGAAACTAGCTCAAGTAAGGAGAGAGCCTAATTACTGGATGGTTTTAGTTGAGGGTTACTTAAGCTGGGAAAGACATGCCTTCGCAAGGATTAGTTTTGGTTGAGGATTGTGGATAACATGTATTAGTCTCAACCAAACCTTATCCCATTTAATAGTCAAGTTGCAATTTTCAATTTAGTTTAGTCAATTACCAGTCAAAAGTGGACTGACCATTCGTTTTTTTTTTTTTAATCGGAGGGTTCCCAACCCTTTGGCTGGACTAATCCCTCTGGCCCAGAAGGAAGTTGGGTAAACACCCCTATTGCCTCAATGTGGTAGCACTAGTATACTCAACTTTCTATTTCTGAAGAAGGGAAAACTAAGGGTCGATAACCTCTAGCTCCGAAAGAAGGAAGAACAGTGGTCCTGACCACTCGGCCAACCCCTTAGGGTTGACTGACCCTTAGTTAACTAGCTAGATTTGGGTTGAGTTGATGAGTAATTGTAAGCTGGATAGGGTCCAATCCAATGTGAGTTGACAGACTGAATAGAAAGTTTAGTCTCGGCCCAAATTCAACCCATGTATCCATCAAGTCAAACAGAACCTAGAGTTCGAACCCTACTCGAAATTAAAAGATCATCTGGAACCCTAGTTTACTTGGTTGAATTCGGGCTGTGTTAATGACCCCAATGGTTTTTGGGCTAGCAGTCTTAAGCAGTTAGTATTAAAGGAAAATGGCTCAGCATCTGATTTGAAGTCAAGAATTGAATAGCCAGTGATGTCAGGCACTGGAGCTGATATTTAATAAATAGCTAATCTACAACCGAACTGTAAATTTGTAGGGCGACTTACCGTATAAACGTGCCCTATGTCCTATATTTGGTTGCTAGTGTTACCTCCCTAGCTCCACTGTGAAGTGGAAAGGATACTAATCTATTTTCATGTGTAGGTTTGATTGTTGACTCCGCCGGGTTTGAGATGCCCTCAGAATTCAAGGAGGAACAGCATTCAGATATTCTTCCAATTCTGGGAAATTACAAAACCTGTTTGGACTCACTTAAGAGGTGGAAGAATAAGGTTATTAATGCTATTGGTAATGCATCGTCCTTCATATTTTTTTACTTTACATTTTTTTTTTCCGGTTCAGAGTTACAATGTAGATTGGAACTATTTGTTAATAACTCATAAGCGAGTTAAAGAAGGAAAAAAAAAAAAGATACCTACAATAGTAATTTGAAAATTGAGGAATGGGGCTGAGAGACGGTTTATTGAGCATAATAACTTGAGCAGTCAAGTTTGACAAGAGTACTTAATCAAAATTAACAACAATAATTTGATTTACTCAACTTAAGGAATTATTAAGGTTTATGGGCTTAGGCAAGTCAAAACAAGGAATTATTTAACTGTGCTAACTTAGGCAAAGTCAAAACAAGTTTTTAGATATAAGAGAATACAAGGTAGTGTGCAAAGGTGAACAAGATAGTTATAGGTCACACAGTACCAAATACCTCACAAAATACCAAGGTGATTGTGGATTAGTTATTTCATCAAAAGTTAGTCGGATTAGACATTCTTAGACATCTGATCTAATGCTTTGAAAAAATACAGCCAAATTGAAGCGAACAATTCATAGTCAGGCTCCAAATAGCATTGTTTAATACGAATATATGTTTTTTTTTTAAATGACCAATCCAGATGCCCTATGTTACATCGGGCCTCTGGGTCCCACTATAATGATCTTGTGCGCGTTTATGCGGAAACATGAATCACCGTGATCAAACGTGCAATCAACCACATAAAAAAAGAGAAAATCAAACACATAGAATTTATGTGGTTCGACAAACTTGCCTACATTCACTGGAGAGAAACTCGACTTTCCTTTGAGTTCCACTCTCTATGATGTGCAGTAGTTCACATGGGTTATACATTACATCAATATATAATACTCTTTTTCTTATCCCCAAGAAATTATATCTTAATCAATAAGAAAGTCCTAGTACAATTATGAAAATACGCGTGATCCTGAATCCACTTGGTCTGGACCTACTAGGCCAACACATGATATGATGTGTGGTGGCACTCGGTGCATGACTTATGAAGTGATGAGGGTTTTTGTTCTGAAATTTGGATCTTTGAGGGAACCTCAGGATTTTGAGGGCAGCTAAAACTCACTTATTGGCACAAACCTACATCTTAATTGCTCGAAACAAATTCTTCGATCTACTTGTTAAATTGGTAGGCCAAATATCTGAATGCATCACTATTAAAGTCTTCATGTGTAAATAAAATGTAGAAAAAAAATCGTGCTTTAGGAGTGATGCATACGATAGCTATTGTACCTTGTCTAACATTCAATATATTTTTGTTTTCAGTCGATAGGGCATGGGATAGGAAGGACGTTAGAGGAAATGAAGACATGGAAAAGCAGCAGTCGCATGTGCAATCTACAAGTAAGTTTGAGTTCTATGTTTCTAGAAAGTTTTAGATGTGCTAAAGATGGCATGAGAAAACAAGAAAGGAATCGCCACATTAATACAACTTGAGAGTGGCTATCTACACACTACAAAAATCCCCCCATACACTGTAATTTTTTAAAACAAATTAAAAAAAATCCCTAAATTACCCCTCTCCCTCTCCTCCCCTCCCCTCCCCTCTCTCTCCCTCTCCCTGCTCCGGCCACCCTCGTCGCCGACACCGATCCCTCTCGCTCTCTATCTTCCTCTCCCTATCTCTCTCCCTCGCCCTCGCCCGTGCCCGCCCTCTCCTTCTCTCTTTTCCCATTTCCCCCTTTTCCGACAACACCATCCCTCTCCCTATCTCCCCCTCTCTCTCCCTCGCTTTTCCTCTCTCCCCTCTCTCCTCGCTTGTCGTTGGCCCCCGCCCGAAATCCCTCCTCCCTCTGCTTCTCACTCTCTCTCTTGCTCACCGCCCGTCACAGGCAGTCCCCGCCCGCCCGCCCTCTTCCTCTTCCGCCCTTCCCCCGCCATCATCACTCTCCTTTTCCCCAGCCCAGTCTTCCTCTCTTCCTCCTTCTCTTCCCTCCTATCAATCTCCCTCTCCCTCCCTTTCTCTCACTCCGCTTCGGCGGCACTAAAGGGATGGTGGGGGTAGGGCTGGGGGTGGGTTGGGGATGGGGATGGGGATGGGTGGGTGCAGAAAGACCTGAGAGCAGGGATAAGGAGAGAGAGGGAAGGAGAGGGAGATGGGTCGGTGCAGGGCGGCGGCGGGTGGGGTTGCCGGAGCAAGGAGAGGGGTAGTTTAGGGTTTTTATTATTTTTGAAAATTTTTAAATTACAGTTTGTTGAGGGATTTTTACAGTGTGTAGGTAGCAGGACTCATACAACTTTTGAATTAGACAGTTTTCTCCTTGAACTTTCCCATCCAAATGAGGCGTTAGCTTATTGTCCACAAAAACAGCCATAAGTCCAGACTCCGGACTGTTTGGAGGAGAAAAGTGACACAAAATGTGAATGGTAGCATTTGACGCAAATATACCAACGATCGAACCACTAACTTCACATCAGTTCTCACTCAGTTTCACAAACAGAAAATTGGAGTAGGACTGCGACTCTTATCGTTTCATTCTTTTTTTTTTTTAAAGATGACTTTCCCTGATGCAAAATGAGACTTTCCAAGAAAAACAGTCATGAAGGGTTTTTTTGGTAATTTTCTTCCATAGTCCCATGAAAATTTAAGAGGGTGATTGATTGTTATAATTAAAGGAAATGGAAGATGAGATAATAAATCCCCCTCCATGATATAAGATTAGGAAATGGAACTTGCTCTATTTGATATCAATAGAGGGATCTGTTGAGAACCGCTCCTTCTCACCTGGATTTGGACCATTGTGGATCCGCACCTCATTCATAGATTAGATCCATATCTGGATCTAACATAGAACCTATGTGTTGTATCTGAATCTAGCATCAACTAAAAATATGGAATCGGTTCCGGACCTGGATCCAAAATAAGATGTGGAGTGCATTAGTATAATTGGGTATAAGGGCTCTGAAATGAATTTTTATATAAACAAGTGAAGTTATTAAATGGGAAATGATTAAAGCTAAGGAGACCCTCAAATATCAGTGTGGAACTATTAAATGAAAAATGATTAAAGCTAAGTAAATCCTCAAATATCAATGATATTCAAAGAAACGTAGGCCATTAAAACTTATAAATTTTTAATTGGTAGATCTAATTGTCCGAGATCTTTGTCTCATGTTGGAACATACAAGGATCTGGATCCAAATCCAGTTCTGAATATAACGGATCTCATATGCTTGAGAGTCCCAAACTGAATCCAAAATTTTCTGAGATCCAAACATTGGTTCCACGTCTGGTTTACTTCGAATCAAAGACTTTAGATAGTGGGATGATCAGATGCCCATTCGAAACCCCAATCATGCCAATGTCTCCAAGCAATTGTGCTACAACATGTGACAGAGTTCATTTGTACTACATAGTGGCAAACATTAGTTGGAGTGGCAAGTTCCTTGTCCATGATCTAACATTGGATTGGTGAATAACTTTTCTCTTTACTTTTAATGTACTGTACACTCTCTGTGTAGGCGAAGAGAGAAGACAAGCCACTGGAGATCCTAATCCAGGCGACGAGGTTCAGGAACAGTGCATGGATTGCGATCGTGATCATATCAACGGTAATTTGTTTTAGGGATAATTTTATGCCGATGGTTCAACTAAGAGCCTAATTTTCTATCATATCAATCCATCCTCAATGTTTACTTTGGTCTTTACTTTTATTTTTTTCTTTCTTTAAAGGTAAGTGAATTTTTTTTTAAAACTTCAGAGGAGGAACCCCCTCCCCAAAATACAAGAATTAGTGCACCATCACTCCCCTATGCCACCCCAATAAGATGATGGCTATGCCAAGCATATGGTGACCTGCAACAAGTGAGGCTAAGAGAAGGGAACAAAAAATTGGAAAATACATACATCGTGTGGTGATGATTTAGCAGGAAATTGGCATTGATCAAAGGAGGTCAGTAGATTGGCCATCGGCTCTACGATGAAAATAGGTCAGGTTCAAGTCTTGTATGCTGGATCCAAACTCAAATTAGATTGGCCATTGGGAACCTGTACACGAATGGGGTCCAAGTTGCGGGACCCCTATACACATACCTGGAATTTAAATGAAGGCCCAGACTCGAACCTAGACACATAGGAAAATATATATCAAGGTCCAATTACTTATATAGCATATAATACACCTACGTATTAATATTGATATACTTAAAGTGTTCAGCATATATATTAATTTGAACTCTTCAGATAACCCACTTTTAGAATGCATCTTTTTTCCAAGAATATTTTTTTGGGCCTGATGCCCATCTGTAGTTAATCCAATCCTTTCAGCCCACATTGGCCAATCTTTGTCATCGCAGCCCAAATTTTACACAGTTTCAGCCATTATTGACTGTTAGATTTTAGCTTACATAGTTTACAACCATTAAATTTTAAGGACTTAAGGGCGGGGACCCTCACATTTATATCAAATGCCAACAACTTAAAATGTGAGGGTGCCCACCCCTATCTCTCATATAAGGGAGAAAGGGAGAGTGACTCTACAAGAGCCCACGTTAGCGCCCATGAGTTTTCCTTTCCAGAAATTACTTAGAATAACAAACACTACTTTGGCTTTGATGTGGCCCACTAACCTCTCCAAATCACAGCCACAATTATCTCAAGCTCATCATATTCTCTCTCTTAATTTGGTTTACCCATCACTAAGGATATTTATTCCCAACAAAATCGAATCAATCCAATTGTAAAACCAATCCTCTAAAACTAATCCCTATATTATAGGAGTTTCTTCTCATCTCCATGTCTCCCTCCCTATCTCATCTGTCACTCTCCATACCACACCAGCCCCAAACCTTTTATCTCACTATCTCTCAACTCACCCTCCAATGAGATCTCTACAACTTTCCTTGATAATATTGTTTTTCAGATTTACAATGATCTTAATTTCTTCTTGAAGTGTAATAAGGTGAGCAGAGGCCTTTCGTCATATTTGGTTCTAGCTTAAATTGTTCTTACATGTAACAATGACGTGGATTTTCCTTTTTAGGTTTAAACAAGTGGCTCATGTTTGAGTTTTTTTTATTATCAATGGAGATTCTACCTTAGCCAAATTGATAACGAAGAGATATTCGAGTTCCAGGTGGAGGTGTAGTGTCGCTACTCTAGATATAATAATCAATTTGCTATATAGCAATAAAGATATTTTCTAACAATTTCAAAAGTGCAGGGGTCATATAAGTTGATTTTGGATGGTGAGCATGTGTAGAACTATTTGTACAGATTTTTAATTGATCTATCAAATTTAAGAATAGTCTAGATTAGGTTATATGCATGGCAGAGATTTTTCACGCATTTTGATAGGTTTCTTTTATATTTATTTATTTTTATAATATTTAAAATTTTATCATAATTTATTTTTTGGCTGCGGCATAGTACGGGCATTTGTTGATAGTCTATACTTAAAGCCTAATATATGTGTATGGGATTTTACAAATAACTAATTTTTGGGATGGCCCCTTTCTTCAATCGCATTTTTCAAAGGCTTTCAACACACTTTTACAAATAACAAACATTTGTAGTCGAAGTGAACACACACACAACACAACGGTTATCATACGCGCCCGATGCACAAGTTGCGCACTGGGGTGGGGCTCACCTGATTGGCTATCCATGTGGACCATAAGATCTCCCTATGTACATGGGCTCAACTGGGTTTGCACCCATTAGAATAGAGTATACATTGTTAGATCAACTGTATATCGATCTGAATGGACTGTAGGTCGTCAAACTTGCGGGACCCAGATAGAGATGATGGGATGATCGTTTGGGCTGGATCTTTTGTAGAGGGGAGGGGCCAAGGTGATCTTCAAATCCCCCAGGTCCCTGCCCCAGATGGGCCCTACCGATAGGTGCGTGAGCACCCTTTCTTCCCTCCCCTCAATCATCATCCTAACCATCCAATCAATGCCCGACTAGCTTTCACCATCCAAATGAGTACAAAGTTGAACCAATGGTTTAGTCCATTCTGGTTGGTGCCAAACTCAGAATTGGTGACCATCACAGGGGTAAATTTTTTGTGATCGTCTGGAATGGATCATAAGGTAGGCTCCACTGGATGTTTAGGCATGTTGTGCTCACTTTATCATGTGCACCTGTTTTTGGCAGAGTTTTCTCCCATTTATCCTAGACATAGCTAATGCATTGTGTGCATCTATAGTGGGGGCCACCTAATGCTACATCTAAGTGGACCACACAAACACCTCCCTTGCCAAAGTTCACATACCGCATGTTGTGCACCCCTAGTAGGGCCCACTTACTAGTCCATCTAAGTGGAGGAAAACACCGCGCCCTATAGTACACACTCCCCTCATGTTTGGATAGATTCGAGAGGATTGGGCCACGTTGGATTCATTGCACATCCATTAAAATGAACTGAACTCGTGGACCCTAAATGATAGGATTAGAATGATTAGATGGCGCTATTTTTCACAAAGGCACCCATGTAGATCTTAAAGTGCCTTAGGTCCATCCTAACTTGCGCAGCAGGTGAGCCCCACAGCTCAGCGCACATGGACAACTCGAGGTACACGCCATGGGGTCACGTGCTACCCACCTTGGGATGGGACTTGAGGTAATTTGGAGACCCAGGTGGGGCCCTCCTCTGCATAAAAAACCCATCCCAATCTGATCATCCTAACCCTATTATGCAGTTTCCACGAGTTTAAGTACATTCGAATGGAGTGTGTAATCAATCCAACAAGCAAGCTCGGTGGGACCAGTGACATTGGGGGAGGGGTGGTCCACCTAAATGGTCTAGTGGTGGGCCCATGCATATGTTTGTGTGTGTTTGCATATACACATTATATGGTTGAGCCTCTCCTTAGCTCACTGGAACGGGGGCAACCTCGTTTGCTCACACATGTGAGGACCATTATTGTCCCATCTGAGTGGACGAACCAATGGGGACCCCAAAAAGTCACGGTCGAGGGGCTAGGCACCCATCCAAATGGACTCGACCATTGGATAGACCCCTTCTTTATTGTCCTTTATATAAATGAGGTCAATCTCATAACTTTAACCCCTTGGATCAATGGGTCTCAAGTATGTGGAGAGGAGGATGCAGAGCACTAGAGGAAGATGTGGACGATGGTGCCAGTGCCAGAAATTTGGCATTCCTAAACTGCTGGAGTAAGAACATGGATCAGGAAGGTCGTTTTCGCCATGTAAGGGAATCCCTTGGAAAGGCATGTTGTCCTTAATTAAAACTTTAGTTAAAAATTTCTACCACAATTTGAAAGTTTTGAAACTTGTATGCTTTTATTTTTTTAAATGCTAAAACTTG
>QPKB01000002.1:8206358-8263995 GCA_003546025.1 Camphora micrantha
TTTTCATTACCTTTCATATCCCCAATCCAATATTCCTAATGAGAATGGGATAACCCTATGAAATTTGCTATTGAACCTTATGGAAAATGACAGCTTTGCCCTTACATCCATAAATAAAAAGAATATATTATTATTTATAAAAATACCATTATTTTATTTCAAGTCTAAATTGTCTCTCTTAAATCTTAATGCAAATGGAGCTAATCATGTATTTTGAACTATTTATCAATCCATAGGTTCGACCATGCATTGATTGAATCAACTATAATAACTATAAAGCACTGCTTTCATTGTCATTATGATTTATTTGAATCCCAATTAATAGGCCCTTATCGATAACATTAGTTTTTGTGTGGTTCTTCTCTCACACTTAATATAATTATTAATGTTATAATTTAGAGAAAATAAACCCAGCGTTTTAAATTATACATATAGGAATAAAGAGATGGACAAGTGTCATTTCAGTCCTAAAAACTATGGTGGTTGGAGGGCACTATTTTGAGGATACAAAAGGTATTAAATTGAAAAGGCAAGGGCCTATGTACAAATACTAAAATAATAGGGGTCTATTTACAAAATCTACAACCTTAAGGGTATATATGCAAAAGCTCTATTTAAATTTACGGTTACATTTGTAAAGAAGTTGTTATGATTTCTTAACATGCCTCAATCCAAAACTTTTAATATTAAGAGATTCAAACCCATTACACTGTACCTACAGCGGTCACGATCTTCAAATAAGACATGATAGAGTTTGTGGGTCTACTACCATTACCAGATAGGTTAAGGGTTTCAAAATCTACCTAAAACAAAAATAATTTAGTCTTATGAGATGTCAATAAACCTCTAATTGAAGGTGAGGAAAATGATGGATTGAAATGCGCCTTTGCCCTTTATAGTTAGACGTGGTATATGTAAGAAATCCACATCAGCCGGTAAGCACAGTTGGTGTAGCACTCTTCCTTTCATGGAAATAAAGGACCAATCTTGGTGATCTCGAGGGAAAAGAGGACTTCTGTTGATGTGATGCTGGGTTGGGTGAACTTACTTTTAAAAAATTTCACAAGGTCGCATAAACATGTAAAAGGCAAATAGCTATATATAGAATTTCCCTTTAAATTGCAGATGCATGAGATTGACCAGGAAATCCAGGATCCCTAGGTCCGAAGTAAAAGTACCCACTCCACACTAGTAAGCCAATTATATAATAGGATAAAAGAGCAAGGAAATCAAGCAATGCTGAACAAAAGGTACAATGGCTTGCAAAATAGAAAATTGGCTCATAAGCCTTAGATGGATAGATGGAAAGCTAAATCCCAAACTCTCTAAAATTATTAATGTAAAGCCTGTTGCCCCCCACTTTACCCGTTGTTATGTTATTATTATTATTATTAATTATTATTATTATTGGGGTAGGTGGTTTGTTTGTATCTAAGTACGGTAGTCTGAGACACCCACAAACTTCCACAGGAAGTCCATTTAAAAAAAGGCAGGAGAGAATTTCCAAGGCCAATACCATTCACAGCTTATTTGGTGAGCACCTCCCTAACCAGCGATCAATTCAGAATGTTGCATTTGGATAGTGTCGGTACTTAACGTTAATGTGGTGTGCAGGTTTAACATACTTCAAAACAAAATGCGATGAAGAACGAAAAGAAACTTATCGATGAGCAGCTGTTTAAGAATTAGCCTGCTAAGATTAAGTTAGTCTAAAATTGATTATCTTGAGCACGCCTTAGTCTCTAAATTGATTTATTGAGTTACCCCTACCAATTTCACCAGTTTACCAAATGGTAAGAACCACATTTGGGTGGCTCGTTTATCTTATTGCATCATATTAAATTGCTGCTCACTGTATTACTTTCCATCCATTTTGAAAATCTTACATGTGGCCATTTGTGCATTTGTAGAGTTGGCTTTTCAAATCAGTTAATTTGGTACCCGGAAGTCATGGTGTATAATAACGAGAAAAGGACAAACAGCTCTCCATTGCCTTGCACTAAGTGCGTCAGCTTTCAAATAAGTTGGAGTGACTTGGACGTACTTCTTGAGACTTCATCTATCGCCGTGAGCTATAACGCGCGTGCTCTCTTCTCTCTCCTCCTTTATTTATATATATATATATATATATATATATATATATAGCAAGGCTCTCTTTTAAGTTTTAAATTTAGAATAAAATCTTATAAGCTAATGCTTATAGGCGTCCACTTTAGGACCATCCAATGCGACCAAATATATGACCTTTCTTAAATTGCACATTGTCCACCAACTTTCGGTCAAATCCGAATTTACTGGACCGTTGGATCGACTTATGCATCGACTCGAATAGACTATTTGACCATTAAACACATGGGCCCATATGGAGATGATAGAAATCACGGTTATGACTGATTTTTGCAGAGATGAAGATCTCAGGGAGTTCTTGAAAATCCCCCCCACCACCATCCCTATGTTGAGTCTCTGGGTAGGCCCCACCACAACACTTGAAGGCTTTACCTTATCTTTAAGCTTGAGCTTTAGAGAGCTAGGCCTCATATTAAAATATGTATTTATATATATATTATGAGAATCCTATGTGCTCCATCCTCACCATAGGGTGAGGGACACTTCCATTTAATGAGAATATTTTAAGTACAAAAGTGATTTTTCAATAATTAGGGTGAAGTCCACTTCCTTCTCTTCATGTGCAAAAGGAAAAACCCTCACCCTATGGTAGAGGGATGAAATGACACATGAATGTCCCCTCATGATAATTTATATATGGGGCAGCTCTCCTAAGTTCAAGTTTATGATAAGGTAAAACTCAAGTGTATGTAGGGCCCACCTGGGGACCATGGGGATGGGAGTTCGGGGGGTTCAAGGACTCCCTGAAATCTTTATCTCTGAAAAAAAATTAGCCCCTACCGTGATTCTATCATCTCCATATGAGCCCAAAAAGTTTAATGGTCAATAATCCATTCGGATCGATAAATAGTCGATCCAACGGTCTCGTAAATTCGGATACGACCGAAAGTTGGTGGACATGTGCCAATTTAGGGGTCTCTAAATTGCCACATGTTTACCAACTTTCGGTTTAGATACCGGAATTTACTGGACCCTTGGATTGAACTTTGTATCGATCCGAAATGGGACTATATGACCATTAACTTTTGGGCCCATCATGAAGATTATAAGAAATACGTTTGGGCTGATTTTTTTGCAGCAGAGGAAGATCCAAAGGGAGTCCTTGTAAAACCCTCCCACGCCCATCACATTGTGGGCCCCAAGGTGGGCCCAACCACAACTTGACTTATCTTATCTAAGCTTAAAGCTTAGGACGGAGCTATACACACACAGCACACACACACACACATTAGTGCAATAGTCCTGCGCCCAACGCAGGCCATAATTAAAAAAAAATAAAGTTTTTAATTAAAAATATTTCTAAATACTTTAATAAATTATAAATAAATATTAATATATAATTTATAATAAAGATGAAAAATCATTAGAGAAATTTTACGTAGTTGAAAATATTTAGGGAAAGATCAAGTAAATAATAAAGATTTTAGGACCTTGATTTTATTATATTCGTACTTAGCTATAAATTAAGTGTCATTTCAGAATTAAATGTGGATTTCGGAATTAATTGGCTTCCACAATAGGCCTCATAGATTAATTAATCCTACCAAATATCTAAAGAAAAATAAGGATAGAAATGTCTATAATGGGCCCCTTAAATTAATCTTACTGAATATTGAAAGGAAAATAAGGAGAAAAAAATTAACAGAATACAACCTATGAAAATAGCACTTGCTCCGATATCAAAAAAGCTATTTGTGTTTTGGTATAAAAATAAAAAAAAGTGGCTCCCGTAAATTATGATTTGGAAATAAAGAAGACTTGAAATTTTATTTGGTTAAATTAGTAAATATAAATTATTATATATTAAGTGTGAATTTTAAAATTAACTAGCTACCACAATGGTCCACACGGATTAACCATACCAAATACTGAAAGAAAAAAAGTAACAAAATACTGTCTACGAAAGTGCCCCAAATTTCTACAACTTAGATTTGACATGAGGGTCCGACAAATTGACATGCAATAACATTTAATACATATATGTTCATCAATTTTAAAATCATAGCCAAAGAGCCATTATTCTTTTTTTTTTTTTTTTTGTTATCTTAATAATACGTGGGGCCTTTTGATGGTAACTAAAGAAAAGTTTTTATTGTATGCTATGTTTTAGGGAAGGAATAAGTATTTTATTTCAAGAATATCTTAGATTTGCATTTGAAATATTTTAGGTGATGAGATTAGATTAGAAGGGTAATTCCAGAATGTGGCATTGCAAAAAGTTTGAGGATGCACCGCGTGTCATCCTCCCAGGAAGTTCTCTGCCGCCAGATTCTGCTGTCCCATGGAATTACTTGCTGCTTTACTATATATAAATATAATATGAAAATATTCATGTGCATACATCCCTCATAGTAAAAATGGGTACCCAACTCTCCGATTACCCAAAGGTTTTGACCCGTTAAAAACCGGGTTTGAGTCCTTATTTAGGCTCCGATAAGTAAATGAGTCCGATTCCACCTTGGTTCGGACCCGTGGACCCAAGACCTGACATATGACCTCAATTTTCAAAAATCTCTCCTAAAAATCATGTTTTCTTTTTTTTTTTTTAACATCATTCTCTACCTAAACCTAAACCCAGATCCAGACCCGTCCCATATATTGTTTTGGTTCCAGTTCCGGAGCCAAGAAGCCAGTTCCAAAATGGTTCTGGATCCGGTTTCACCTTCTTCTTAACGGTTCCGGCTCCGGGTTCAACATAAACCCCGACCGAAACCGACCGATTTACAACCATATTCCCTCACCATATTATGGGGAGGGACCATATAGTTGGGTCGACTTTATTATACATCAAAACCATCTACATATATGCCTCCCCTAACTTGCGTTGGATCAATTGAGTTTTAACCTATCCGAATAGATTAGACCGTTGGATCGAGGGTCAATTTATGGGTCATGGATGAAAGGGTTTAAGATATGGGACTGACCCCAAACTTTGTATATGGGCCCATCAAATATGTCTCTTTCCATCCCCCACAAGTCCTATGGTCAATGAGGCCCTAGGTGAGCCCCATTAAGTTTGTACCTCACCATATGGTGAGGGATGGATGCGCGCGCGCACACACACACACACACACACACATATATATATATTATATGAGAAATTCTCAAAGACGCCCCGCCCCCACTTTAAAAATGCCCCCTTTTACACCTTTTTTTTTTTGGTCATAGGGCCCATTTTGAGTAAATCTAATCTTTTCACTCACACTATCCCCTCCTTCATGAATAGTCACAAGCCCAAGTTTGACACTCATCCAACATTTCCTCACCGTTGGATTGAAATCATGATAAAATGATGTCCCTAAACCATTAGATATTAGGGCCATAGATCAAAAGGTTAAGATGGTCTTATGGGCTCAAGATTTTTCATTTAGGTAGGCCTCATATGGATCTTTCCATCTAATGGAATTCCATGATCATCATGTGAGGGGACCTAACTAGGAGAAGTGTTTTCTCCAAAAAAAATGCCTGATCACTGTGCAGCACTCCGCATATATATATATATATATATATGAGTAGGGCTCTCCTAAGCTACAGTTTATGTTATCCTAAGTTGCAATAGTGCTAGTCTTACAAATTAAGGTCGCTTGTCTCTGTTTCTGGCATGATGGAAGTGGAAAATCAAGTTATGATTGGATTTATCTTGATTTTGGAGACGATGATTTGAAGCAATTTACGATGGAGATCTCTCTTTATATATATATATATATATATATATATATATATATATATATATGAGAAATTCTCATAACCGCCCCATTTCAAAATGGGCGTTTATGCCCCTTATGATTTGCCCAATAAAACGATGCCACGTCACAGTATAGTTGTAGAATATTGGAGAGAGAATCCGAGAGAATAAGGAACCATGTTACGGATAAAAATATCCTTTAAATACACCTATTATTTAGAAGATTTAAGAAATTATAGGAAAGCATTAGAAAGAGATAGTCAAGAGATGTTTTTATCCACATTGGACCCACCACGAGATAATGGAAATATCAATAAATCCTAATCAGATTTCACTCCAACTTGGGCCCACTATGAAATTATAAAAATACCAAGTTCATTATATTTATCAATCTTAGGTTGGGTTGTTTGTGGACCCCACTAAGAACCACCATGTGAAATTGAAATTTTAAGCCTTTTTAGTGATCATTTAATAGTGGGCCCATTAAAATTGGGTTGGGAGAACAAAATGGAGATAAACTAGGGATGTGGACGTTGGTAGAAAGGAGAGAAATAAGGGGAGTAAAATTAAGAGAGAAGAGAAAAAAATAGGAGATTAAATGGTGGACCAAAATAAAGATTCCACGTAAGTAACCCCTCATTAATTATGTCCTCTTTTCATTGGTTGTTCAAAAGGGGCGTTTTACTTTAAAAAACACCCAAGGCATTTTGTAGCCCTCCTCATATATATATATATATATATATATATATATATGACTTCTAAGCTCAAGCTTAGGATAAAATCTCATAAGCTCATGCTTGTCGGGCTCACCTTTGATCCATCCAAATGGACCAAACATATGACCTTCCTAAATTGCACACGTCCACCAACTTTCGGTCAGATCCGAATTTATTGGACTATTGGATCGACTATGTATTGATCAGAATGAACTATTGACCATTAAACTTTTAGATCCATATGAAGATGATAAAAATCACGATTGAGACTGATTTTTTTGCAGAGAGGAAGATCCCAAATAGTTGGGTCCTCTCTTTTGCAGAATTAGAGGAGATTTTGGTTGAGGACCATCCAAACTCAACTTGATTGGCACTTCTTCTTTCCCGTACCCGACCGGCCGGACCCCCTTCGTGATGGGTGTGTAACTTTCTAGGCCAAGCACACTGCATGACTAGTATGGGTTAGATTGGGTTTTCGAATGGATTTGTTTTATTTTAAAATATAAAACATATGTGATGGATGGAAATGATTTACATAACTCGGAATGGCACACACAGCCTACTATCACTTGAGCTACTATAGTCTCACATTGAAAGGTTAACTAAGTAATATATAAGTAAAGAGACATATGGGGTGGGGTGGATCAAGCACAACCAAAAGCCAAACCCGCACTGTAACTGACTTGGTCCAAAGCCTAGAAACACATACTCGTCTCCAACCCGACCAATTCACTACTAACCTCGGGCGGTTTCTATCTAAATGCAATTCATTGCCATCACTAGCTAAAGAGGGTTCCATGAAAGACCCAGCCTTGGAGAGGGAAACTAGCTCAAGTAAGGAGAGAGCCTAATTACTGGATGGTTTTAGTTGAGGGTTACTCAAGCTGGGAAAGACATGCCTTCGCAAGGATTAGTTTTGGTTGAGGATTGTGGATAACATGTATGAATCTCAACCAAACCTTATCCCATTTAATAGTCGAGTTGCAATTTTCAATTTAGTTTAGTCAATTACCAGTCAAAAGTGGACTGACCATTTGTTTTTTTTTTTTAATCGGAGGGTTCCCAACCCTTTGGCTGGACTAATCCCTCCGGCCCAGAAGGAAGTTGGGTAAACACCCCTATTGCCTCAATGTGGTAGCACTAGTGGACTCAACCTTCTATTCCTGAAGAAGGGGAAACCAGGAGTCGATATCAAGACCTCTAACTCTGAAAGAAGGAAGAACAATGGTCTTGACCACTCGGCAAACCCCTTGGGGTTGACTAACCCTTAGTTAACTAGCTAGATTTGGGTTGAGTTAATGAGTAATTGTAAGCTGGATAGGGTTCAATCCAATGTGAGATGACAGACTGAATGGAAAGTTTGGTCTTGGCCCAAATTCAACCCATGTATCCATCAAGTCAAACAGAACCTAGAGTCCGAACCCTACTCGAAATTAAAAGATCATCTGGAACCCTAGTTTACTTGGTTGAAGTCGGGTTGTGTTATTGAGCCCAATGGTTTTTGGGCTAGCAGTCTTAAGCAATTAGTATTAAAGGAAAATGGCTCAGCATCTGATTTGAAGTCAAGAATTGAATAGCCAGTGATGTCAGGCACTGGAGCTGATATTTAATAAATAGCTAATCTACAACCGAACTGTAAATTTGTAGGGCGACTTACCGTATAAACGAGCCCTATGTCCTATATTTGGTTGCTAGTGTTACCTCCCTAGCTCCACTGTGAAGTGGAAAGGATACTAATCTATTTTCATGTGTAGGTTTGATTGCTGACTTCGCCGAGTTTGAGATGCCCTCAGAATTCAAGGAGGAACAGCATTCAGATATTCTTCCAATTCTGGGAAATTACAAAACCTGTTTGGACTCACTTAAGAGGTGGAAGAATAAGGTTATTAATGCTATTGGTAATACATCGTCCTTCATCTTTTTTTACTCTACATTTTTTTTTTCCGGTTCAGAGTTACAATGTAGATTGGAACCATTTGTTAGTAACTCATAAGCGAGTTAAAGAAGGAAAGGAAAAAAAAAAAAAAAAAGATACCTACAATAGTAATTTGAAAATTGAGGAAATGGGGCTGAGAGACAATTTATTGAGCATAATAACTTGAGCAGTCAAGTTTGACAAGAGTGCTCAATCAAAATTAACAACAATAATTTGATTTACTCAACTAAAGGAATTATTAAGGTTTATGGGCTTAGGCAAAGTCAAAACAAGTTTTTAGATATAAGAGAATACAAGGTAGTGTGCAAAGGTGAACAAGATAGTTATAGGTCACATAGTATCAAATACCTCACAAAATACCAAGGTGATTGTGGATTAGTTATTTTATCAAAAGTTAATCGGATTAGACATTCTTAGACATCTGATCTAATGCTTTGAAAAAATACAGCCAAATTGAAGCGAACAATTCGTAGTCAGGCTCCAAATAGCATTGTCTAATACGAATATATGTTTTTTTAAATGACTAATCCAGATGCCCTATGTTACATCGGGCCTCTCGGTCCCACTATAATGATTTTCTTCGCGTTTACGCGAAAAGGAATCACTACGATCAAACGTGCAATCAACCACACAAAGAAAGAGAAAATCAAACACATAGAATTTACGTGGTTCGGCAAACTTGCCTACATTCACTGGAGAGAAACTCGACTTTCCTTTGAGTTCCACTCTCTATGATGTGCAGTAGTTCACAACTATTAAAGTCTTCATGTGTAAATAAAATGTAGCAAAAAAATCGTGCTTTAGGAGTGATGCATACGATAGCTATTGTACCTTGTCTAACATTCAATATATTTTTGTTTCCAGTCGATAGGGCACGGGAAAGGAAGGACGTTAGAGGAAATGAAGACATGGAAAAGCAGCAGTCGCCTGTGCACTCTACAAGTAAGTTTGACTTCTATGTTTCTAGAAAGTTTTAGATGTGCTAAAGATGGCTTGAGAAAACAAGAAAGAAATCATCACATTAATACAATTTGAGAGTGGCTATCTACAAACTACAAAAATCCCTCCATACACTGCAATTTTTTTATAAAAAATTAAAAATAAATAAATTCCTAAACTGCCCCTCTCCCTCTCCTCTCCTCCCTTCCCCTCTCTCTCCCTCTCCCTGCTCCATCCACCATCGTCGTCGACGCCGATCCCTCTCGCTCTCTATCTTCCTCTCCCTATCTCTCTCCCCTGCCTCTCCTTCTCCCTTTTCCCATTTCCCCCTTTCCGGGAACACCATCCCTCTCCCTATCTACCCCTCTCCCTCGCTCTTCCTCTCTCCCCCTCTCCTCTTGCTTGTCGCCGGCCCCCGCCCGAAATCCCTCCTCCCTCTGCTTCTCGCTCTCTCCCTCGCCTGCCCTCTCCCTCTTCCCCCCTTCCCCCTTCCCCCGCCCTCATCACTCTCTCCTTCCCCAGCCCAGTCTTCCTCTCCCCCTCCTTCTCTTCCCTAGTGTCACTCTCCCTCTCCCTCCCTTTCTCTCACTTTGCTTCGGCAGCACTGAAGGGATGCTGGGGGTATGGCTAGGGTTGGGCTGGGGATGAGGGTGGGTGGGTGCAGAAAGACTTGGGAGCTGGGATATACAGAGAGATAGGGAAGGAGAGGGAGAGGGGGATGGGTTGGTGCAGGGCAGCGGGTGGGGTTGCTGGAGCAGGGAGAGGGAGAGAGAGGGAAGGAGGAGGAGAGGGGTAGTTTAGGGTTTTTATTATTTTTAAATTTATTTTTTTAAAATTGCTGTGTGTGGAGGGATTTTTGCGGTACGTAGGTAGCAAGACTGATACAACTTTTGCATTGGACAGTTTTCTCCTACAACTTTCCCAACCAAATGAGGCCTTAGCTTGTTGTCCACAAAAACAGCCATAAGTCCAGACTCTGGACTTTTTGGAGGAGAAAAGTGATACAAAATACGAATGGCGGCATTTGACGCAAATATAGCAACGATCGAACCACTAACTTCGCATTAGTTCTCACTCAGTTTCACAAACAGAAAATTGGAGTAGGACTGCGACTCTTACGTTTCATTCTTATTTTTTGTTTTCTAAAGACGACTTTCCCTGATGCAAAATGAGACTTTCCAAGAAAAACAGTCATGAAGCGTTTTTTTGGTAACTTTCTTCCATAGTCCCATGAAAATCCAAGAGGGTGATTTATTGTTATAATTAAAGGAAATGGAAGATGAGATAAGAGATCCCCCTCCATGATATAAGATTAGTAAATGGAACTTGCTCTATTTTGATATCAATAGAGGGATCTGTTTAGAACCGCTCCTTCTCACCTGGATTTGGACCATTGTGGATCCGCACCTCATTCATAGATTAGATCCATATCCGGATCTAACATAGAACCTATGTGTTGTATCCGAATCTAGCATCAACTAAAAATACAGACTCGGTTCCGAACCTGAATAAAAAATAAGATGCGGAGTGCATTAGTATAATTGGGTATAAGGGCTCTGAAATGAATTTTTATATAAATAAGTGAGGTTATTAAATGGAAAATGATTAAAGCTAAGGAGACCTTCAAATATCAGTGTGGGACTATTAAATGAAAAATGATTAAAGCTAAGTAAACCCTCAAATATCAATGATACTCAAGAAACGGAGGCCATTAAAACTTACAAATTTTTAATTGGTAGAACTAATTGTCCGAGATCTTTGTCTCATTTTGGAACATACAAGGATCTGGATCCAAATCCATTTCTGAGTGTACCGGATCTCATATGCTTGAGAGTCCCAAGCTGAATACAAAATTTTCTGAGATCCAAACATTGGTTCCACGTCTGGTTTACTTCGAATCAAAGACTTTAGATAGTGGGATGATCAGTTGCCCATTCGAGGCCAATGTCTCTAAGCAATTATGCTACAACATGTGACAGAGTTCATTTGTACTACATAGCGGCAAACATTAGTTGGAGTGGCAAGTTCCTTGTCCATGATCTAACATTGGATTGGTGAATAACTTTTCTCTTTACTTTTAATGTACTGTACACTCTCTGTGTAGGCGAAGAGAGAAGACAAGCCACTGGAGATCCTAATCCAGGCAACGAGGTTCAGGAACAGGGCATGGATTGCGATCGTGATCATATCAACGGTAATTTTTTTTAGGGATAATTTTAGGCCGATGGTTCATCTAAGAGCCTAATTTTCTATCATATAAATCCATCCTCATTGTTTACTTTGGTTTTTATTTTTATTTTTTTCTTTCTTTAAAGGTAAGTGAATTTTTTATTAAAACTTCAGAGGAGGAACCCCCTCCCCAAAATACAAGAATTAGTGCACCATCACTCCCCTATGCCACCCCAATAAGATGATGGCTATGCCAAGCATATGGTGACCTGCAACAAGTGAGGCTAAGAGAAGGGAACAAAAAATTGGAAATTACATACATCGTGTGGTGATGATTTAGCAGGAAATTGGCATTGATCAATGGAGGTCAGTAGATTGGCCATCGGCTTTACGATGAAAATAAGTCAGGTTCAAGTCTTGTACCCGCCCACTGGATCCAAACTCAAATTAGATTGACCATTGGCAACCTGGACTCGAATGGGGTCCAAGTTGCGGGACCCCTATACACATACCTGGAATTTAAATGAAGGCCCAAACTCGGACCAAGACACATAGGAAAATATCAAGGTCCAATTATTTATATAGCATATAATACACCTATGTATTAATATTGATATACTTAAAGTGTTTAGCATATATATTAATTTGAACTCTTCAGATAACCCACTTTTAGAATGCATCTTTTTTCCAAGAATATTTTTTTGGGCCTGATGCCCATCTGTAGTTAATCCAATCCTTTCAGCCCACATTGGCCAATCTTTGTTATCGCAACCCAAATTTTACACAGTTTCAGCCATTATTGATTGTTAGATTTTAGCATACATAGTTTACAACCATTAAATTTTAAGGACTTAAGGGCGGGGACCCTCACATTTATATCAAATGCCAACAACTTAAAATGTGAGGGTGCCCACGCCTATCTCTCATATAAAGGAGAAAGAGAGAGTGACTCTACAAGAGCCCACGTTAGCGCCCATGAGTTTTCCTTTCCAGAAATTACTTAGAATAACAAACACTACTTTGGCTTTGATGTGGCCCACTAACCTCTCCAAATCACAGCCACAATTATCTCAAGCTCATCATATTCTCTCTCTTAATTTGGTTTACCCATCACTAAGGATATTTATTCCCAACAAAATCGAATCAATCCAATTGTAAAACCAATCCTCTGAAACTAATCTCTATATTATAGGAGTTTCTTCTCATCTCCATGTCTCCCTCCCTATCTCATCTGTCACTCTCCATACCACACCAGCCCCAAACCTTTTATCTCACTATCTCTCAACTCACCCTCCAATGAGATCTCTACAGCTTTCCTTGATAATATTGTTTTTCAGATTTACAATGATCTTAATTTCTTCTTGAAGTGTAATAAGGTGAGCAGAGGCCTTTCATCATATTTGGTTCTAGCTTAAATTGTTCTTACATGTAACAATGACGTGGATTTTCCTTTTTAGGTTTAAACAAGTGGCTCATGTTTGAGTTTTTTTTATTATCAATGGAGATTCTACCTTAGCCAAATTGATAACGAAGAGATATTCCAGTTCGAGGTGGAGGTGTAGTGTCGCTACTCCAGATATAATAATCAATTTGCTATATAGCAATAAAGATATTTTCTAACAATTTCAAAAGTGCAGGGGTCATATAAGTTGATTTTGGATGGTGAGCATGTGTAGAACTATTTGTACAGATTTTTAATTGATCTATCAAATTTAAGAATAGTCTAGATTAGGTTATATGCATGGCAGAGATTTTTCACGCATTTTGATAGGTTTCTTTTATATTTATTTATTTTTATAATATTCAAAATTTTATCATAATTTATTTTTTGGCTGGGGCTTAGTGCGGGCCTTTGTTGCTAGTCTATACTTAAAGCCTAATATATGTGTATGGGATTTTACAAATAACTAATTTTTGGGATGGCCCCTTTCTTCAATCGCATTTTTCAAAGGCTTTCAACACACTTTTACAAATAACAAACGTTTGTAGTCGAAATGAACACACACACAACACAACGGTTATCATACGCGCCCGGTGCAAAAGTTGCACACTGGGGTGGGGCCCACCTGATTGGTTATCCATGTGGACCATAAGATCTCCCTATGTACATGGGCTCAACTGGGTTTGCACCCATTGGTATAGAGTATACATTGTTAGATCAACTGCATATCGATCCGAATGGACTGTAGGTCGTCAAACTTGCGGGACCCAGATAGAGATGATAGGATGATCGTTTGGGCTGGATCTTTTGTAGAGGGGAGGGGCCAAAGCGATCTTCAAATCCCCCAGGTCCCTGCCCCAGATGGGCCCTACTGATAGGTGCGCGAGTCACACACTTGATAGGGCCTATATATCAACAAGGTGAGCGAGTCACGCACCTGATAAGGCCTATATATCAATAAGGTGAGCACCCTTTCTTCCCTCCCCTCAATCATCATCCTAACCATCCAATCAATGCCCGACTAGCTTTCACCATCCAAATGAGTACAAAGTTGAACCAATGGTTTAGTCCATTCTGGTTGGTGCCAAACTCAGAATTGGTGACCATCACAGGGGTAAATTTTTTGTGATCATCTGGAATGGATCATAAGGTAGGCTCCACTGGATGTTTAGGCATGTTGTGCTCACTTTATCATGTGCACCTGTGTTTGGCAGAGTTTTCTCCCATACACACAGAAATTATCCTAGACATAGCTAATGCATTGTGTGCTTCTATACTGGGGGCCACCTAATGCTACATCTAAGTGGACCACACAAACACCTCCCTTGCCAAAGTTCACATGCCGCATGTTGTGCACCCCTAGTAGAGCCCACTTACTAGTCCATCTAAGTGGAGGAAAACACCCCACCCTATAGTACACACTCCCCTCATGTTTGGATAGATACGAGAGGATTGGGCCACGTTGGATTCATTGCACACCCATTAAAATGAACTGAGCTCGTGGACCCTAAATGATAGGATTAGAATGATTAGATGGCGCTATTTTTCACAAAGGCGCCCATGTAGATCTTAAAGTACCTTAGGTCCATCCTAACCTGCGCAGCAGGTGAGCCCCACAGCTCAGCGCACATGGACAACTCGAGGTACACGCTATGGGGTCACGTGCTACCCACCTTGGGATGGGACTTGAGGTAATTTGGAGACCCAGGTGGGGCCCTCCTCTGCATAAAAAAACCAACCCGATCTGATCATCCTAACCCTATTATGCAGTTTCCATGAGTTTAAGTACATTCGAATGGAGTGTGTAATCAATCCAACAAGCAAGCTCGGTGGGACCAGTGACATTGGGGGTGGGGTGGTCCACCTAAATGGTCTAGTGGTGGGCCCCATGCATATGTTTGTGTGTGTGTTTGCATATACACATTATATGGTTGAGCCTCTCCTTAGCTCACTGGAACGGGGGCAACCTCGTTTGCTCACACATGTGAGGACCATTATTGTCCCATCTGAGTGGACGAACCGATGGGGACCCCAAAAAGTCACGGTCGAGGGGCTAGGCACCCATCCATATGGACTCGACCATTGGATAGACCCCTTCTTTATTGTCCTATATATAAATGAGGTCAATCCCATAACTTTAACCCCTTGGATCAATGGGTCTCAAGTATGTGGAGAGGAGGATGCAGAGCACTAGAGGAAGATGTGGACGATGGTGCCAGTGCCGGAAATTTGGCATTCCCAAACTGCTGGAGTAAGAACATGGATCCGGAAGGTCGTTTTCGCCATGTAAGGGAATCCTTTGGAAAGGCATGTTGTCCTTAATTAAAACTTTAGTTAAAGATTTCTACCACAATTTGAAAAGTTTTGAAACTTGTATGCTTTTATTTTTTTAAACGCTAAAACATGAAGGTCTTATTTGAAATCTTTCGTTACTAAAATGCCCTCGGATCAAAGTATCACTCCTAACCAGCCAGCCAACTTAGCAAAAAATAAATAATAAAGACATGCAAGATCTTGTCCTTTTCAAACTTGTTTTTTTTTTTAAGGATACTAACTACTTTTTATTCTTCTTCTTATTGTAGCTTATGACCTCTTGAGCAAACTTTGGAAAGCTGGAGTGTTTGTTGGAACCCCAAATCAGTCTGCTTCCTGGGCCTTCTACCGCCGCTTTCTGCTGTTCGCAATAGAGCTCTTACTATCTGTACTTAGATTAGGTATGTGCTGCCGCTGAGATGGTAGTTTTATCTTTTATGGGTCCCACCGTAAATGAGCCATGCTACCTTCCCTATTGAAATGCAACATACAACTGACATTTGTACAAGCAATTGATGAATTTGGATACTCCAATAATAGGCTTCAGAGATTTACCCTAATGCCATCCTTATAAATTCTTCTATAGAGCACACCTTTCAAATTTAAACCACTCCAATCGTGGTGGGAGAAACAGTCAGTGTGATCTCATGCACGTTTACTTATTCACACTCTGAAGTTTTTGCATTCCAATCACATGGTTACTGAGTCATCAAACTGACTCTAAAACACAGTGCGGATAGAGTGAGTTGGATACCTAGAAAGTCTCAAATAATTAGAATTTTTCGAATTTCACTCTATGTATTGTGTTGAAGTTTCAAAACGCTCCACCTAAAGGCAGCATTTGAAATTCACCTCAATGGCACGTCTTTTATTAGAAAATTTGAAATTTCTGGATATATGAATTCTTTGAATTCTAATAAAGAAACATACCATGAAACTCTTCAGATTCAAGAGATAGTCCTAATGATGAATTTGCAAAGCTGATGGTATGTTTCTTTACCATAATTTCTGACAAGAATTTGGTGTGCTTTGGAATTTGGACATGGGATGATGTTTGTCCCATCGCATTTGTAAATGCCTTATTTCTTCACCAAAATTATAAAATTCTAACCACCGAATAGATCTCAAATGACCATTGTAATTCTTGAAATTCCAGCTCGTTCACTATTTGGTAGAATTTTTAGATGCAGGAATTCCAAACGTCTAAGAACTCAAAAATTCTCTAGAGGAATTCTCCGAATTCGAGTAAAGAAATCGGCCCCGAGAGTGCCATTTAGAATTCACAATTGAAATGCTAATGTTTTAAACCATATCAAACAGCTTATAACAACTTCTAACTCCAGGAAGTAGAATTGGACTAGTAAGCCACAGAATCAAGGCGGCAGACAAGTCAATAACCAATTATAGACTCAGTATGTTGACCTTTCGAGTCGAGTATTGAGTTTTAAAACTTTACAATATAGTGAATCCAGATCTTTAAGGCAAAGCCTAAAAGAATCCCCTTAGCTGATCCATATAATCTTAATAAGAGGTTGCATAAAATTCCAATTTCACTTTACTGGAGCTAGGCTCACTGTCAAATTGATCATGCGTAAACCACATGACTTGACTCCTTCTATTTTCAATTTGAACAATTCAAGTGTTGTGATCTAGGGTCTACGAGAAGAAATCAATCACGCACAAGAATAACAGAGATTTACGTGGTTCGGCTTTTGGCCTATGTCTACGGGGAAGACGGGAGAATTCACTATGCAATCAGAAGATGTGTATATCCTAGAGACTCTTAGTCTCTATTTATAATATCAGCCCCAAAATCCTATTACACCCGAATACTACTTCTTAATCACAGTAGACCTATAACAGGCCTACTTATAATCACAGTACAAGTTGGGCAATCCAGGGGCCCGGTTAACTAAGATTAATTAATTTCTATTGAGCCATATAAATTAACAAATTTCCACCTTGGTGAATATTGAAACTGATCCTCATGCACAAAACACGTCTTACCATCTCCACCTGCTCCTTACGGCACTTAGGTACTGAGCACACCAATCAAGTCCAAGCAACGCTTGAACTTGAATTTAACTCATTCCTTCATGAATGCACCAAATCACTTGTACCATTGTCAAGAAGTTTGCTTTGACCCGTACAACGATATCTTCAAACTACATACATGATCAAGAACCTTAAACTGCACTCTACCTGCACTGGAAGCTCCTTCCTCTTCCTCGTAGAACCGCTTGCATTCAATGGCCTGATTTTCCTCATCAAGAGACTTCATCTCTTCAGTCATAGTTGCTGCATGTTGACTACTTTCCAGCTCTTCTATTATTTCAAGAGACTCAGTCGTCAATGCATATGCAATCATATCATCATGGCCACTGTCTGATGTCGACGCGTACGTCATCATATCCTCAAAACTATATCTAACCGGCGGTTTCCTTTCCCTCTGCGGTCTACCCATCTGCGGCATTTATGGCTCTATCTACTGCATTTGCTGCACAGTCTGACTATTCCCTGTATCTCGGGAAGAGCCGGATGCACTCTCCTTCCTTACTAGGATATCTGACTCCACCTGAACGGTGTCACTACTGCTACTTACTTTTATTTCCTCCACTTGCTTTCTTGCTTCGAGTAGAGCATCCTCATGAAATGTAACATCCCTGCTGATGATAAATCTGGGTGAATCATGATCGATACACCACAACCTGTATCCTTTCACCCCAAAAGCATATCTCACCAAGATGCACTTCACAGCCCTTGGTTCTAACTTATCGATTTTCACGCGAGCATAAGCCGGACAATGAAGATCCTCAAGTTAGAATAATCAGCTGAATTACCTGACCACATTTCTTCCGGTGTTTTACAACCAATCTTTGTGTGTGGAGACCTATTTATCAAGTAGCCTGCAGCATTTACTGCCTTAGCCCAAATTCTTTGGACAATCCTACAGTAAACAACATACTACGAGCTCTTTCCAAGATCGTTTTGTTCATCTTGTTTGTAACTTCATTTTGTTGTGGAGTTTTATAGTCGTGTAATGCCGAACTATGCCATGATCCATGCAATAGTTTCCAAACTCTGTTGATTTGTACTCCTTGCCATGACCTATCCTCAACTTCTTTACCTTCCTGCCAGTTTGTTTCTCAACTATTTCCTTTCATCACTTGAATGTAACAAAGGTCTGATCATTCATCTTCAGAGAATAAACCCAAACTTTCCTTGAATAATCATAAATAAAAGTCAGCATAAATCGGGACCCGCCATTGGAGTAAACCTTAAAAGGCCTCCATACATCTGAATGAACATAATCGAGGATACCTTTCGTGCGATGAATACCTGTTTTGAAACTGACTTTTCGATGCTTTCCGAAGATGCATCTCTCACAGAAATCCAACTTACCTGTCTTTGTGCCACAACAAATTCCTATTGCTCAGTATTGTCAATCCCTTCTCACTCATGTGACCCAGGCGCAAGTGCCATAAGCACGTTAAGACAGATTTATGGTCATCTGAGGAAGACAATGCAGCTCAACGTATAACAGTATTTCCAGACAACATACAAGTTTGCAACTCTATTGCCTCTTATAAGAACCAGAGCACCATTCACAACCTTCATAACTCCACCTTTAGTTGAGAACTTACAACCGTCGGAATCCAAGGCACCGAGAGAAATAAGATTTTTTTTTAGATCAAGGACATGCTGAACCTCTGCCAACGTTCTAACAATTCCATCATGCATCTTAATTTTCACTGTTCCAATTCTAATCGTCTTACATGCAACATTGTTCCCCATCAAGACACTACCATCGTCGATTTCTCTATACGTGCCAAACCAATCTCTATTGAGACACATATGGTAGGAATAACCCGAATCAAGAATCCATTCATCCAGACGATGAATTCTATTTTCAATAACAGAAAATGCATTGTCGGAAACATAATATGATCTTCCATCAACAACACTGACTGAATTATCAGATGAAAAATCTTCTATAATTTCTTTCCATTTCCGCTACCTTTCGGTATAGTTTTTTCCGATGTGCTATTTCCTATGGCAATAATAACATTCAATGTTTTTCTTGTTGGATCTATGTTTGCCCTTATTACTGGAATCTTTTGTTCTTCCTCGTACTACCAAACCCTCACCCGAACTAGCATTGTGAGCCGCAACTGTTTTCTTTAACTCCTTAGAGTTCAAGGCTGTCTCTACAACATCTTTGGAGAGAGTCTCTCTACCATACATCATAGTATCAACAAAATGCTTATAGGAGGGCGGTAACGAGCACAACAATATAATAGCTTGGTCCTCATCATCAAAGTCAAGAATCAAAGTGAGCTAAAATAGATGTACCTTCCTGCATTTGTAATGTAAACAACCGCTTCTTTAGGTACAAGTGATTCGTAAGAGACTTCATAATGTAAAAGTTTTCCAACTTCTTTCATATGTCAGCAGCAGTTTTCTCCGGAGTAACCTTTTACAATACACCATCGCTAAAAAGCAGCAGAATCTGACCATACGGCTTCTCCAGCAACTCATTCTTCTCATTATTTGATAGTTTTCCAGGCAAAGCATTATTTCCCTTCAAAGCTTTATGCAACTCATTCTGAACCAGTAAAGCATGCATTTTCAAACGCCACAGACTGAAATCGTTGTTTCCATTGAAGTTCTCAATGTCAAATTTCGTAGCCATTTTGTGAATCTTTCACAGTACCAATGTATATCTCGTTACCACGAGCACGCTGGAAAAAACATATTTGATATCTGACTCCGGATGGCTAATATATCGCATAAATAAGTTTCTGCGCTCTAATCAGTCAATCTTCTTCGTTAACCATTGAACAACCAATCTTCTTCCACAACTGCATAGATTTGCTCACAACGAGTCCGTAGGTTCAAACGGATTTCCAATCAGACTCCGGATCTCCAAAATATCGCGCAAACAAATTTCAGCATTCGATCTGGTCAAACCTGTCTTTGATCGTACAGATCTGCCGACTTCAGCGCTGAGGTCAGCACCTTTTCGCTTTGCTATTGGGCTTCTTCTGCACGGGTCAGGTTTGACCTGGACATGACCCAATCTAGACTGGCCTAGCTTATGGGCTTCTGAAACGAATTAGGTTCTGGAATCAGCCCGGAACCGCTGCAGGCTCACCTTCTTCCTCTTTTTCGTTCTATTTCAACAGAACTTCTGCAATCAGTCAATCTCCTCCATTCTTCCACTTCCTCGGCCACGGCACAGCGCGGCAGCACCGGTGGGGCCCTTCTTCTACACGCAGCGGCGGCGGAGAAGACTCATGTGGTGTTTTTCACGGTGAGGTGGGGCCCAGCCGAAAATAGGACCAAAAAATGCCCGCCCTTCCTGTTGTCTTATTCTCCGGTTCCGCTTGTCCACGACAGCACAATGGCAAACACAGAACACCGCTTGCGTCTCTGATCGACGGCAGCAGAATGGCAAACACAGAAATCAGATCGATCTGATTTCTCTCTGATCCACGTTTGCGGCAGAATGGCCCGGACTCGACTCCTACCTACTGCACCGAACTCAGAGTTTGTCCTTCCACTCCAGCGACGATCAGTGATCAGATTTGCTGCTGCAAATCGTTTCAGAACCAGGAACGATCCCTTTCTCTCCTCTGCAATTTGTGTGGCCCACCGAGATCAAACGATCTCTCAATCTTGAGATCATTCTAGAGACCCTTATACTCTATTTATAATATCAACTTCAAAACCTATTACACCCATATACTATTTCTTAATCTTAATCACAGTAAACTTATAACATGCCTACTTTTAATCACAATAGGGCAATCCAGGGGCTTAACTCCATTTAAAGAAAAATCAGATCAGAAAAAAGAAAGAGAGAGTGATTTTGAGTGGATTGAAACGGATTGGTATGGAGAATTCTCTGAGGCCTGGAGCGAGTAAGAGCACTAGGATTCCAAACACATGTTCTGTATCTTTGCAACTTATACACAAGATGCTGTTTCCAGGGTTCTTCCAAGTCTCTGATTTGAAAAAGAAGAAACAGACGCACACATATGCGGGTCAAGTCATGGAAATCCTTGTATGCTATGCAAAAGATGCGGACAGCGGTTCGAATCCCCCAACTTTTGATACCAATCTTATTGACCCAACTCGCCTGCCTGACCTGGACCCAGAACCCCCTCAATCGTCACAAGGTACTCTCTCCTCCAACAAGTGCCACTTGCCTTTACTTTTGAAGAGCATAAGTAGCAATTGAAAATTAATTTCATCACTATGAGCAGTAGTACCTCAGCAGCACATAATTTCTAACGTTATGACAGGTGAAAGAGAAAACAAGGCTATTGAATTAGGGTCAGTGACGATGGGAAAACTGGATGATCTTATTATGCGTATGACCGAGTCTCAAGAGAAAATTTTAACGCTCTGGACAAAATCACAAGAGAAAGGTATTATAGCGCGCGCTCTCTCTCTCTCTCTCCTCTCTCTCTCTCTCTATATATATATATATATTGGGTATTGAATAACTATAGATGTGGCCACATCAGTTTCCACAGATACCAATGGAAAGGAGACTACTGATACAAACAAGTCATTGATGACCATCAAAACCTCCGATCAACTAAGAGAAGGTACACTCCTTCCCTACCAGCCACTTTGTACTTTAATTTCTTTCCTTTTGAAGAGCGTAAATAGGAACTGAAATATCTTAGCCCGTGTGTGCGCTTTAGCCTTAGCCAGGCTTTTTTTTTTTTTTGAAATTCATGGAATTTCTTTCTGTTGAATTTTGGAGTTTTCAGACATTGTAAAATTCATTAATGCTCTCATATTCAAAGATTCCATTAAAAATAAAAGGAGTTGGAATTCTTAAATTCGCAAAAGTTATTTAATACCTCTCAGGTTGCTGGAATTTTGAAATTCTTGTGAAGAAATATTACATTTGCAAATGTCAGGAGGCAATATGTTACATCATATTAAAAGAACTCCAACATGGGGAATTTCTGTCAGAAACTTTACTCAAAAAGAAAGCCCAAAGTTCACAGAATCCGTATGCAGTACACATTTTATTTTCTTTGGTTGAATTTCTTGTAATAATTTGAGGTGATGAGATTTTTTAGGCATAATGTGATGGTTTTTCTCCTGGTATTAATAAATTCCATATTTATTAGCAGAATTCTCAAAGTCTCAACAACCTAAAAGGTCTCAAATTCTTTTGGGTGGAATTTCTACATGCTCAAGTACAAAGGAGCATGCAAAAATTCAACTATGGCTGGGACTTTAGAAAATTTTCAGACAAACTCTTTAACTTTCATATAAACTCTTCCTGACCAAATTTATTCTCATGGTATTTGCAAATTCCATATTTATTAGTAGAAATTTCAAAATCTCAATAACCTAAAAGGTCCCAAATTCTTTTGGATGGAATTTCTACATGCTCAAGTACAAAGGAGCATGCAAAAATTCAATTATGGCTGGGACTTTAGAAAATTTTCGGACAGAAACTCTTTAAATTCCATATAAAATCTTCCTGGCCAAATTTATCAGTATAGCAAAAATGGAATTTGCACTGTTTCTTGAGCAAGGATGTTTCATTAATACGATAGAGCCATAGTCATAAGGCAAGCATAAAATCCTAAAGAGCCATAGTGGTCCAACTAATTTCCTCCACGCGTGTGAGCTAGCACTCGAGGAGAGAAACATGAGTCAGCGTCACTCATTTTAGTGGTAAGAAAAATTCTCTATTAGTGGAATAAATGTGAATAAGAAAAGCTGGGGGAGCTGCCTTTTGATTTTGATATTTGAGAATGAAAGAAAAATAGAAGAGAATTAAGGCCCTATTTCTTTAGTGGAGTTTGCAACGAAATTTTTGGATATAATGTGACATGTTGTCTCTTGAAATTTTTTAATTCAATATTTCATCACTAGCATTTCTGAATTGTAGCGACATAAAATGTTTCTTTTGATCTTTAGGAATTCACGAATTCTACTTCTTTTGTATTTTGGTGGAATTCCCAGATGCTCAAGTTCAAAAAACATCAAAAAATTTAACATATCTAGAACATCAGGGAGGAAACTCAAAAATTCCTAAATTCTTAAAATGTCAGCAAAGAAATACGCTTCAAGGACTCAAGGAGGGACCATTGGAAGGGTTTCGACAGTTACGGATACAATCACTACAACTACTACTGCTTCAAGCGTAGATTGATTAGATGGGAAATATGTCACTAAAAAGTAGTGCCAATGATGTCTTTAGAAGTTGAGATCATGCATGCTCAACTCCCGTCACATCAGAGTATATATTAATATAAATTCAAGTTACAGTAAGCGATAACAATTCGAGTGACTCACCATGACAGATGATTAGATATGTAATTGTGAGGATGCTCGCCGTGACAGATAAAACCCAATTTTAAGTAAATGGTGCCCTGTTCTATTCAAATCCATCTTCAGTTCTAAATATTTCTTCAAGCGAAGGAAACAAAAACATGACCATAGAGAAGTTACCAACACATTTAAAGTGAAACAAGTGAATAACAAACAAGCTCCTCAAACATTATGCGTGGATGGTATGAAAAAAAGGCCAACTTTTGCAGAGAATTCAATCATAACCCAACACAAGCAAGGCTAGCACCCAATGTGAGTGCAAATCACCGTCTTATCTCTTCTTATTTCTCACAAGCTCTACAACAAATTAAATAGAACACAGATTTGACAAATAGCAAAAACCAAAAACCTACAATGTTATGCCATTTCTGCAGCTGGTGCTATAAGTGACTAGAAATTGACTTTTAGCGATGCCAAATTCGGCCGCTGCTGTAAGAAACATACAGCAGCGCTTCTAGCATCTTTCCACTAAACGTTGGTCGCTAAAATCACATTTTCTTATGAAAGTTATTAGAATGTAATGAGTAAGCTATTCTAATAACCAATGTACAATGGAAGTAATCAACCAAATAATATAGACGTAGCAAAAATATCTCCCAAGCAATCACAAAAAGGCATACACATATTTAATGTGACAATCATTTTTGGGAGAAAATCCATGATAAAAAAAATCAATCACTATTGAACAATTACAAAATATATTCACAGCAATTTTATCCCAGTCAATACGTCGACCTAAAAACTATTGTTATTTTTGCACAACTTTTGCCGCCATGACTATTCGCCGCTCACCGTTCCTTTTGCTTGATCCTCCTTCAACACTTTGAAACCAAGATACAAATTCTTTCGTAAAAGAAACACAAGTCTTTCTAAAAGAGAGTCCTGGCAGGACCAGGTTGTCCGCCTCACTCGCGAGCCTTATCTCACTCGATTTTTGGCCGTGACATCTTGTAGTGAAAATTTTCATGCAAATTTTATTCTAATATTTATCTGTTGTTAGTAGAGACCTCTATTTAATGTTTATTGATGATTTCTTCACAGATATGAAAGATCAGAGTACGCCTTTTTTAATCGCTGCAAAGATGGGGGTGTGGGAGATGGTGCAAGGTATTATGAAGCATCATCCTATGGCAATCCATCAAGAGGACGTCGACAAAAAGAATGCGGTGCTGTTGGCTGTGGAGTACAAGCAACCGATAACCTACAATCTTTTGCTGAAGTACTCCTCCCGCCAGAGTATTTTCCAAAAGGTAGATAAGAATGGGAACAGTGCCTTTCACTTGGCTGCCACAACAAAGGAAGATCATCCTTGGCGAATTCATGGTACAGCTCTTCAGCTGCAATGGGAGATCAAGTGGTTTAATGTATGTATGACTCTCTCTCTCTCTCTCTCTCTCTCGTGATCTTTAGGCATCAATAGAGGTTGGACCAATCTTAACCTCTGTTTTGGAAAGATTTTAGTAGAGATAGTGACGCAGACGGGTCGGTTTGGGTCCGGGTCTATGGTGGATCCAGAGCTTGAAGCACCTAAAACTAAAACCATAACCAGTTCCGTATATGGTATGGGTCCGCATCTGCATTTCGGTATAGAATGATATGGAAATAAAAATCAAGTTTTTAGAAGCAATTATAAAAAATTGAGGTAACATTTCGGGTCCTCGGTCCACGAGTCAAAACCAGGGTAGAATTGGACCTGGACCCATTTAGGTCACGCGTCCAAAAGAGGACCCATACTCGTTTACTCTTAAGCTACCTAAACCCAATTTTTAACGTGTCCGAACGTCCGGATAATTAGAGAACCAAGGACCATTTATATCCCTTGAGTAGAGGCCAGACCGCATATTCACGGTTGTTCATTTTTAACACTTTGGTTGGAGCTTCTTGAAGCCCAACCTGCATGTTCAATGGGCCCAAATAACAAGATTTTGTCGTTTAGAGGATTGTACTAAAACTGTCTCTGGGATTGGGCCCAAATAACAAGATTTTGTCGTTTAGAGGATTGTACTAAAACTGTCTCTGGGATTTGACAAAACGAGGACAACTTCACTTGGATGAATAGAAAACTTCAAAATTCTGAGAGAAATGTGGTCATTGATAAATTTTGTTAAACCTGGATTAACTAGGTGAAGTCTAATTTGACGTTATCAGTGGTAAAAGTTCAAGAAAATTATTAAAATTTTCACAAATATTCAGAGAGAGCTTTGAGTATTCGACTCAGTTAAGATGAGTGATCGAGTCTCCAAACTAACTCGGCCAGATAAGCGATCAAGCCGAGGCTCAGTTCGGAGTTTTTAAACTATGGTTTGGATCTAACTTATGGGCCTAAAACTTGACCCAACAAACCCATTTACAAGGTATTCTCTCTGTTTGTGTTAAATATTTGGGGTCAGGCATTGCGACTTGCATGATCACTAGTGCGAAATTAAGCATAATCAGCCCTACGAAAAATATTGTTAAATAGCAATAGAAAAACTGGACCGAAAACCATCTTATTAGAGGCCTAAAAACACATTCCAATTTACAGTGTTCTCAGACCTGCCCAAAAAGGATATGGGATGCATGTATCCTCATGCCTACTTGATCTCAGCTGGGAAATATATTAACCAGGTGTACATGCAAATGGAGTAATTGAACTGCGAAATTCTCCACTTTTATCATCTAAAGCATCTCTAGGTGTGGCCCATTAAAATCTTGCTACTCTCATAGGGTTATTAGGGATGGCAATATATACCTATTCACATAGAATCTAAACCTGACCCATAGCAAACCCATGAGACTGAAAATAGGGTATTGAGTACTTATTTTAAACTCATTAAGTTTTGTACTTAGGTTTGGTCTACAGAATTGGACCTGATGATATTTTGTGTCTGCATCTACTTGAATGTAGTTTTATTATTTTACTGGACACATACCAGAAATAGAAATCTATACTCTTATATACAAATAGATAATGCATACGGACATTAAATATGCACATACATTTATAATATAAATAGTATGAGGAATTTTTCTCCTATGGGCCACCGATTGCACAGCTCTTGGTTCTATCTTTGATCAATGCAGCTTTTTCACGCTCTTATCCTCGCATGATCCAGAACCATACCCATTTTTATGCCGTCAAACCTTTACTCGCCATTGGATTACGTCTAAAAAAATCTATAATAATAAGACATTAAATTTTAAAGTTGTTAAATCAAACGCTAAAATAATTTGATGGGGCAATTATTTTGCACGATGCTTATGGGTAAAGAGGCATTTCCCTCCATCATACTGCCAACAAATGGAAAGCATCAGAGTAGGTCCAACAAGGTGGGCTGCATAAGCACATACCTCGGTGTAAATCCTGCTATGTGGTATACATGTACCTATTATATATGTATAGATACCTACTAAATATATATTTGGTGTATATTATATAAAACATCCTTTATAATCTACAAAAATATTCCCCTACTTGCAGATTGCATGTGTAGTCCAGCTGTATATGTAGGGCCCACTTGGACCATCTTTGATCACTAAAGTTCCTCTTATTATCTTATTATCTTGTCATCCCATGATCTGACATGAGGCTTACTTTTATACTCATTGAAGCTTCATTCACCATTGAATTCAATCTCAGAAAAATCTACTATTAATATTCTATTAAACTTTAAATACTGTTAAGACTCCATTTCACTTTAAGGTTGTCAAAGAGATTTTTCCATCCGGAGTCTTTTTATTGATAGACATTCATCTAGGTTGGCCCCATGGGCTGTGATGCATATAAGAACAATCTCCATATGATTTAAATCCATCAGACTAGAATTGGACTTGGAACCGAAGGGATGGCAGTTACTTTTATTTGTGGTCACTTATGCATGGTGCCAACCATGACAAACTTAATTAATGTCATTCCTTGTTGTCAACCTGCCCATTTTGAACCCCAAGAGGTTGGCTGAGTGGTCACGGTTCCTCCCTCTTCCGGAGCTAGATGTCATGGTATCGACCCCCGGTTCTTTATTTTTTAGGGAATCGAAGGTTGAGTCCACTAGTGCTACCACCTTCCGGCCATAGGGGTATTTACCCGGGTTCCCTCTGGGTTCGAAGGTATTAGTTCAGCCCAAAGGGTTTGGAACCCTCCGATTGCAGAGGAAAAAAAAAAAAACACTACCCATTTTAGAGATAGATTCTGGTTATTGCATGCCCTTGCCTATGTATTATATCGGACCCCGTACCAAACTAGATCCTATAAATCCATCAGTATGGCCTACATCTAAATCCCATACTTGTAGGCCATACTTATAGAAATTACTGTCATCCATGTATTGCGGCTGCTGCAAACTTCACTCCAATCAAAGTTGGACAAACTATCTAATTAGCCATTTAAAACGTACATGATTTCACTCCCGTTGCTTTTTATTTTTAATATTTTAGTTTAATAAAGTAATTTACACATGGCCAATCAAACTGACCAGCTTCCTTCAGATAAATTTTGGCCCAGCAGCAATACACTGTGGTAAAGTATTCCGAGCGGTTTAGATTTTAGAAGTTGGCCTTACTAATGAATTCAAGGGTGCAGAGGATCCAAGTTGATTTTGGTTTTGTCCTTCTATCCTCGTGGATCCCACCTAGATGAATGCCAACCAGCAAAATTAGAGGGGATGACAAGTGCCCATTGTGGGATATTATGATTGGGTAATGGTATGAATCCCTTCATAATCCCTTAACCAATGATACATGAGGGCCTTTAATTTTTTTTATGGCCCCTTTAACTAGTGAAGTATTGGCATGTTTAATCATTTGTCTTAATTACATGTTATCAGAAAGCAGTTCATCTAACCATTCCATCTGTGTTATCTTTTCCATAACTCTCTCGACTTCACTAATTCAAGAGATTTGGTGAATCTCAGTACATAAAATCATCCATGCCCGTCCGATACTTTGCACGCCGGAACAATGAAGGCAAGACTGCCATAGAAGTGTTCAACGAGGCACACAAAGGCATGCTTAAAGATGGAGTCCAATGGCTAGTCAATACATCTCAATCTTGCTCGGTCGTAGCAGCACTCATCGCATCGGTGGCCTACGCCTCGGCCACCACCGTGCCAGGCGGCCTGAAAGAAGGCACTGGCATACCACTACTCAGAGGCCAACCAGCATTCAATGTCTTCACCATCTCTTCCCTCGTCGCCCTCTGTTTATCAGTAACCTCTCTAACCATGTTCTTATCCATCCTCACCTCTCGCTACCAAACGTCAGACTTTCTGCGTAATCTGCCTGTGAAACTGATACTGGGCCTCTCCTCGCTCTTCATCTCTATTGCTGCAATGTTGGTTTCCTTCTGTGCTGGCCATTTCTTTGATCTAGGAGAGCAGCTGCGGCGCACAGCATTTCCTATATATGCAATCACATGCTTACCTGTGTCTTTATATGCTATGACACAATTTCGTCTTTATATTGATCTCATAAAATCTGTCATCCCAAGTGTGCCACAACGCAGTCACGAGAAGTCTACCATCTAGAGTTGTGGATTCTACCATCTCATATGACTGATAAAAGTGTGTTTTTTTCTCTGTTTTTGTAATGGGCTAGTGTCCATGAGTATGCGTTTGAACTTGTTACTGTAATGTTGTGGTTGATGTTGTTTGCTTAAATCCAGTTACTTCCATGAATAAGAAGCAATCGATTTCACTTCAATCGTGAGAAATAATTGTCGCTTGATATGAACTTATGTTGATTGAAGTGGACTGTTTGATCCATTTTCCTATGCACTAAAAAGGAAGCGTCTCATGGGGTTGCAAATACATCGGCCGGGCTCGGTTGGGCATACTCGGATTTTTCTCATTCTATATTATACATGTGTGGTAAACTGTATATAAGTATACATTATAAAGGATATAACACCAATCACTTCCATTTTCATATACCGTCACTTATTTCAACCAAACATATGTCACGAGCTTACACCAAAAGAATTTACTATTTTCAAACACGTGAAGCATTGTGACTGTAATACAGGATTAAGTGTAAATTTAAGAAATAAGGGAGAATTTTAAACAAGACCTTAAGTTTTTTCATTATTTCAAAAAATGACAAAAGTTTTAAAATTTTTATAAATTAGTCCTTAAGTTTTTCAAAAAGTTCTCAATTAAGGACATCTATTCATTTAAAGTTATTTTCAAAGAACTTTTTTCCTTGATTTTTTTTAAATAGCTAAATTACCCTTCATTGAAATAAAACTCACATTTACTTTCTCTATATTCTCCTCATTTTCTTCACCGGCGTCCTCCTGGTGATCAATGACAACCAACGATCCCATGACGATTAACTTTATGTAGTGGCTACTGGAACCATGTCATGGCTTTAAATTAAAGGTAATTTTGATATTTTGAAAAATTAAGAGAAACAGTCGCCAGAAAATACTTTTAAATGGACGAATGTGTTTAATTGAAAACTTACTGAAAAATTTAGGGACTAATTTAAGAACTTTTAAAACTTGTGTCTTTTTTTAAAATAAGGTGAAAAATTAAAATCTTCATTTAAATTCTCCCAAGAAATAAATGGGATAAGTCTACTTTACTTCTTTGGCGATGATGAAAAGGTGGTTGAGCCCATTAGATTTATTCTCAGTGTGAGAGGCACGTGGACATGATTCACTCGAGGCCACACATGTACAAGGGATTGTCTCAATCTTGTGTATTCATGACCTTACGTGCCTATAGATACAGATGCAGAGAAAACAAAATCAAGTGTTGAGGGGTCAATAATGCAACCAAGGGAATGACGCGGTTAGGCCGACTATCACTGTATTGATCCTGATATTAGAAGCCATTGATCTCTTATATACATGCTCACCGAAGAGGGAACAATTCCTTTTTATAACGTACTTCTAATTAAGTCCTCTGGGAAAACGATTCGCTTCATTGCAATGTTCCACTGGAGGTTAAGAAAAATTAAAAAACCATCTACTTTTTATAATAATAATAAAAAAAAAGTCAACAAAATTAGTCATCAAACCACTAAAAATAAAATGTCATGGCACTATGATTAGATCCCCTCTTATTTTATACTATCTTGATTTGAGGCTTAACTTCACTTTAATTTATAGCTCCACTTAATGTTCTACTCCCACTATTCATCGTTTTACTCACTATCATCAACATGTAAGGAACACAAGTACTACTCTCACTATACAGTGGAGCTATCTTTTGTCTGGAGAGTTTTCACGCTTTTCCAAACAGTGGTCAGTCTAGGATTTTGTTTGAGGGGAGCTTATCTAACAGGCTGTTGGACTTTGTGGGTAAATCCAAAATTTTCATATGGGTTTTAGGGGTGCACTCTTATGTAGGTTTTGGAGGCATTTCGAAAACTTTCAAGTGAGTTATGAAAGTGGACAAAATGGACCGAAGAGCCAAAGGGAGAAAAAGAAAAGAAAAGAAAAGGTGAGAGTAAGAGGAAACTACTTAGTTGATGAGTGTAATGATTAAGCTTGTATGTGCTTTTATCGGCCTTCTGATGACTTCAAATTGATGGACTTCTCTTGCCGCATGGAGTAGAACACCTCTGATTAATCAATATTCGAACAAACATGCATGTGTGTACTGAACTCTACTCTTTTTTTTTTTTTAATGGTAATCCAGCCAAGGGCTGAGACTCAAGAGAAAGCCTGCACAAGAAGGCCCATACAAGTGTGAAGGGAGCCTGCACAAACGGAAACAAAGCCTACACAAGTGGGAAGAGGTGGCGGAGCCAAGGCTCAAACCCTGGATAGCCAGGTGAGAACTCCCCACTTACTAGTGAGGTAAGTGGTCATTCTCCAGTGAACTCCACTTGAAACTATTGCAATTGGAAAAAAAAAAAAAGGAAAGTATTTCCAACATGCCATTGGTAGAAACATGATAATGAGAAAAATTGCACAAGAAAACACGGAAAGTTTCACAAGCTCCTTTTTTGTGGGATTGATCTTGATGCCAATTCAGTGGTGGGTTTGGATAGAACTCGGTGTAACTCACTATACCAGCACCTTTTTTGAAAATTTCAATAGTTAAATGGTAATACGTAAACATTATTTTCACACATCATTTACACACCACATTTTAAAATTAATGCAAACAATGTAACAATGCATAAACGTTATGCATGGAAAGAGAGGTGAATGAGTTTGACCTTTTACGTATCTACATAGGATTATAAAAAAAAAAAAAAAAAAAAAATCTACATAGGATTATAAGTAGGGTATGCAATTCTATCATTATCAGCTAAGGACTCCTGAATAGACTACACCATTAGAAAAGCCAATGAGAAGAATGGGACAACTTTCATGCTAGGACAATGACAACAATGACAAAGGGAGCTTACGAATGAATGATCCAAAACCACAGCCATGTGCCTATTCCTTTTTGTTTTTTTTTTTTTTTTTTAAATATCCAACCACGATCTAATGTTGGATTGTAAAGATGAATTTATAAAACCATAGAACTTCATGACCATAAAGATAAGCGTTATGATGGTCTGATTAAAGTGATATTTGGTCAACCGTTTGATCACTCATACCTTTATTATTGCCTCACCCTTGTACTAGATATGGCCATATGGGGAATAAACCCCAACCAATCATAGAGCTAAAAAAAAACAGTAAAACATATGCAGATATGGATTAAGACCCTCGGTGTGTTCTGTAGCAAAGATCTATATATAGTGCTGCGGGCACAGTTTGTAGGGCCCAAAGGTGGAACAGGGTCTTGATTTGATTGAATTAGATAATGGTCAAACTCATAGTGGTAGAGTTTGGATCAATTTTAGACTCCCGATTTAGTAGAATGCCAACGCTGGTCAGAAATTATGAGATTCCAGGAGTGGTAGTGTCTGTAGTAATCGTAACTCATAGGGATTGATCTGTATAAGGGAGATGAGAACCCTTGTTTGATTATCCAGTAGATCTGAAAATATTTACAGTGAGTTTGTAGGATTTATCTCACACCTAAACGCAGAAAGGTTCTTGATTGATTCCGACACTTATTTAGTACCAGCAATTCTTCCATCCACAAGGGTCCACCGATAGAGTGGATAGAGCTATCGTCCATTACATATACCCACGAAATTATGCTTTCGTGTGCCTAGGCAAAGAAATGGCCACTTCCGTACGTGTTATTTTCTCTCAACCATGAATCTAGAGTTCTTATTTATTTATATTATTATCACTTTGTTTATAGATTTTACTGTTATGTACTAATAAAGAATTTCCTTCATCTTTTCCAAGTCTTGCATTTTTTTTTTGGTTAAATCGATGTGTGGGAGAGAATCATTTAGGTAATTAGGCTCCTTCTAATTTGGCATGGAGCAGTGCACCCTACACATTTTTATCATGTGATTTTAGACACTTGTATTTAGAATAAGAAAACAGTGCCAATCCACTAGTAGCTCGGTTGATGAGGCACATCCCTTCCGCAGAAACAATGAGAGTTCAATACCTTACTGTAGCGCGGATAGTGATGGACTTGTGTGAATGTGTGAGTACTTATAGGAAAAAAGAGAATAAGAATGCAGTGTAAACCAAGCCAAAGAATACACAATTTTAGATCAAAGCTGCACGTTTCTTCATTTTTGCCCCGGCACACAATGGAAGGAATTATTAAAGGAAGAAAAAGAAAAGAAAAGAAAGTAAAGAGAAGGTGCACAATGTCCAGAATAATGAACAAGCACTCACTTACACGCTAGTGACTTTATTTAAAGTAAACGCTTGCCATATTGATGGAGTCCTCTTGCCTCACAAAGATGCCCACCTCTGGTTAATCAAGATTCACACTAACTTGCCCATGCACTAAACTCCACTTGACGCTCTTGCAATAAATTTTGAATATGCCAAAAGTTTTTTGAGGGCTTGAGAATTCCTCATGTCAGGAGTTTCTAACGATGGAGGGTTTAATGTGAAACTTAGTTATTCTATAATCCTGTTCAGTGTAAATTCATTAATGGATCTCAACTTTGAAATCACACTACTTTAAAGCTAGTTAGTCTCACCAACTCCAATATCATGAGAAAATTTCTGACTCGAATCATAGTTATTTCCACCCACAGATTTATAATGCATAAAATTCGTGGTTCAATGGTGCCTATATAAGCCGCTCAAAATCACTGTTTAATCATTGTTGGAAAACTCACCGAGTTGACTTTTAACTCTACCAACTCATCATGTTTTGACGGACCGAGTCAACAATATAGGAGACTGAGCCAAGTCATCTCAATTTAATAACTTGTTTGCACTTCAAATTATTTAATAGGTAAATTTAATTTTAAAATAATTAAAATTTATTTATAAGTAATTATGCATGAGATTTGGAGTCATTAATTTAAAAATAATGATTGGAATGTAATTTGAAACTTATATTTAATCTTTTACACCTGATATTTGAACTAAGAAATTATATAATATGCAATTTTTTTTTCTTTTCCTCATTGTAGTGCTTTTCTTGCATACATAAATTAATTAATTTGAATTGATTATCATGAATCATATAAATAAATATATCTTTCTTAGATTCTCTAAATAATGGATTCAATTTTAAATATTTTTAAATTTATTTAAAAAAAAAAAACATGACTCCCGAGTTTCTGCGTTGACTCTATCTGAGTCAATTTTTTTGGCCTTGTACGAGCCTAGCTCGAGTAACGAATTTTCCAACTTTGTGCTCAATCACATACAATCATTGTAAAAAGTTCTACTCCAAATAAGAGTTGAAGCCAACTGTCAAATTAAAGCCAAGTAAAATATGTGGTTAATTGGACAGTTTGTTTCTCAAGCTAATTATCACCAATTTTAGATGGAATTAACGTGAGCGTGGCCATAAAGTTTGAGTCTAGTAATGAGGCGTAACGTGATCTCGAGTGTTTGGAATCCTAAGCTAGGCTAGCAGTAGCTGATGTCTCTATAGTGCCGGAACGTGACGAGAGAAACTCTTGAGTCACGGCTACGCAGAATCTTTCCTTTTCAAAAGGATCCCACTGATCAGACTCTATATAAAATAACCAGGTTCCCATGCCTACAATCCAATGCATTCTCACGAGTCTCTATGTCGTCCCTGTTCTCATCCGAACCATCTCCACTGAATCCAATGCAATCACAAGCTACTAACTAGATCATATCCAATCAAACTTCAGTTACTACTACTGCATTTTGCAGTGGCATCAGTAGCATATCTCAGTCTCCTGTTTTTCCTCCATCTGAAGCATCTCCAAGTAATCCAAACTCGATCAGCCCCAGGAGAGTAACATGGAATCCGTTCAAACTCATGATACCAATACTGGCTCTAGCGGTAATATCGATGGAATCAACCAAATTGCCACTCATGAACCTGATATTCAAGTAATAAAAGACTTTCTCTACGACGAAATCATGAGCAACAATTGGCAAGTGGTGCTCAATACCTATGAAGTTTACAAAGACAAGATCCAAACGGCCTGGATCACCAGTTCTAAAACGGCCCTCCACATAGCTATATCCGACAGCAGAATCGATGTGGTGGAGAAGCTTTTGAAGATTATCGATGGCCATGTGATCAAAGAGATGACCGATGACAGGGGGGAGAACCCGCTACATCTGGCGGCCTCGCTGGCCAGTAAAGACGTGCAAACCTCTTGGTAAGGGAAGATACGAAACTGATAGAGATGAGGAACAATGAGGGGGAGACCCCTCTGTTCCTAGCAGCGCAGCATGGGAAGAAGGGGGCCTTCGACGCCCTCCATCCCAAGTGCTCCATTGCTGGTCTTCGAGTCCTACATGATATCCGCCACTGCAGGAAGAATGATGGCAACACCATTCTTCATGTTTCCATCCAAGGAGCATACTTCGGTAAAAAAAAAAAAAATTCTTCAAAAACTTTACTTTCCCCTTCTATTCTCTTTCTCCTCCTCTCTTAACTGTCAAGCTATTTCTTTAAATGTCAAGCTATTTCTTAAATTGTGAGGGATTGAACTTTGATTTACATAATGACTAGGATCACTTTCATGCCAAGCATTCTAATTATCAATGGCTGAGATCAAATGTTTATATTGATTGAATGAGTATGGAAATTAATTCATGACCGTTCTCATGATATAGGCTTAATTCTTTTCAAATTGAACCATCCTCCATGTTAAGAGGTGGGTTGTCATTTTTATTGCACCACAAATCACTAGTCACTTCATTACATTCCATCCATGTCAACGACGGGCTTATATTGCAGCCTCTATGCACTTGCAGAGTTGGGCTTTTCAAATTATAAATTGGTATATCCGGAGCTCAGCATGTGTAGCAACCAGAGAGGACAGACCGCTCTTCATTTACTTGCTAAAAATCCCTCGGCTTTTAGAAGTGGGTGTCACTTGGGACCTGTTGATGCATTTATCTATCGCTGTGAGCGCTCTCTCTCTCTCTCTCTCTCTCTCTCTCTCTCTCAAATAACCCTCTACATCCAATATGTCTCTCTCTCTCTCTCTCAAATAACCCGCTACATCCAATATGTAACGTAAGCTTCTTGATAGGCACTGCTCCCATGGGTTTGCACCCATGGACTGGTGGAACACTGGTTATATATACATCGGTCCTCACAATTTGATGATGGAGGACCACCTAGTGGGGCCCACCTTATTACCATCCAAATTGACAACACATACAGCCCCTCTCTAGTCACTGAATCAATTGGATCTCCAAATCCAAACGGACTTGGCCGTTGGAACAAAGATGAATTTTGTTGCTTGATATAAAGCCGTTAGACTCATCGACTACAGAGGAAGAGTTAGAGGTATTAAATTTACTTCAAATTTAATGTCTGGTAGTTGCCACTTGGATCTTTTGATCTCCCCTGGGTCCCATGATCTATGGGGTCGTAAGGTGGGCCCCACTAGTTGTTCATTGCAATAAGATTGTGAGTGCGCACTTAAATGACCACTATTTTCTTTCTATATATATATATATATATAATATAATAGGGAGGTGTTCATGTGAGAGTATTTTCACCTTATTATGAGAGATAAGAATGAGGGCCCTCACATTTAAGTTGTTAGCATTGGATATAAATGTGAGGGCTCCCACCTTATCTCTCATAATAAGGTGAGAGCATATCTCATAGCAGCATCTCAAACACACACACACACACACATACACACAGATATATATATATGGGTTAGTTGTCATAGGTTGAAACTTAGTTTATCCTAAGTTAAAACAATAATGGTCTCATATATAGGGGCCCAGTCGTGATGTGAGGCCCATGGTGGGCACCATTGGGACTGAAACCTGGGGGAAGCTCAAGATCTTCTTGGGTCTCTCAACTCTATGAAATATCAACTTCAACTGATCATCCCTAAGCCTAGAAGTCGAACGGTGAACAATTCATTTCACGATATGGTTCAACGGTTTATAATCCGATTTAGATAGGTTCAACTGAAGCGGGAACCTGTGTAGATAGGGGTTGTTTTTTGTCCACTAGGGTTGGACCTAAGGTGGGACCCAACTGCAGGGTGCCACACGGCTTCCACCCCCCCCCCCCTCCCCCCCCCCCCCAACTTTTTTCTATGCATACGACGCACCTTGAGTAAATCCAATCTTTTGAAACAAATGCTCCCCACAATTGATAGTCATAAGTCCAAAGAGGGAGATGGGGGGACCTAGGGATAGAACAAAAGATTATAGTGTGGGCTACACTGTTGTTAGGTAAGGAGGCTCTAATGATCATCCTAACTCTTAGATCAAAACGGTCCACACACTCTTACCTTTAGAAATAAAAGAAAAGTCCAATCCATCAATATAGTCCATTCAGATGGATGCCAGACCGAGGGCTCAAAGGATGGTCTTGTTACCGCTCATGACAAGGAATTCTAGGAAACATTAGAGCAATTAAAAGCAACAAATTTGATAGTCATTTCATGTTCAGATTTTTTGAGGAGTCCTTACCATAGATGTTAGTACTGTCTTTATAGGACCATTAGTTATATATGTACAGACATACACACCCACACCCACGTGCGAGGAATTCGCAAAAAAAAAACTCATTTTGTGCTCCTCGATGTTTTTAGGACATGGAGCCCACCTTGAGTCACTAATCATTTCACCACACATGCTACCCCCCCTAAATTGGTATAAATCCCCAAAATTGTCTCGTTTTTAACTTTTACTCACCCATTGGATTGAAGTCACAAGAAAGTGATGCTTTTTAATTTTATTTAAACTTTGGGGTCATGATCAAGGGTTGGTATAAATCTAATGGAATTGAAAATCTAAACATGGGGTGGATCTCATTTAGATTATTCCATCCTACGGAATTCCGTGGTTGTCATACACAATAGTGGGCCCAATTGAGAGTGGTTTTTTTTTTTTTATTTTTTTTTTTCTTTTGTAAAAAGCTCTCTGAGAGTGTTCTAGCGCACTGTTCCTATATAGGGAAATGCTTTCATGAGAGTAACTATTACCGTCTCATAGTGAGAGACATCATTATATATATATATATATCTATATGGGAAATATTCATGTGCATCTCTCCCTCACCACATTATGGAGAGGGACAACATAGTGGGACCACTTTATGATTCATCCAAATTATCCACACATATGAACCCCCTAAACTACAATGGATCGATTGAGTTTTCATTAATCTGATTGAATTGGACCGGTGGATTGAGGTTCAAGATTTTCCTTTAAATATAAAGTCATTTAAATTTGTGGGTCACGGATGAAGGGTTAGAAACTTGGGATGACCTCAAACTTGATATATGGTTCTCATTTCATATGACTCTTTTCATCCCCCAAAGTTCCCTGATCAATGAAACCTTAGGTGGGCCCCATTGAGTTTGTCCCTCACCATATGGTGAGGGAAGGATGCACATGAACATTGCCCTATAAATATATATATATATATATATGGGAGAATAACTCATATGAGAGTAACTCTCACACTACTGCAAAAAGTAGGGGAACTCATTTGATCTATATCCAATATCAACAACCTAAAATATGATGGACCTCCTCCTTACTTTCATATTATAGTAGTGCAAGAGTTAACTCTCATAGAATCACTATATATATATATATAAGAATTCTAAGAACACTACTTCTCTCCAAAAGGGGCCATTTTTCCCTTCATCCCATCAAAGGAATGTGAGCCACATAAGAACCCAATACCAAAATACATTTAATTCTCTTAAATCCAAAACAATGACGTGGTGGTTGATAGTTGTTTTGGTTAGAGAGCTACTAAATACACAATGAAAGTTGTTCTATGTAAATTGATTTTTTTTTTTATACCAAAATAGCCATGCGGGAGATTACCTAAAAGGACATCTACCAAAACTCTCTACCATCCCCAACTTCTTTCTACACACACCCACCCCCACCCTCACACTAGCCACCACCATCCACTTCGGCAGCACCGCTGTAGGGGGGGCTGGAGAGAAAGAGAGGGAGGGATGGAGGGTGAGGGAGAGAGACAGGGAGGGGAGAGGGGAGAGAAAATGAGGGGGAAGTGGTAGAGGGCGGGCGCAGCGGGTGGGGGCGAGGAGAGGGAGGAGAAAGTGGGAGAGGGAGAGGAGAGGGGAGAAGCGAAGGGGAGAGGAAGAGAAAAATAGGAGAGGAGGGAGGAACAAGGAGAGGATCCGGCAGCGGGCGGAGTCGATGGGGAGGAGAGAGAGAGAGAGAGAGCGGGTGCGGTGAGTTGAGGCTATTGCGAAGGAGCAGGGGACGAGGGGAGGAGAGAGACAAGGAGGAAGGAGAGGGCGAGAGAACCTAGGCGAAAGGAGAAGGAGGTGGAGGAGAGGGAGAGGGAGAACGGATCGACGGGTGCGCAGCGGAGGCAGGCAGTGAATGAGAAGGGAGAGTGTAGAGAGAAGTAGAGAGTAGGTATTTTGGGAACTATTTGGTCTTGTAGAGAGTACCACGGTTGAGTGTAGAATGTAGCAGTGTATAAAGATCATTTTCAATGAAATATTTAACTCTCTGTCTTTGTATTATTTGAGTTTTGTTCAAATTGTTCCAAAAATATCCCACTGCAATTTGTGTTGGGGAATCGCTCCTGAATGAGAGAGGTTCTTTGAAGGGGTTAAGAAAGATTCAAACCGATCAAAATGACTATTCCAAAATTGAATCTTCAATTTCATATGCAATACGAACATGACACGCGTCTTATACTTAGTTGTCAAACCCTTATCCCTCCACGTACGGACATAGTAAAGAGGATAATTATCTCTTTGTCGGTTGCCTTCTCTCAAACCCATGACCTAATGCTGTAAAGCCCAAGGTTTAAACCCATAAGACAAGATATGTTATTGGCGGATACTAATCTCATTTCTTGCCCAGGTTTAATTGTTGACATTACCAAGGTCTTGAGGCCTCAGATTCCAATGACGACAGTTTTGGATTTACTTAAGATGTGGAAGAAGCTTGTTGTCAATACTATCGGTAATATTTATCCCATCACTTCTTTTTTTTTTTTTTTTTATTTTCCTACCAGCTTGAAGCACGCGGCATGGAAATTTGTATTCAAAATAAGAAAAAAGAATGAGATCGCAAAACAATAAAACATTCTTGTTTTTTGCATGCGAAACTTGCATTTTATGAAAGTTTTATTTAATTAAATACATCAAGTATATAGGTAAGCCAATGTTAAAATAAACTTTCTTTCTACTGGCAAGATAAATGGAAGGAGCGCACAAGTGATGAAGATGTGGGAAAAGCAGCAGTTGCCTTGGGGTTTGAGGCGTAAGGTTTTTTTTTTTTTTTCATTTTTTGCTAATTGAGGTGTTCTCAACCCTTTGGGCGGATTAATTCCTCCGGCCTTAGAGGAAAAGAAATGTTAAAACCACTGTGGCTCCAGGTGTAGCACCAAGTGAACTTATATTAAAGTATAAAGAATTTTAAAAATCGGGCTAATAAATAGAGAACATGAGCAGATTGATTTTATTACTTAAAAACTGCTAGTACAGACGGAATTTATAGATTTCATGAAGAACCAGAAATCACAAATTCAGCAAAAATTCTGATATTTCTCACGCTATTTCTCTGACTCAACTATCTGCCTAAAGAGCTCTCTCACATGCTAACAGATGTTAACATAACAGGAAAATCTGCAATCAGAATGTTGGCAGTAAATCTGATTGAACTAATCTGTTACATATATAGTCAAATTTTATCTAGTCTAACTTGGTAACTGCTAACTGTTGCAGAGAGTGGCAATGATTTCTAACAGAGAAGCTCAATGTTTGAAGTAAAATTTTGGATGTGAAGAAAAACGTTGGGAGAAATCAAGAAAGAGAACTCCTTACAATACAAATTTGAAGTAGATAGTTTTCTCTCTCACAAAGCTTCTCCACATCCATAACTCCTATATGTGGAACAATGGTGTCCGAATTACTATTTAAAACCAGTGCCAATACTGGGGAAACTACTTACTAATTACAGCAAAAGGGAAAAGAAAGATTAAATAATGAGACGGGAAATGTCTCACTCAATGCAAGCCAAAAGTTTTTGTTTGTTTTTTTCTGAACCTTTTTAAATTAAAACAGTCGCTCGATCTACAGGCGAAGACAAGGATCAAGGCATGGAGACCAACAAAGGCGAGCCTGGCTTAAAGACGAACATTTGTGAACATAGTCATTTCAAAGGTAATTTGTTGATCTTTACGCTAGCTAGTTTTAGTGCGGTGGTCGTGAAACTATAAATATGTTCTTATTCTACCGTCTTTATGCCTTTTTGGGTAATTCACTTATAAAATGAATTAAAGTAAATGGTTTTTTAAGAGAACAAGAAAAAAAGGATTGGTTATATAAGAATATACCAAATTTAAAAAAAACACCTCTCTTTTTTTTTTTTTTTTTTTTGGTAAATCAGAAAATTATTCTGTCATTCCATTAAATGACAAAAAACACTTTCATTTTTTATCGAAAATTTTAAAAAGGTATATTCTCATGCCACAAAATAACAAATAGTCGAGAAGATAAATTTTGAGATTTGGTATTTTTTTATTTGACACTCCTTCTTTACATGCCTCTTTATTTGTGTATTTACTTCAATTCAATTGTACGAAATTTCATTAATAATTTTTTTAAAAGTTAAAAAGTTATTTTCCCATTCCACTAAAAAAAAAAAGTCTCTTCTTTTTAATCCAAAGAAGTAAAACTAAAAAAATTAAAAATAAAGTTCAATTACAAAAAAGTGAATAAAGTGAATTTTGAAACTTTAGACTTTTTGGGAGGACTCATCTTCTTTTCTTTACTGCTACATGCGTTGAAGTTTTTTATTTTTCCTATTTTATTTTTCGTATTCCCTCTAATCTGCCCGAGCTGGCAACTTTCTTTTGAGACATCCTAACTTCTATAGAGGTGGTACCATCATGTTGGAAGACAACTTAATTGGATTGGTATATTGGGTGGTGTAACTGGTGTTCCTATGCATATGGCTTGCACAGGTGCACCTTGCAAGTTGCCGTTGGGGCCCACCAATCATGGAGATGTGGGGATTGAAAGATCTAGTTAGACCACTACAGTGTAAAATGCCAAGTCAATCCAATGATGATGAACATCATTAGAGCATTGTCCTAACTATATTATGGCTGACTACGTCATTTCATTCTGTCATGAATAAAATCCTTAGATCGGTTGCAATTATTCATATCCAAGCATGCTATTTTCATTCATGTCTTCTTGAGTCCATTCCTTTCTTTTGGTGGACCATCAATTTGCAATAAAGAAAAAAAAAAAAAAAACATTTCCACACCCGCACCATTGATGGTCTGTGTTGCACATGACAAATGATCTCAAACAAGTCACTATTAATTTATTACATATTAATGCTACCCTTTAATGGTTCGGAATATGCTCATTCTAATCCTATTTTTACTAAGTTGTACCACAAATCTATTTCTACATTCTTGTTTCTACTTCACACATTTTGCGTTTGCTTCTCGATGAGCAAACATTGCGCTCCATAAACTATAGTTGATATAATCGTTGCTCAGTAAAAAAAAAAAAAAAATCATGTTGGTACGCATCGAGCACGGAGTATTTTAGAAGAAAAATTGTTCGAATTTGACTAACTTAATTTCTTTTTAATCTATCCTACTAAACATTCATTCTATCTGTTAATTTAAAATCCAGCAGCTTTTAACCCATTTAACTAACATCTTCTATCAAAGTAGTTACAACTTCTTGGTCATTTTCCTGTCTAATTAACTCCATCTAGGAAATCTATAGTTAAGTGGTCCATAATCAAAATGAATAAGTAGGGGCTCAGAGTGGAAACTTAGATCACGAGAGTACTTTCTCTTAATAAGGTTTTTGGAATTTGACTAATTTGTAACCAATCAAACACGAACATCTTCTTTTCTAAGTTCCAACTTATCGGCCATTTTCTAACGTGAGCAACTAGCAACCCAATATATATAAACAACATACACTATAGGACTCCATTTTGAATAATCCTAATTTTCTCAAAATAATAGAAACCACAATCACATCAAATTAAGGTGAACTCATCCTTCCCATAACATGCTCAGCATTCTTTAAAATACTCTCTATAACTTCGTGATTTACGCCACTACGTCAACTCTGATGGTTGATTAATTATCACTTGAGGATTGCATCTGGACTCAAAACTGTTGAATAGATCATCTACCATGTTTACTTCTGTAGGTTCATAAATCATTGCCCACTTCACCCTGTTAACCTTAGGCTATATTTGTTCTTCGAGAGGTAAAGTAATATCGATGGAAAGTAATTCCAATGGTCAAATGTCTTATTTTTTCATATTTTGGTTTGTCACAACATGTGGAAAAAAGTGAAGTCCACCAAAAGATTTTATTTATACTTTATCAACCATCCCAAAAAAAAAAAAAAAACACTCCATAAAACCTAATTGAGTTACTTTATTACCATGTTAACTTCTCATCTCATTGCAAAATACTTTGCCAGCTCAGGAAAACATATGTATTTTTTAATTACCTAAAAGTATATTTTCCCCTTGCACACAACTTTTACCTTTCCCATGGATTTGATATTTGGTTTACAATACCTTTCCCATGGTTTGCTTTTATCCCCTACCTGCAGTCTGCACTTTGCAAGCGTTTTGTGAATACTAACTTTACGTACTATTCTTATTGTCCTTCTTGCTGTAGTTAGAGACGTAATCAAGGGACAGGAAGACGTAATTCCAACTCAAAGGCTACCAGCTTCCCCTGATCACTTTGTTTTCTTCCGGTTACTGCAGATTATGATAGAGCTCTTACTATCTGTTCTCGGATTAGGTATGTGCTGCTGTTGAAATGGCAGTCTTATGGGTCCCGGCCTAAATGGACCATGCTATTTTTATTTTTTGTCTTTCTTTCTTACAAAAGAAATGGACCATGCTATTTTCTTCCCTGTTGAAATTCAACACGGAACTGCTTTTGGACAAGCGAGTGATGAATCCATATACTCGCCTGACAGGCTTCAGAGATACTCTTTAGTGTCAGTGGGGTCTACCTTTCATGTTTCAAATCTAAAATGACTCTGGATCTTCTATTGTGTTTCACCGTGAGTGGACCAATCATAATCCGTCACGTGAGGCAAAAATAATGTGTGTTTATGTTTCCCTTCAATTTGAGTTTCAAAATCCTTTCTTTCGCAGCAAAGGCGATTGATAGAGGATCCGGACCCTAAATCGTTCCAAGGGGGTGGCCCCCATATTGATGAAATATTTTTTAACTGATTCACTCCCAGTGGTTTTTGCATTTCCATTACGTGCTTTATATGTTATCAATATGACGGTATTACTCCATTTGAATTGAGTGAGTTTGGCAATATAGCAGCGCATCAGTAGGACTTTATTATTGAACTATTTGATTCAAGAGATGGGCCCGCTGATGGATTTGCAAAGGGTGGCGTCATGGAGTTCTGTCAATAATTAGCAACTGAAATGCTATTGAACTTTTTAACTTAGGGTGTTGATCTTTAGAGTCTAGTTTTTGAATTTTTAATTAATATATAGACCCCAAATCCTCGTAGGCAAGGCCATAGAAAATTCTCTTAGCTGATCTGTAACGCCCCACCCATACCTATGCATGATATTGTCCGCTCTAGCCCACGGGCCTCACGGTTTTGCTTCTGATGGGCCTGAACCCATCAAAAGGCCTCATGCAAGGTAAGGGTGTAAGCTCTACATATAACCCCATTCACTTTCCTCTCTATAGTCGATGTGGGACTCCGGGGCGTCACAATCCACCCCCCTTAAGGCTGCACGTCCCTGTGCAGTAGCCTTTCAGTCTCTGTAGCCTGCCAGCCCTCTTGGCCCACCCACATAGAGACCCGCCCACTTACACCAGACCACGGCAGGGGACCCACACTCGAACTAGTCGAGAGTCGGCTCTGATACCATTTGTAACGCCCCACCCATACCTATGCATGATATTGTCCGCTCTGGCCCACGGGCCTCACGGTTTTGCTTCTGATGGGCCTGAACCCATCAAAAGGCCTCATGCAAGGTAAGGGTGTAAGCTCTACATATAACCCCATTCACTTTCCTCTCTATAGTCGATGTGGGACTCCGGGGCGTCACAATATAAGGGGGGTGGATTGTGACGCCCCGGAGTCCCACATCGACTATAGAGAGGAAAGTGAATGGGGTTATATGTAGAGCTTACACCCTTACCTTGCATGAGGCCTTTTGATGGGTTGAGGCCCATCAGAAGCAAAACCGTGAGGCCAGTGGGCCAAAGCGGACAATATCATGCATGAGTATGGGTGGGGCGTTACATGATCTCTGTAATTCCATGATCAATTCGTGGTGAAATCTGTTAAATTGGATTATGCAGGAAACAAGTGATTTCACATTTCTATTTTCAATAAAATCCATTGGAAGCTTGGAGGTGAATCCCAATCACCTCATTTCTTCCTTCTTTATGAGTCACAGACCCAATGTATGGTCCCTGCAATATCTAATTATAGGTATGAAAGATAATTTTGTTGATGAAAGAATCAGAATCTTATTACAAATCCATCCCTGCTAATTCCTTAACAAGATCCTGCTTCAAATTACAAAAGATTTTGGCTTGGATTCATGACTCGGGACTCTGTTGTTACAGTTTCACTAACTGTGTTACCCTTGCTTTGCTTGTCGTTCTTTGGCTTTTTCCTGGTTTGGTTTATATTTGTATTTTTTGGCCGGTTTAGTTCCCTTTGCCCCTGTACATCCTCTCTTTCTCTTAATGATATTCTTTTGCCCTGAAGAGAAAAAACTGGCATAGTACATAATTCCTGACATTTTGACAGATGGAGAAAAATGGAAGGAAATTATGGAGCCAATTAGAGAATTCACTGGGCTGGTGCAGGTAATCAAATCAGGAATACAAAGAAAGGAAGTGTTTTTGGAAGCAGAGAAGAAACGGTCTGATGTATATGGATTTAAGATGCCGGAGGACTCCAAAAAGGAAGGTAACATCTTTCTCTCTCTCACACACAAGAATAAATATGTATTGAATTATAACAGGTAAGAAATCTCATCCCGTACCACTAGGTAAGAGGCAGTTCCTCTGACCATAAAAAAATAAAAAAATAAAAAAAAATAAGGAAAAAGAAGAAAAAGAAGAAGAAGTTTCAGCCGTAAAATCCGATCTATAGCCGCGGTAAAAGAAAGGGGGATTCGGCGAGAGGTCCCTCAAAGTATGACTTTGTTGCAAACAATCCACAAAAAAAAGTCATGCAGCCAAAAGTCCTCCAACAGATTCCCATACCTGATATGTCTAATTTACCCTTTCTTTAAATCATATCCCATAATTAATGGGATATCCCTTAATAATAGTCAACTATCATTCAATGGGCCACGATTAATGGAATCATGAGATTTTCAAATAACTTCTAAAAACACACAAATAAAATTTCAAAATAACTCAAGATAAATTTAAAAAATGCAATAATTTCAAAAAAACGCAATAAATTTATAAAAAAAGGCAATAAAATTTAAAAAAAAATGAAAAATAAGTTAAAAAAGATCAAAATAAATTTCAGAAACTATAAATAAATTTCAAAAGACTCAAATAAATCTCAAAAGATCCAAAGAAAATTCAGAAAATGCAAATAAATTTCAAAGACGCAAATGAATTTCAAGGACTCAAATAAAATCCAAAATACGTAAATTAAAATTAAAAAATGTAAATAAATTTCCAAAAGGCACAAATGAATTTCAAAGGACGCAAATAAAATCCAAAACGTAAATAAAATAAAAAATGAAAATAAATTAAAAAAATAAAAATACATTTTCCAAAACTAAGATTAACCAATTTCCAAAATTTCAGAAAAAAAATTCAAAAACTCAAGTATTTTGTCAAAACGCAGTTAAAATTATTTCAAAAAAAGTACAAATAAATTTTAAAAGACACAAATAAAATTTGAAAAACACAAATAGATATAAGAAAATACAATAAAATTTGCCAAAAACAAAGAAATATACATTCAAAAACTCAGTTAAAATTTTCAAAATGGAGATAAATTTGTCAGAAAGTCGGCTATATTTTAAAAAAAAAATCAAATAAATTTTCCAAAAACTCAGATGGATTTGTTCAAAACTAAGATAAATTTGTTCCAAAACTCAATTAAATAATCAAAAACTCAGATAGATTTGTTCAGAACTCAGATAAATTTGACAGAAACTCAGATAGATTTGATAAACAATCAGATAAATTTGACAAAAACTCAGATAAATTTTACAGAAACTCAGATAAATTTGATAAAAACTCAGATAAATTTGACAGAAACTCAGATAAATTTAGCAAAAACTGAGCTCAATTTTGACAAAAAATCAGATAAATTCCCTTCTCTATAAAGCCTACATCTAAGCTCTTCTCTCTCCTCTCCCTCACCTTTCCTTGCTCTATATCTAATTCGACTGACTGGCTACTGGGCTTCTTCTGCAAACGGGTCGGGCCGACCTGAACTGGACCCAACCCAAAACTCACTTCTTCTTCGTTCTTCTGTTCTGGTTCAGAAACCAGAACTGGCTTCTTCTTCCTTCATCGCTTTGGCCATGGCAGGGGCTGCGTCTCTTCTCCGGTCACACGCAGGGGCGACTCCGGCGAAGAGAATCTCTGGCGTCTGTTCACGGCGAGGTGGGGCCTAGCCGAAAACAGAACCCAAATCGAAGCTTGGCTGCGATTTCTCCTCTCCAAACGCTTCTCCCTCTGGTCAGCGATGGCGACGCGTGGTTCCGGTGGCAGCAGGCGACACCAGATCTTCCGATCAACTTCGGTAATACGCAGCAGCGATCAGCAACTCGTGTGGACCACCTGGTGATCGTCTCTCTCTAACTCCGGTTTCCTGCTTCTTCCTTTCCAGATCTGCGATCTGTCACGCCCTGTAAGATCCCCTCCGGTCTTCTTCTTCCTCAGTCACGGCAGTGGAGTTGCTTCTTCTTCTTCGATCGACGGCAGCAGCGAAGTGGCTTCCTCTTCTTCTTCACCATTTCTCTGCAACACGAGGGTCTTCTTTCTCTTGACGAGAGAACCGTGCCCTCCAACAGATCTATCGATCTTCACCGCTCTTCTTCTTCTCCGATCAACCCTTTGATATGAGTCTCCTGTTCCTGCAACAAGATTCACGTGCAGAAGTCTTGATACAAGAAGAAGAAGAGGGAGAATGGAAGATTTAAAATTTAAAATTTTGAAATTTTATGCCTAATCAGTTAAAAGGGCAAATCAGTCATTAAAATGTATGAGGTGGCGTGTCCAGGGACCTCTCTCCATGAAGTGACGTGTCTAGGGACCTCTCATCCAAATATGTCCAAGCTGCATGGACTACAGGCCTTAGGAGAAAAGTTGGTGGACTAGAGGCCTTACAAGTTCTATATGAGGGACCTTTCGCTAATTATCTCTAAAAGAAACCCCTGTTAAAACTTAAAACCCTTGCAGTGGGTGCTAAAGATTGTTCTTTTTATTTTTTAGTTAATATTTAGACTTGAAACAGGGCCTAGTGTTGTCACCATGGTAGGCCTCAGCCACAGTGTGAGATGCTAGTACTCACTTGATTTTCCAATTTTGATTATTTGACTTGCATCTCTCTTAAGCAACAAGCTCTAGGCCTGTCAATGGAATGGGTCGGGCTTGGGCGTGAGTTGTCCAATTCAGTCACGAATTTTGGACAGGTTTGTCGGGGATTGTCCAATCCCGATATTAAATTGAGCAGGCATATGTCAAATCACATCCCGTGTGGGCTTTGACCCGGGCCTAGACTTTAGCATTCTCATCAATGGAGACATTTTTTTTCTTCTTAATGAGTGAAGCTTTGTTAATAAAGATGATAATGATGGGAAAACAAGGGGTGGACCAAATTTCAAAAGGTCTAGATACTAGATAGTAGATATTAAGTCTTCATAATGAAAGATGATAAATCTATCAAAAATTTCAAACCTAAGCTCAATAGTGGATCCGGTCCAAGTATCAAATTAAGTTCACTGTCAATTCTTGATGTGGGTCATTGGTGTGGAGTGGGAAGGGATTGAAGTCATAAGAAATGGTGGAGGGAAGATGCATTTTGGAGGGAGTTTTTGCGGTTTTCCATTGAAGTATATAAAGATTAGTAAAATAACCTTGCGACTAGGCCTAGCCTAGACTGGCTGGGCATGCTCTACCCATTTCTGGTCCCATTTTGGTCAAGCTTTTAAATAATTGTCCAAGCTCAGCCCGTTGGGCTTAAATTTTTTTAAAAGCCTTGTATTTTCGGGCTTGGGCCCGGCCGGGTACCCATTTCAATGAGCTAAATTGACAGGCTTAACAGGATCCCTATTTGGATTAGATCTATCTATTAAACACTAACACTTCTCTAGAAAGGTCTTTTTATGTGGAAAATGAAAGAATATTAAAAGTATTTATATTTCCTTTATTAACTCTTTGAGGCTTTAGTGGTAATGATTAGATTCGACAACTTAATACAATATAAGAGCCAATCGGTCTCGAGTTTGAATTCTTGGAGGAACGACTCGGCATGGAAAAAAAAAAAAACTTAAGTGTTGCCATAACCGTATTGAACATGGACTGTGTTCCATGTGAAGGGAAGTATCGAGAAGTGAGCTCCACCCAAATGAGTATATTAAAAGTATTTATGCTGGGTAAGAATAATTAGCCGAGAAAACTTACAAAATGAAACAGATCCTCCTTTGTCGGTGGAGGAGGTGGAAATCAACTTTAGGATTGTTAAAGTATATTTGTATAATATTATTTAGCGAAGGGTCAATTCAAAATAGTACAAGGACTAGCGTTTTGGCTTTTAAACGTGGGGAAAAGAAGTTGACTATCTGAGATTTTTAGTAATTTTTTTTATTAGAACTACTTTTTCTATATATTGAACTCATCTTTCACTTCACAATGCTCTTAAAGCAAGTTAGGTGTGTTTAGCAATTAACTAGTTAAAATAAAGTAAATTGAATTCAAACAAGAAATAACAAGGGGTGATATGAAAAGTGCACATTTCAAAATTTACTCCAAATTTTAAAAAAAATCACATCCATTCTCCACTAAAAAACAAAAGAATTTTTTTTTTTTTATACAAAAAATTTAAAAGATTCCATACTAAACGACTAAAAATAAAATACCATCATAACACTTTATATTTTATTCTCTCTTGATTTGATACAAATCCAAACGTACTCTATTAAAAAGTACCCAAAGGAAGAGATATCAAGTCTCTATTACATACACACGATCAAAATCTCCCGTCAAGCTAAAGTAGGTCTGGGGTCTTTTAAAGAGTGAAGGGACGCTTTTCCATTTTTTGACTTCCTTTTCCGTTTTGGTAAGCTCCCAGGCTGCCACACACTACTGCAAATCTCTTTTCTCAAGCAGGGAGTAGCGCAAATTTAAGTGGGGTCGACGATTTGTTGACAGGTATGAAGCAGAGTTCGCCATTTTTAATCGCTGCAGAGATGGGAGTGAAGGAGATAGTTGCCGCAATTCTAATACATTCTCCGATGGCAATTCATCTTGAGGACGCAGACAAGAAGAACGTGGTGTTGCTGGCTGTGGAGAACAAGCAGGCAGATATCTACCAACTTTTGCAAAAAAAAATACCCTTATGACCATAGTATATATCAAAAGGTAGATATTAATGGGAACAATGCCCTTCATTTGGCAGCAATAGTAGGGGAAGATCCACCGTGGCGGATTCCTGGTACAGCTCTTCAGATACAATGGGAGCTCAAGTGGTACAAGGTATGCTCTTTCATCTCTCTCTAACAAGTTCATAAGCTGGACCAATCTTACCCCATGTTTTGGTAAGATTTTTAGTGAAGGCCGCTGCTTGGTGGCAGGGACGGGAAATCCAGCACCACAAAAGCCCTGGACTCCCGCAGGTGAAGATTCTGCAGCATAGTTAGTAGGCCCATAATATAAAGATTTAGTCGTTTGAGAGAACTGTTCTGGCCGAATGCTGGAAAAGTCAGTTCATCTAAGTATTCTAACTTCATATAAGGCTAACAGAACGCCTACTAGAAGGGGAATTTTGTCTGCGTTAGCTTTCAGATAACTCTCATCATTGCCCTAATTCAAGTGAGTTGGTGAATCTCAGTACATAACAAGATATATGCCCCGCCAATTTTCTACACACCGGAACAATGAAGGCCAGACTTCAAAGGAGGTGTTCAACGAGAAGCACAAAGACATGGTCGAAAAAGCGACCAAATGGCCAACCGATACAGCTGGATCATGCTCGGTCGTGGCAGCACTCATCGTATCAGTGGCTTACGCCACGGCCACCACAGTGCCAGGTGGAGTGAAAGATACCAATGGCATACCAATTCTACGAGGCCACCTCCCTTTTAATGTCTTCACCATTACCTCGCTCGTCGCTCTATCCTTATCTGTCACCTCCCTAACCACGTTCTTATCCATCCTCACCTCTCGCTACCAAATCTCAGACTTTCTCCATAATCTCCCTATGAAGCTGATACTAGGCCTCACCTCGCTTGTAAGATCCCGGTCCCACTTTTAAATATTTATTAATTTTTTTTAATTAGATATTATTATTATATTAATTTAATGTATTTTAGTTATTTAAACGGGTAGGATTAAGTGGGGCACACGTTAGATTAAGTGTGTGAATCGGTGAGTTGGGCTAATGGGTAGATGACCTGACCCGTAGTTTTGACCCAATAACTTAAGCCCAAAGAATATTCCCCTAATCCCTAGTTTTAATAACGACACGTCTTTATCCCTCCCCACTTATCTCTGCAACTCCTCCCGTAAGTTTCTTCGTCTTCTTCCTCTTTCAAGTTCCCAAGCCTCTGCAACTATAGGATCCAGCCATCAGAATCCAGATCTGAAGACACAATAATTCTTGGCTCAACTTTCTCATCTCAGGTAACCCTCTCCTCAAATCATTAGGAGTAAATCTATATTCTTGGGTTATCTCCCTTTTCTTTCCAATGGTAGATTTGGGATAGGAATACCATAGATCTGCTCATCTGAGCATTTATTTTCCATCTTCTTTGTCAGATTGGTGATAGGATTATCCTCGAGCGCTGTGGGAATCTCGGTTTGGGTATTGGTTAGCATCTGTGCGTTTCTTCAACCCCGGTAAAAGGCAAGTAACTAACCATAATTTGTAGATTTAATACTTGTGTTCTTCCTTGATTTGCGTATTAATGCATGTAGAAACCCTTTTTAATGCCCTTTTGATAATGTTAATTATGTATTTGTTTTATGAGATCAGAGATCGGACCATGGATGTTCTTATTATATATATATTTTTTTTTAGCATTACTGTTGGCCCAAAAACGGATTGGATCTATCATACAGGTCACAGTTCCCAGACGCAAATCGTCTTGTCACTGTGTATTGGTTGTGGGCCCGAGTGGACCCCATTGATGATTAATCAAGACCATAGATCTGGTAGTGGACCCACAGGCGACCGTAGGGATGGCTGACCCATGTGAGGTGGGCTTGGTTTGGTCCATCATCGAACAATTGAAGAGGAGGGCTGGCAGTAATGAAGAGGGTTTGGGTTATTTTTGTTTTTTTGGGACTATGGGACCCATGTGGGTCATTAAATTTTGATCGGGTCCCTACATCTTGAAGGGAGGGCTTGGGCGACCAAACTGATGGGGACTGATCATGGGCCCTTGATCAATGGAGCCCACAATGTCAACCACTGTAGTGCCAGGCGAGGAACACTCGTTTGTAAAATGGCACTGCTACAGCATGCGTTGATGGAAGAAGGGGATAGGGGTTCAGTGTTCTGAGTGTCCATGCAAAAGTGTGGGATATTTATGTGAGGTCATATGAGAGAGATTGATGCTGACATGTGTGGGAATGGGAGAGATAAAGTTGGTAAATGGGAATGAGAAAGGCTTGGTACATCACATATGACAGCACATATAAACCTTTTTGATATAACATATAGCCCCTTTTTCATTTTAAAAATTAGGAAAAGCCCATTGTAGTGTTAATGAACTTAATTTGGACTTTTAGCTCATTAAGAATTGAAATTGAAAAATATTTTAGGTGGGGTCCCAAGTTTTGCTAAAATTATAAACTAACATTATTATTATTTGCAAATTAATATTAAATGATATCTTTGGTTCTAATGTGTTATAATTATATCTTTGTATTTTATTATTAGACCTTTAGACCAAGTAAATACCGTTTGGGCACACGGTATATTACTGACATAGGGTTTAATACTTTGTATAACTTCGGGGAAATCCTAATAGATTTGAGTTCAACCCATCGCTATTGGAAAATCCTTAATTGGGTCTATGCACCATTAATGAAAAAGGGATGCGTTGATCTTATATTTATTAGAGATGCCCGTGGTTATTGGGTGCGAAACCTTATGTTTAACCTTAGGATTGATTCGTATTTATGTCTTAAATTTCGCATGCATATCTTAGTTTAGGTTATGTATTCTCTTAGATGCATACCCTGTTGTGTATTATGGACTATAAAGTGGCTTGGCAAATTATTTATGACGATTCGATTATGATATGGAATGTGTAATGGCCAGCACTTTATTTTGACTTAGGACTCTTGTGTCGGAGCTTTACAATTCAGGTCTATTACGTTTATATTTATGTTTATGTGGGTCATTTGTGGACGACTGCAGATCGATATGTGGACGGTTGATCACCGATGTGTCCGGATCACTTATAATCCGCTTTGAATGTGAATAGGTTATCCTAATTTGTTTTATTTGATCGGTTTATGACCACCGACTATGTGGACGGGCTTTCCCGATTTATTTAGGGCTGACCACCCACAACGGGGACACTTGTCTTCGTGTGAATTATATTGCTCCATTTGTTTTATTTGGTTTATGTTATAATTCTTTCGTGTCATTATCATTACTTCTTTATGATCACACTTGTCTATATTATTCTCGTTGTGTATTAAATTTCGAGTTATGATTATGTACTTGCTATTTACTTTGTAATATTTGGTGCATAGGTACCGAACCCTACTTTACCGAGGAGACGGAGGAGGGTCAAACGTTTCAAACGTTTGAGCCAACTAATGAACCCGAGTGGGATGCTGGAGATGGCTTCGGAGCCGTCTGAGCCTGCGTTAGAGAGATCGTCATCTTAGCAATTCTTAGATGAACTTTCTTTTATTGATAAACTTTTCCTAGTAATTATTTAATTTTATTCTGCAACTTGAATTATTAATGTTTATCTGATTTTTTCTGTTGGATTTCATTTATGAACGTTTTGATACCAATTTGAATAAAGCTTCCGTTGCATTTAATGAAATTTGTTTTGACTCACCACAGGTTGAAATTTTTTGTGGGTCCACTTTTTGGAAGCTTGTGTTGTATTAAACACAGGAATTTAAATTTAAATTTTAAATCTTCACGTTTTTCCCAGTTCTTATTTTGGGGACGTGACATCGCTCTTCATCTCTATTGCTGCAATGTTGGTCTCCTTCTGTGCTGGCCATTTCTATGATCTCAACGACCAGCTCCGACACACTGCATTTCCCATATATGCAATTGCATGCTTGCCTATTTCTATATATGCTGTGACACAATTTCCTCTTTATTTTGATCTCCTAAGATCTATCACCACAGCCATACCAATACGCGATAAGGAGCATTCTACCATCTAGGGCTGTGGATCTTCCAGATTATAGTTTTCTTTAGAGTTTTCTACGAGTGTTGTTTCTTCCTTGTAATATTTATTTCAATAAATGGGCTAGTGAGCGCGAACTTACATTTGAATTCGTTATTGTAGGTTGAGATTAATTTGGTTTTTCCTGTTGATAATGTAAATGTTGTGGTTCATGCCGTTGGCTCTTAAGTCGTGTTACTTCGATGAATGAGAAGTGATTGATTTTTAATATTACCTAAATAATCAAATTATATGGATTCCTTTTCTGATATATATGAACTCATACTGATTGAGCAGACCATTTGATCCATTCTCCAAAGCTCTTAATAAAAGTGAATCTTGGGATGAAAATAGACCAGGCGCAGGGGCAGGTTGGGTTCACCGTAAACTGGACCCATATTTGGATTTATCTTATTTTTGAAAGGGGGATATAACCCCATGAGAGTTACTCTCATGATGCTATGAGAGTAAGGGGTGGGTCCCTCACATTCAGGCTGTTGACATTGAATATTGATGTAAGGGCCCCCACACTTATTCTCTTTGTATAGTAAGAGTAACTCTCATAGAAACATCTCCTTATCTCCCTTTGAGAGAAAAAGAATAATGCATATTGATAGCACCCAAGATGGTAAGGAAATGTAGAAAATATAATTTAATACTACTTTGAAGAAATGCTTTTATACTCGTTTGTAGAAATATAGTACGTCAGAAAATTAAGAAGAATCAACATGATAGAAAAGGCGTGTGGCACGAGGATTATGCATAAGATTAGGGGCAACTTAAAATTTTCATTTATAAACCACACAACATAGCCCCAATCATGGTCCCACTAGGTTAAAGTCCGCGTTAAGGTGTAAACATTTCTCGATCAACATAATTAAAAGCAGAAGCTTTATATAATTACAGATTGTACGAATAACATTTCATAGTAAACATATTTGTCATTAATAAAGTTGAAGTTCAACAAAAGGAAAGGACGATTAAAGTTTATACAAATGGCCTCTAACAAAACTTAGGCCAGATAAAATAATGAAAGCTATTTAAAATAAGAAGTGAAGGCCCTCGTGCGCTGGTTAAAATGACTCAGGCTATGTCGTATGCTTATCACTTGTGATCACCATCAGGTTGATCTCCTGGTAGATACACTTCCTCCTCTTCCTCGAAATCGAGGGGCTTGGTGCACCAAGTGCAGTATCATTAGACTACAAATAGCCGACAAATATATATATATATATATATCAAAACGAATAAAAACAATGTGATCAAATGATGTTCAATAATAGAAGTCTAAGCATATAAGCTCGAGTATCGATAACAATAAGTTTTGATTCCGTTTTCTCAAGAATAGGCCTACAATCCACCACGAAAAAGTCTCTTGGAAAATAGGGGCAACCCCAAACATTTGATTGGGAAGGTACCAAATTGGAAAGCCAGTGATCCCACTACTGACCGTTTGAATATCAAAGTAGCCATTGGCAAAGAAAATCATGTCTTACTACAGCCAATCGGTCACGAGATCGATTCCTCACTTAATGCCCCGAGATTTAAGTTTTCAGATGTTTGGGCATGTGTCTTCTATACCTAAGCTTGGTTTTTTTCCTTTTCTTTCTTTTTTGGTGTAAATTTTCTTTTTTCTTAATAAATTTTTGCGTTACCGTTCGAAAAAAAAAAAAAGCCCAAGGCTTTAAGTAACAAGTTTCGGTAGAAATAGTTGTTTTTTTTTTTTTTTTTTTTTTTTTTTCTATTTCTGTAAAATGTAGAAATAGTTATATAAGGAAATATAAGTGCGTGCACTGGTAGACCGCCATCTTTTGGTTCACCACGCACACTATAACATTCAGCGTGATTGATCGAGTCAAAGCCAGTAGATGACCCAACTTCAGACCCTTTTGGGCATATTTTTCACGCATTCGAGCTTCAAATCAAATGCCATTTTGCAAATCAACTGTGAAGAATCGTGAGATTCTTTTTCCGCCAATTAGCCAAGATTGCCTCAAGCCTTCAACTTCAAGGAGATCATCCGACAACACAAATCTGGTAACAAAATCTGTGCAATTTCTTTCCTTTTTTTTCATAGATTTTGTAGTTCATAATTCTTCCAACAGTGAATGTGATCAAGGGCTTGTTTCTCACCCATGTCCCCATCCCATGTGGAATTTTGCTCAAAACCTCACGCTTTTATGCAATTTTCTTCCCTTGCAAAGTATGCAGCTTCAATCCCTAGTTGTAGCTCAGTTCACAAGGGACGTCAAGGTCAGGGCAGGCTCAAGAATTTTCGTTTGAGGGGTGGCGGACCCTAATTTTTGGTGTAAGGAAATTGAGTGTTGGCAATTCATTAGGAATGGATAAAACTGGGATTTCATGATGTATTTTTTAGATGGACTGACAAGATTGAAGATTGGAAGAAATTCAGAAGAAAACATAGGGAAGGAAATAACTAGATGTGTTAAAGTGGCAACTCGAACCCTGCCTCCAGCGAAAATTGTGTTTATTTTTTAGAAACTCTTCCCCCAATTCTTTTTAAACTCTTCGTAACTCTAACCCTAATTGGAACCCACGGACCCAAACCTGTATAAACACTTCTCCCCACCTATAACACCTTCTCTCAATTTTCTAAATCTTAGAAGTCCTTGAGAGATCATTGTTTTTTTCTCTGGAGCATCTCTTCATAACTGTACTAAAGGTTTTGGAGTTTCAGAGATCTTTTCCATCTCCACATCTTTGGAAATTCGTTTTTGAGTGGCTTCAAGATGTGGTGGATCAAGCGATGGAGAAGGTGAACGGTTTGTGCGTCAGGCAAGAAGAACAATGCAGCTCAGGGCCTGTTTGGGGGCTTTTACTAATAGAGTCAAGTAAGGTAAAGCCCAATTTCTATACAAAA
>QPKB01000002.1:8264995-8284202 GCA_003546025.1 Camphora micrantha
AAACCATCTACTTTTTATAATAATAATAAAAAAAAGTCAACAAAATTAGTCATCAAACCACTAAAAATAAAATGTCATGGCACTATGATTAGATCCCTCTTATTTTATACTATCTTGATTTGAGGCTTAACTTCACTTAATTTATAGCTCCACTTAATGTTCTACTCCCACTATTCATCGTTTTACTCACTATCATCAACATGTAAGGAACACAAGTACTACTCTCACTATACAGTGGAGCTATCTTTTGTCTGGAGAGTTTTCACGCTTTTCCAAACAGTGGTCAGTCTAGGATTTTGTTTGAGGGGAGCTTATCTAACAGGCTGTTGGACTTTGTGGGTAAATCCAAAATTTTCATATGGGTTTTAGGGGTGCACTCTTATGTAGGTTTTGGAGGCATTTCGAAAACTTTCAAGTGAGTTATGAAAGTGGACAAAATGGACCGAAGAGCCAAAGGGAGAAAAAGAAAAGAAAAGAAAAGGTGAGAGTAAGAGGAAACTACTTAGTTGATGAGTGTAATGATTAAGCTTGTATGTGCTTTTATCGGCCTTCTGATGACTTCAAATTGATGGACTTCTACTTAGCCGCATGGAGTAGAAACCCTCTGATAAATACAATATTGGTGCGGAACCGCAAACACTGCATGTGTGTATGGAAACTCTACTCCTTTTTTTTTTCTTTAATGGTTAAATCCACGCCAAGGCTGAGATCAAGAGGAAAGCCTGCACAAGAAGGCCCATACAAGTGTGAAGGGAGCCTGCACAAACGGAAACAAAGCCTACACAAGTGGGAAGAAGGTGCGGAGCCAAGGCGCCTCAAACCCTGGATAGCCAGGGTAGCAACTCGCCCGCGACTTCTATGAGGTAGATGGCATTCTTCCAGTTAAACCTCCACTTGAAACTATTGGCAATTGAAAAAAAAAAAAAAGGGAAAGTATTTTCAACATTGCCATTTGGAGAAAACAATGAATAATGAATATAAATATGCACAAGAAAACACGGGAAAGTATTTCACAACATCTCTTTTGTGGGATTGATCTGATGCCAATTCAGTGGTGGGTTTGGATAGAATCGGTGTAACTCCTAATACCGCACCTTTTTTGAAAATTTCAATAGTTAAAATGGTAATACCGTAAACATTATTTTCACACATCATTACACACCACAATTTTAAAATTAATGCAAACAATGTAACAATGCATAAACGTTATGCATGGAAAGAGAGGCTGAATGAGTTTTGACCTTTTACGTATCTACATGGATGTATAAAAGAAAAAAAAAAAAAAAAATCTACATAGGATTATAAAGTTAGGTATGCAATTCTATCATTATTTCAGCTAAGGACTCCTGAATAGACTTACACCATTAGGAAAAGCCAATGAGAAGAATGGGTACAACTTTTCATGCTAAGGACCATACAACAATGACAAAGGAGCTTACGAATGAATGAGCCAAAACCACAGCCATGTGCCTATTCCTTTTGTTTTTTTTTTTTTTTTTAAATATCCAACGACGATCTAATGTTGGATTGTAAAGAGATGAAATTTATAAAACCATAAGAACTCATGACCATAAAGATAAGCGTTATGATGGTCTGATTAAAAGTGATATTTGGTCAACCGTTTGATCACTCATTTAACCTTTATATATTGGCCCTCACCTTGATAGCTAGATATGGCCATATGGGGAATTAGCCCCAACCATTCATAGAGCTAAAAAAAAACAGTAGAAACATATGCAGATATTGGATTAAGACCCTCGGTGGTGTTCTGTAGCAAAGATCTTATATATAGTTGCGCGGGCACAGTTTGTCAGGGCCCAAAGGTTGGAACAGGGTTTGATTTGAATTGAATTAAAATGTCAAACTCATAGTGGTAGATTTGATCAATTATTAGACTCCCGATTTTAGTAGAATGCCAACGCTGCGTCAGAATTAATGAGATTTCCAGGAGTGGTAGTGTCTGTAGTAATCGTAACTCATTAGGATTATCTGTATAAGGGATATTGAGGAACCCCTTGTTTGATGATCCAGTAGCATTCTGAAAGAATATTTACAGGAGTTTGTATGATTTATCTCACACCATAAAACGCAGAAGAAAGGTTCTTGATTTGATTCCGACCACCTTATTTAGTTAACCAGCAAATTCTTCCATCCAACAAGGTCCACCGGATTAGAGGGATTAGAGCATCCATACATATGACCACGAAATTATGTCTTTCGTGTGCCTAAGGCAAAAGAAATGCCCCACTTCCGTTACGTGTTATTTCTCTCAACCCATGAATGCTAGAGTTCTAATTTATTCTATATTATTATCACTTTGTTTATAGATTTACTGTTATGTACTAATAAAGAATTTCCTTCATCTTTTTCCAAGTCTTTGCATTTTTTTTTTGGTTAAATCGATGTGTGGGAGAGAATCATTTAGGTAATTTAGGCTCCTTCTAATTTGGCATGAGCAGTGCACCCTACACATTTTTTATCATGTGATTTTAGACACTTGTATTTAGAATAAGAAAACAGTGCCAAATCCACTAGTAAGCTCGGTTGATGAGGCACATCCCTTCCGCAGAAACAATGAGAGTTCAATACCTTACTGTAGCGCGGATAGTGATGGACTTGTGTGAATGTGTGAGTACTTATAGGAAAAAAGAGAATAAGAATGCAGTGTAAACCAAGCCAAAGAATACACAATTTTAGATCAAAGCTGCACGTTTCTTCATTTTTGCCCCGGCACACAATGGAAGGAATTATTAAAGGAAGAAAAAGAAAAGAAAAGAAAGTAAAGAGAAGGTGCACAATGTCCAGAATAATGAACAAGCACTCACTTACACGCTAGTGACTTTATTTAAAGTAAACGCTTGCCATATTGATGGAGTCCTCTTGCCTCACAAAGATGCCCACCTCTGGTTAATCAAGATTCACACTAACTTGCCCATGCACTAAACTCCACTTGACGCTCTTGCAATAAATTTTGAATATGCCAAAAGTTTTTTGAGGGCTTGAGAATTCCTCATGTCAGGAGTTTCTAACGATGGAGGGTTTAATGTGAAACTTAGTTATTCTATAATCCTGTTCAGTGTAAATTCATTAATGGATCTCAACTTTGAAATCACACTACTTTAAAGCTAGTTAGTCTCACCAACTCCAATATCATGAGAAAATTTCTGACTCGAATCATAGTTATTTCCACCCACAGATTTATAATGCATAAAATTCGTGGTTCAATGGTGCCTATATAAGCCGCTCAAAATCACTGTTTAATCATTGTTGGAAAACTCACCGAGTTGACTTTTAACTCTACCAACTCATCATGTTTTGACGGACCGAGTCAACAATATAGGAGACTGAGCCAAGTCATCTCAATTTAAATAACTTGTTTGCACTTCAAATTATTTTAATAGGTAAATTTAATTTTAAAATAATTAAAATTTATTTATAAGTAATTATGCATGAGATTTGGAGTCATTAATTTAAAAATAATGATTGGAATGTAATTTGAAACTTATATTTAATCTTTTACACCTGATATTTGAACTAAGAAATTATATAATATGCAATTTTTTTTTCTTTTCCTCATTGTAGTGCTTTTCTTGCATACATAAAATAAATTAATTTGAATTGATTTATCATGAATCATATAAATAAATATATCTTTCTTAGATTCTCTAAATAATGGATTCAATTTTAAATATTTTTAAATTTATTTAAAAAAAAAAAACATGACTCCCGAGTTTCTGCGTTGACTCTATCTGAGTCAATTTTTTTGGCCTTGTACGAGCCTAGCTCGAGTAACGAATTTCCAACTTTGTGCTCATCACATACAATCATTGTAAAAAGTTCTACTCCAAATAAGAGTTGAAGCCAACTGTCAAATTAAAGCCAAGTAAAATATGTGGTTAATTGGACAGTTTGTTTCTCAAGCTAATTATCACCAATTTTAGATGGAATTAACGTGAGCGTGGCCATAAAGTTTGAGTCTAGTAATGAGGCGTAACGTGATCTCGAGTGTTTGGAATCCTAAGCTAGGCTAGCAGTAGCTGATGTCTCTATAGTGCCGGAACGTGACGAGAGAAACTCTTGAGTCACGGCTACGCAGAATCTTTCCTTTTCAAAAGGATCCCACTGATCAGACTCTATATAAAATAACCAGGTTCCCATGCCTACAATCCAATGCATTCTCACGAGTCTCTATGTCGTCCCTGTTCTCATCCGAACCATCTCCACTGAATCCAATGCAATCACAAGCTACTAACTAGATCATATCCAATCAAACTTCAGTTACTACTACTGCATTTTGCAGTGGCATCAGTAGCATATCTCAGTCTCCTGTTTTTCCTCCATCTGAAGCATCTCCAAGTAATCCAACTCGATCAGCCCCAGGAGAGTAACATGGAATCCGTTCAAACTCATGATACCAATACTGGCTCTAGCGGTAATATCGATGGAATCAACCAAATTGCCACTCATGAACCTGATATTCAAGTAATAAAAGACTTTCTCTACGACGAAATCATGAGCAACAATTGGCAAGTGGTGCTCAATACCTATGAAGTTTACAAAGACAAGATCCAAACGGCCTGGATCACCAGTTCTAAAACGGCCCTCCACATAGCTATATCCGACAGCAGAATCGATGTGGTGGAGAAGCTTTTGAAGATTATCGATGGCCATGTGATCAAAGAGATGACCGATGACAGGGGGGAGAACCCGCTACATCTGGCGGCCTCGCTGGGCCAGGTAAAGACGTGCAACCTCTTGGTAAGGGAAGATACGAAACTGATAGAGATGAGGAACAATGAGGGGGAGACCCCTCTGTTCCTAGCAGCGCAGCATGGGAAGAAGGGGGCCTTCGACGCCCTCCATCCCAAGTGCTCCATTGCTGGTCTTCGAGTCCTACATGATATCCGCCACTGCAGGAAGAATGATGGCAACACCATTCTTCATGTTTCCATCCAAGGAGCATACTTCGGTAAAAAAAAAAAAAATTCTTCAAAAACTTTACTTTCCCCTTCTATTCTCTTTCTCCCTCCTCTCTTAACTGTCAAGCTATTTCTTAAATGTCAAGCTATTTCTTAAATTGTGAGGGATTGAACTTTGATTTACATAATGACTAGGATCACTTTCATGCCAAGCATTCTAATTATCAATGGCTGAGATCAAATGTTTATATTGATTGAATGAGTATGGAAATTAATTCATGACCGTTCTCATGATATAGGCTTAATTCTTTTCAAATTGAACCATCCTCCATGTTAAGAGGTGGGTTGTCATTTTTATTGCACCACAAATCACTAGTCACTTCATTACATTCCATCCATGTCAACGACGGGCTTATATTGCAGCCTCTATGCACTTGCAGAGTTGGCTTTTCAAATTATAAATTGGTATCCGGAGCTCAGCATGTGTAGCAACCAGAGAGGACAGACCGCTCTTCATTTACTTGCTAAAAATCCCTCGGCTTTTAGAAGTGGGTGTCACTTGGGACCTGTTGATGCATTTATCTATCGCTGTGAGCGCTCTCTCTCTCTCTCTCTCTCTCTCTCTCTCTCTCTCAAATAACCCTCTACATCCAATATGTCTCTCTCTCTCTCTCTCAAATAACCCGCTACATCCAATATGTAACGTAAGCTTCTTGATAGGCACTGCTCCCATGGGTTTGCACCCATGGACTGGTGGAACACTGGTTATATATACATCGGTCCTCACAATTTGATGATGAGGACCACCTAGTGGGGCCCACCTTATTACCATCCAAATTGACAACACATACAGCCCCTCTCTAGTCACTGAATCAATTGGATCTCCAAATCCAAACGGACTTGGCCGTTGGAACAAAGATGAATTTTGTTGCTTGATATAAAGCCGTTAGACTCATCGACTACAGAGGAAGAGTTAGAGGTATTAAATTTACTTCAAATTTAATGTCTGGTAGTTGCCACTTGGATCTTTTGATCTCCCCTGGGTCCCATGATCTATGGGGTCGTAAGGTGGGCCCCACTAGTTGTTCATTGCAATAAGATTGTGAGTGCGCACTTAAATGACCACTATTTTCTTTCTATATATATATATATATATATAATAGGGAGGTGTTCATGTGAGAGTATTTTCACCTTATTATGAGAGATAAGAATGAGGGCCCTCACATTTAAGTTGTTAGCATTGGATATAAATGTGAGGGCTCCCACCTTATCTCTCATAATAAGGTGAGAGCATATCTCATAGCAGCATCTCAAACACACACACACACACACATACACACAGATATATATATATGGGTTAGTTGTCATAGGTTGAAACTTAGTTTATCCTAAGTTAAAACAATAATGGTCTCATATATAGGGGCCCAGTCGTGATGTGAGGCCCATGGTGGGCACCATTGGGACTGAAACCTGGGGGAAGCTCAAGATCTTCTTGGGTCTCTCAACTCTATGAAATATCAACTTCAACTGATCATCCTAAGCCTAGAAGTCGAACGGTGAACAATTCATTCGACTATGGTTCAACGGTTTATAATCCATTTAGATAGGTTCAACTGAAGCGGGAACCTGTGTAGATAGGGGTTGTTTTTTGTCCACTAGGGTGGACCTAAGGTGGGACCAACTGCCAGGGTGCCACACGGCTTCCACCCCCCCCCCCCCCCCCCCCCCAACTTTTTTCTATGCATACGACGCACCTTGAGTAAATCCAATCTTTTGAAACAAATGCCTCCCCACAATGAATAGTCATAAGTCCAAAGAGGGGAGTGGGGGACCTAGGGATAGGAACAAAAGATATATGTGGGCTACACTGTTGTTAGGTAAAGGAGGCTCTAATGATCATCCTAACTCTTAGATCAAACGGTCCACACACTCTTACCTTTAGAAATAAAAGAAAAGTCAATCCATCAATATAGTCCATTCAGATGGATGCAGACCGAGGGCTCAAAGGATGGTCTGTACCGCTCATGACAAGGAATTCTAGGAAACATTAGAGCAATTAAAAGCAACAAATTTGATAGTCATTTCATGTTCAGATTTTGAGAGAGTCCTTACCATAAGATGTTAGTACTGTCTTTATAGGACCATTAGTTATATATGTACAGACATACACACCCACGTGCGAGGAATTCGCAAAAACTCATTTTTGTGCTCCTCGATGTTTTTAGGACATGGAGCCCACCTTGAGTCACTAATCATTTCACACATGCTACCCCCCCTAAATTGGTATAAATCCCAAATTTGTCTCGTTTTTAACTTTTACTCACCATTGGATTGAAGTCACAAGAAAGTGATGCTTTTAATTTTATTAAACTTTGGGGTCATGGATCAAGGGGTTGGTATAATCTAATGGAATTGAAAATCTAACATGGGTGGATCTCATTTAGATTATTCCATCCTACGGAATTCCGTGGTTGTCATACACAATAGTGGGCCCAATTGAGAGTGGTTTTTTTTTTTTTTCTTTTTTTTTTTTCTTTTGTAAAAAGCTCTCTGAGAGTGTTCTAGCGCACTGTTCCTATATAGGGAAATGCTTTCATGAGAGTAACTATTACCGTCTCATAGTGAGAGACATCATTATATATATATATATATCTATATGGGAAATATTCATGTGCATCTCTCCCTCACCACATTATGGAGAGGGACAACATAGTGGGACCACTTTATGATTCATCCAAATTATCCACACATATGAACCCCCTAAACTACAATGGATCGATTGAGTTTTCATTAATCTGATTGAATTGGACCGGTGGATTGAGGTTCAAGATTTTCCTTTAATATAAAGTCATTAAATTTGTGGGTCACGGATGAAGGGGTTAGAAACTTGGGATTGACCTCAAACTTGATATATGGTCTCATTTCATATGACTCTTTTCATCCCCCCAAGTTCCCTGATCAATGAAACCTTAGGTGGGCCCCATTGAGTTTGTCCCTCACCATATGGTGAGGGAAGGATGCACATGAACATTGCCCTATAAATATATATATATATATATATGGAGAATAACTCATATGAGAGTAACTCTCACACTACTGCAAAAGTAGGGGGAACTCATTTGATCTATATCCAATATCAACAACCTAAATATGATGGACCTCCTCCTTACTTTCATATATAGTAGTGCAAGAGTTACTCTCATAGAATCACTATATATATATATAAGAATTCTAAGAACTACTTCTCTCCAAAGGGGGCCATTTTCCCTTCATCCCATCAAAGGAATGTGAGCCACATAAGAACCCAATACCAAAATACATTTAATTCTCTTAAATCCAAAACAATGACGTGGTGGTTGATAGTTGTTTTGGTTAGAGAGCTACTAAATACACAATGAAAGTTGTTCTATGTAAATTGATTTTTTTTTTTATACCAAAATAGCCATGCGGGAGATTACCTAAAAGGACATCTACCAAACTCTCTACATCCCCAACTTCTTTCTACACACACCCACCCCCACCCTCACACTAGCCACCACCATCCACTTCGGCAGCACCGCTGTAGGGGGGGCTGGAGAGAAAGAGAGGGAGGGATGGAGGGTGAGGGAGAGAGACAGGGAGGGGGAGAGGGGAGAGAAAGAGGGGGAGTGGTAGAGGGCGGCAGCGGGTGGGGCGAGGAGAGGGAGGGAGAAAGTGGGAGAGGGAGAGGGAGAGGGAGAAGAGAAAGAGGGAGAGGAAGAGAAAAATAGGGAGAGGAACAGGGAGAGGGAGGCAGCGGGCGGAGGTCGATGGGGAGAGAGAGAGAGAGAGAGCGGGCGGTGAGTGGAGGCATGCAAGGAGAGGGACGGAGGGGGGAGAGAGACAAGGAGAAGGAGAGGGGGAGAGACAGGGAAAGGGAAAGAGGGAGAGGGAGAGGGAGAGGGAGAACGGGGGTGGCGGCAAGCGGAGGCAGGCAGTGAATGAGAGAGAGTGTAGAGAGAAGTTAGAGAGTAGGTATTTTGGGAACTATTTGGTTTGTAGAGAGTAACCACGGTGAGTGTAGAATGTAGCAGTGTATAAAGATCTATTTTCAATGAATATTTAACTTCTGTCTTTGTATTATTTTGAGTTTTGTTCAAATTGTCCAAAATATCCCACTGCAATTTGTGTTGGGGAATCGCTCCTGAATGAGAGAGGTTCTTTGAAGGGGTTAAGAAAGATTCAAACCGATCAAAATGACTATTCCAAAACTGCACCTTAAATTTCATATGCAATACGAACATGACACGCGTCTTATACTTAGTTGTCAACCCTATATCCCTCCACGTACGACATAGTAAAGAGGATAATTATCTCTTTGTCGGTGCCTTCTCTCAAACCCATGACCTAATGCTGTAAGCCCAAGGTTTAAACCATAAGACAAGATAGTTATTGGCGGATACTAATCTCATTTCTTGCCCAGGTTTAATTGTTGACATTACCAAGGTCTTGAAGCCCTCAGATTCCAATGACGACAGTTTGGATTTACTTAAGATGTGGAAGAAGCTTGTCAATACTATCGGTAATATTTATCCCATCACTTCTTTTTTTTTTTTTTTTATTCCTACCAGCTTGAAGCACGGGCATGAATTTGTATTCAAAATAAGAAAAAAAATGAGATCGTCAAACAATAAAACATCTGTTTTTGCATGCAACTGCATTATGAAAGTTTTATTTAATTAAATACATCAAGTATATAGGTGCCAATGTTAAAAAAACTTTCTTTCTACTGGCAAGATAAATGGAAGGAGCGCACAAGTGATGAAGATGTGGAAAAGCAGCAGTTGCCTTGGGTTGAGCGTAAGGTTTTTTTTTTTTTTCATTTTTTGCTAATTGAGGGTTCTCAACCCTTTGGGCTGGATTAATTCCTCCGGCCTTAGAGAAAAGAAAGGTAAAACCACTGTGGCCTCCAGGTGGTAGCACAAGTGAACTTATATAAAGTATAAAGAATTTAAAAATCGGCTAATTAAATAGAGACAGAGCAGATTGATTTTATTTACTTAAAAACTGCTAGTACAAGACTGGAATTTATAGATTTACATGAAAGAACAGAAATCACAAATTCAGCAAAAAATTCTGATATTTCTCACGCTATTCTCTGACTCAACTATCTGCCTAAGAGCTCTCTCACATGCTAACAGATGTTAACATAACAGGAAAATCTGCAATCAGAATGTTGGCAGTAAATCTGATTGAACTAATCTGTTACATATATAGTCAAATTTTATCTAGTCTAACTTGGTAACTGCTAACTGTTGCAGAGAGTTGGCAATGATTTCTAACAGAGAAGCTCAATGTTTGAAGTAAATTTTGGATGTGAAGAAAACGTTGGGAGAAATCAAGAAAGAAACTCCTTACAATACAAATTTGAAGTAGATAGTTTTCTCTCTCACAAAGCTTCTCCACATCCATAACTCCTATATGTGGAACAATGGTGTCCGATTACTATTTAAACCAGTGCCAATACTGGGGAAACTACTTACTAATTACAGCAAAAGGGAAAAGAAAGATTAAATAATGAGACGGGAAATGTCTCACTCAATGCAAGCCAAAAGTTTTTGTTTGTTTTTTCTGAACCTTTTTAAATTAAAACAGTCGCTCGATCTACAGGCGAAGACAAGGATCAAGGCATGGAGACCAACAAAGGCGAGCCTGGCTTAAAGACGAACATTTGTGAACATAGTCATTTCAAAGGTAATTTGTTGATCTTTACGCTAGCTAGTTTTAGTGCGGTGGTCGTGAAACTATAAATTATGTTCTTATCTACCGTCTTTATGCCTTTTTTGGGTAATTCACTTATAAAATGAATTAAAGTAAATGGTTATTTTAAGAAACAAGAAAAAAAGATTGGTTATATAAGAATATACCAAATTTAAAAAAAACACCTCTTCTTTTTTTTTTTTTTTTTTTGGTAAATCAGAAAATTATTCTGTCATTCCATTAAATGACAAAAAACACTTTCATTTTTTATCGAAAATTTTAAAAAGGTATATTCTCATGCCACAAAATAACAAATAGTCGAGAAGATAAATTTTGAGATTTGGTATTTTTTTATTTGACACTCCTTCTTTACATGCCTCTTTATTTGTGTATTTACTTCAATTCAATTGTACGAAATTTCATTAATAATTTTTTTAAAAGTTAAAAAGTTATTTTCCCATTCCACTAAAAAAAAAAAGTCTCTTCTTTTTAATCCAAAGAAGTAAAACTAAAAAAAATAAAAATAAAGTTCAATTACAAAAAGTGAATAAAGTGAATTTTGAAACTTTAGACTTTTTGGGAGGACTCATCTTCTTTTCTTTACTGCTACATGCGTTGAAGTTTTTTATTTTTCCTATTTTATTTTTCGTATTCCCTCTAATCTGCCCGAGCTGGCAACTTTCTTTTGAGACATCCTAACTTCTATAGAGGTGGTACCATCATGTTGGAAGACAACTTAATTGGATTGGTATATTGGGTGGTGTAACTGGTGTTCCTATGCATATGGCTTGCACAGGTGCACCTTGCAAGTTGCCGTTGGGGCCCACCAATCATGGAGATGTGGGGATTGAAAGATCTAGTTAGACCACTACAGTGTAAAATGCCAAGTCAATCCAATGATGATGAACATCATTAGAGCATTGTCCTAACTATATTATGGCTGACTACGTCATTTCATTCTGTCATGAATAAAATCCTTAGATCGGTTGCAATTATTCATATCCAAGCATGCTATTTTCATTCATGTCTTCTTGAGTCCATTCCTTTCTTTTGGTGGACCATCAATTTGCAATAAAGAAAAAAAAAAAAAAAAACATTTCCACACCCGCACCATTGATGGTCTGTGTTGCACATGACAAATGATCTCAAACAAGTCACTATTAATTTATTACATATTAATGCTACCCTTTAATGGTTCGGAATATGCTCATTCTAATCCTATTTTTACTAAGTTGTACCACAAATCTATTTCTACATTCTTGTTTCTACTTCACACATTTTGCGTTTGCTTCTCGATGAGCAAACATTGCGCTCCATAAACTATAGTTGATATAATCGTTGCTCAGTAAAAAAAAAAAAAATCATGTTGGTACGCATCGAGCACGGAGTATTTTAGAAGAAAAATTGTTCGAATTTGACTAACTTAATTTCTTTTTAATCTATCCTACTAAACATTCATTCTATCTGTTAATTTAAAATCCAGCAGCTTTTAACCCATTTAACTAACATCTTCTATCAAAGTAGTTACAACTTCTTGGTCATTTTCCTGTCTAATTAACTCCATCTAGGAAATCTATAGTTAAGTGGTCCATAATCAAAATGAATAAGTAGGGGCTCAGAGTGGAAACTTAGATCACGAGAGTACTTTCTCTTAATAAGGTTTTTGGAATTTGACTAATTTGTAACCAATCAAACACGAACATCTTCTTTTCTAAGTTCCAACTTATCGGCCATTTTCTAACGTGAGCAACTAGCAACCCAATATATATAAACAACATACACTATAGGACTCCATTTTGAATAATCCTAATTTTCTCAAAATAATAGAAACCACAATCACATCAAATTTAAGGTGAACTCATCCTTCCCATAACATGCTCAGCATTCCTTTAAAATACTCTCTATAAACTTCGTGATTTACGCCACTACGTCAACTCTGATGGTTGATTAATTAATCACTTGAGGATGTGCATCTGACTCAAACTGTTGAATAGATCATCTACCATGTTTACTCTCTGTAGGTTCATAAATCATTGGCCACTTCACCCTGTTAACCTTAGGCTATATTATGTCTTCGAGAGGTAAGTAATATCGATGGAAAGTAATTCCCAATGGTCAAATGTCTTTTTTTTCATATTTTGGTTTGTCACAACATGTGGAAAAAAGTGAAGTCCACCAAAAGATTTTATTTATACTTTATCAACCATCCCAAAAAAAAAAAAAACAAAACACTCCCATAAAACCTAATTGAGTTACTTTATTACCATGTTAACTTCTCATCTCATTGCAAAATACTTTGGCCAGCTCAGGAAAACATATGTATTTTAATTACCTAAAAGTATATTTTCCCCTTGCACACAACTTTTACCTTTCCATGGATTTGATATTTGGTTTACAATACCTTTCCCATGGTTTGCTTTTATCCCTACCTGCAGTCTGCACTTTGCAAGCGTTTTGTGAATACTAACTTTACGTACTATTTCTTATTGTCCTTCTGCTGTAGTTAGAGACTAATCAAGGGACAGGAAGACGTAATTCAACTCAAAGGCTACCAGCTTTCCCTGATCACTTTGTTTTCTTCCGGTTACTGCAGATTATGATAGAGCTCTTACTATACTGTTCTCGATTAGGTATGTGCTGCTGTTGAAATGGCAGTCTTTATGGGTCCCGGCCTAAATGGACCATGCTATTTTTATTTTTTGTCTTTCTTTCTTACAAAAGAAATGGACCATGCTATTTTCTTCCCTGTTGAATTCAACACGGAACTGCTTTTGGACAAGCGAGTGATGAATCCATATACTCGCCTGACAGGCTTCAGAGATACTCTTTAGTGTCAGTGGGGTCTACCTTTCATGTTTCAAATCTAAAATACTCTAGGATCTTCCTATGTGTTTCACCGTGAGTGGACCAAATCATAATCCGTCACGTGAGGCAAAAAATAATGTGTGTTTAATGTTTCCCTTCAATTTGAGTTTTCAAAATCCTTTCTTTCGCAGCAAAGGCGATTGATAGAGGATCCGGACCCTAAATCGTTCCAAGGGGGTGGGCCCCATATTGATGAAATATTTTTTAACTGATTCACTCCCAGTGGTTTTTGCATTTCCATTACGTGCTTTATATGTTATCAATATGACGGTATTACTCCATTTGAATTGATGAGTTTGCAATATAGCAGCGCATCCAGTAGGACTTTATTATTGAACTATTTGATTCAAGAGATGGGGCCCGCGATGGATTGCAAAGGGTGCGTTCATGGAGTTCTGTCAATAATTAGCAACTGAAATGCTATTGAACTTTTTAACTTAGGGTGTTGATCTTTAGAGTCTAGTTTTTGAATTTTTAATTAATATATAGACCCCAAATCCTCGTAGGCAAGGCCATAGAAAATTCTCTTAGCTGATCTGTAACGCCCCACCCATACCTATGCATGATATTGTCCGCTCTAGCCCACGGGGCCTCACGTTTTGCTTCTGTGGGCCTGAACCCATCAAAAGGCCTCATGCAAAGTAAGGGTGATAAGCTCTACATATAACCCCATTTCACTTTCTCTCTATTAGTCCGATGTGGGACCTCCGGGCGTCACAATCCACCCCCCTTAAGGCTCACGTCCCTGTGCAGTAAGCCTTTCAGTCTCTGTAGCCTGCCAGCCCTCTTGGCCACCCCACATAGAACCCGCCCTTACAACCAGACCAACGGCAGGGGACCCACACTCGAACTATGTCGAGACGTCGGCTCTGATACCATTTGTAACGCCCACCCATACCTATAGCATGATAATTGTCCGCTCTGGCCCACGGGCCTCACGGTTTTGCTTCGATGGGCCTGAACCATCAAAAGGACCTCAATTGCAAGGTAAGGTGTTAAGCTCTACATATAAACTCCATTCACTTTCCTCTCTATAGTCGATGTGGGGCTCCGGGCTCACAAATATAAGGGGGGTGGATTGTGACGCGCCCGGAGTCCACACATCGCTATAGAGAGGAAAGTGAATGGGGTTGATATGTAGAGCTGTACACCTTACCTTGCATGAGGCCTTTTGATGGGTTGAGGCCCATAGAAGCAAAACGCGTGAGGCAGTGGGCCAAAAGCGACAATATATGCATGAGTATGTGGTGGGGTCGTTACATGATCTCTGTATTCCATGATCTAATTCGTGGTGAAATATCTGTTAAATTGATTATGCAGGAAACAAGTGATTTCACATTTTCTATTTCAATAAATCCATGGAAGCCTTGGAGCGTGAATCCAATCACCTTCATTCTTTCTTCTTGATGAGTCACAGACCCAATGTATGGTCCCTGCAATATCTAATTATAAGGTATGAAAGGATAATTTGTTGATGAAAGAATCAGATTCTTATTACAAATCCATCCTGCTAATTCCTTAACAGATCCCTGCTTTCAAATTACAAAAGATTTTGGCTTGATCATGGATCGGGACCTGTTGTTACAGTTTCACCTAACTGTGTTACCCTTGCTTTGCTTGTCGTTCTTTGGCTTTTCCTGGTTTTGGTTATATTTGTATTTTTTGGCCGGTTAGTTTCCTTTTGCTCCCTGTACATCCTCTCTTTCTCTTAATGATTATTCTTTTGCCCTGAAGAGAAAAACTGGGCATAGTACAATAATTCTGAAAACATTTTGACAGATGGAGAGAAATGGAAGGAAATTATGGAGCCAATAAGAGGAATCACTGGGCTGGTGCAGGTAATCAATCAGGAATACAAAGAAAGAAAGTTGTTTTTGGAAGCAGAGAAGAATTACGGTCTGATGTATATGGGATTCAAGATGCGGAGGATCCAAAAGGTAAGGTAACATCTTTCTCTCTCTCACACACAAAGAATAAATATGTATTGAATTATAACAGGTAAGAAATCTCATCCCGTACCACTAGGTAAGAGGCATTCCTCTGACCATTTACAAAAAATAAAAAATAAAAAATAATAAGGAAAAAGAAGAAAAAGAAGAAGAGAGTTTCAGCCGTAAAATCCGATCTATAGCCGCGGTAAGAAAGGGGGATTCGGCGATGAGGTCCTCATAAGATGACTTATGTTGCAAACAATCACAAAAAAAAGTCATGCAGCCAAAAGTCCTCTAACAGATTCCATACCTGATATGTCTAATTTACCCTTTCTTTAAATCATATCCCATAATTAATGGGATATCCCTTAATAATAGTCAACTATCATTCAATGGGCCACGATTAATGGAATCATGAGATTTTCAAATAACTTCTAAAAACACACAAATAAATTTCAAAATAACTCAAATAAATTTAAAAAAATGCAATAATTTCAAAAAACGCAATAAATTATAAAAAAAGGCAATAAATTTAAAAAAAATGAAAATAAGTTTAAAAAGATCAAAATAAATTTCAGAAACTATAAATAAATTTCAAAAGACTCAAATAAATCTCAAAAGATCCAAAGAAAATTCAGAAAATGCAAATAAATTTCAAAAGACGCAAATGAATTTCAAAGGACGCAAATAAAATCCAAAATACGTAAATAAAATTAAAAAATGTAAATAAATTTCAAAAGACGCAAATGAATTTCAAAGGACGCAAATAAAATCCAAAATACGTAAATAAAATTAAAAAATGCAAATAAATTTAAAAAAATGAAAATACATTTTCCAAAACTAAGATAAACCAATTTTCCAAATTTCAGAAAAAAATTTCAAAAACTCAAGTATTTTTGTCAAAACTCAGTTAAAATTATTTCAAAAAGTACAAATAAATTTTAAAAGACACAAATAAAATTGAAAAACACAAATAGATATAAGAAAATACAAATAAATTTGCCAAAAAACAAAGAAATATTCATTCAAAAACTCAGTTAAAATTTTCAAAATGGAGATAAATTTGTCAGAAAGTCGGCTATATTTTTAAAAAAATCAAATAAATTTTCCAAAAACTCAGATGGATTTGTTCAGAACTAAGATAAATTTGTTCCAAAACTCAAATAAATAGTCAAAAACTCAGATAGATTTGTTCAGAACTCAGATAAATTTGACAGAAACTCAGATAAATTTGATAAAAACTCAGATAAATTTGACAAAAACTCAGATAAATTTGACAGAAACTCAGATAAATTGAAATAAACTTAGATAAATTTGACAGAAGTACTCAGATAAATTTAGCAAAACTGGAGCTCAATTTGACAAAAAATCAGATAACCCTTCTCTAAAGCCTACATCTAAGCTCTTCTCTCTCCTCTCCTTCACTTTCCTGCTCTCCGATCTAATCGACGACTGCACTATGCTATTCTTCTGCAATGGGTCGGGCGCGACTGACTGGACCCAACCCAAAACTCACTTCTTCTTCGTTCTCTGTTCTGTTCAGAAAACCAGAACTGGCTCTTCTTCCTTCATCCGCTGGCCATGGCACGGGCTTGCGTCGCTTCTCCGGTCACACGCAGGGCGACTCCGGCGAAGAGAATCTCTGGCGTCTGTTCACGGCGAGGTGGGCCCAGCCAAAAACAGCAACCCACCAATCGAAGCTTGCTGCGATTCTCCTCCAAACGCTTCTCCCTCTGTCAGCGACGGCGACGCGTGTTCCGGTGGGCAGCAGGCGACACCCACACCAGATCTTCCGATCAACTCCGGTGATACGCAGAGAAAGTAATAGCAGCGATCAAGCAACTCGTGTGGTACCACCTGGGTTGATCGTCTCTCTCTAACTTCGGTTTCCTGGGTTCTTCCTTTCCAGATCTGCGATCTGTCACGCCCTCTAAGATCCCCTCCGGTCTTCTTCTCCTCAGTCACGGCAGCGAGTTGGCTCTTCTCTTCGATCGACCAGGCAGCAGCGAAGTTGCTTCCTCTTCTTCTCCACCATTTCTCTGCAACACGAGATCTTCTTCTCTTGACGAGAGAAAACCGTGGCCTCCAACAGATCTATCGATCTTCACCTCTCTTCTTCTCTTCCGATCAAACCTGCTGAATATGCAGTCTCCGTGTTCCTGCAACAAGATTCACGTGCAGAAGTCTGGATACAAGAAGAGAAGAGGGAGAATGGAAGAATTTAAAATTTAAATTTTTTGAATTTTATGCCTAATCGTTTTAATGGCATCAGTCATTAAAATGTATGAGGTGGCGTGTCCAGGGACCTCTCTCCATGAAGTGACGTGTCTAGGGACCTCTCATCCAAATATGTCCAAGCTGCATGGACTACAGGCCTTAGGAGAAAAGTTGGTGGACTAGAGGCCTTACAAGTTCTATATGAGGGACCTTTCGCTAATTATCTCTAAAAGAAACCCCTGTTAAAACTTAAAACCCTTGCATGGGTGCTAAAGATTGTTCTTTTTATTTTTTAGTTAATATTTAGACTTGAAACAGGGCCTAGTGTTGTCACCATGGTAGGCCTCAGCCACAGTGTGAGATGCTAGTACTCACTTGATTTTCCAAATTTGATTATTTGACTTGCATCTCTCTTAAGCAAGAAGGCTCTAGGCCTGTCAATGGAATGGGCGGGCCTGGGCGTGAGTTGTCCAATCCAGTCCGAATTTTGGACGGTTTGTCGGGGATTGTCCAATCCCGATACTAAATTGAGCAGGCATATGTCAAATCACATCCCGTGGGGCTTTGGCCCGGGCCTAGACTTTAGCATTCTCATCAATGGAGACGTTTTTTTTCTTCTTAATGAGTGAAGCTTTGTTAATAAAGATGATAATGATGGGAACAAGGGGTGGACCAAATTTCAAAAGGTCTAGATACTAGATAGTAGATATTAAATATTCAGAATGAAAGATGATAAATCTATCAAAAATTTCAAACCTAAACTCAATAGTGGATCCGGTCCAAGTATCAAATTAAGTCTCACTGTCAATTCTTGATGTGGGTCATTGGTGTGGAGTGGGAAGGGATTGAAGTCATGAGAAATGGTGGAGGGAAGATGCATTTTGGAGGGAGTTTTTGGGGTTTTCCATTGAAGTATATAAAGATTACTAAAATAACCTTGCGACTAGGCTGCCTAGACGGCTGGGCATGCTATACCTTTCCAGTCCCATTTTGGTCAAGCTTTTAAATAATTGTCCAAGCCCAGCCCGTTGGGCTTAAAAAATTTTAAAAGCCCTGTATTTCGGCTTGGGCCCGACCGGGTACCCATTTCAATGAGCTAAATTAACAAGCCTAACAGGCTCCCTATTTGGATTAGATATATCTACTAAACACTAACACTTCTCTAGAAAGGTCTTTTTATGAAAAGAAAGAATATTAAAAGTATTTATATTGCCTTTATTAACTCTTTGAGGCTTTAGTGGTAATGATTAGATGCGACAACTTAATATGATAAGAGCCAATCGGTCTCGAGTTTGAAACTTTAGAGGAACGACTCGACATGGAAAAAAAAAAAACTTAAGTGTTGCCATAAGTATTGAGTATGATGTGTTCCACGTGAAGGGGAGTATCGAGAAGTAGCTCCACCCAAATGAGTATATTAAAAGTATTTATGCTGGGTAAAATATTAGCCGAGCAAACTTATAAAAAGAAAGAGATCCTCCTTTGTCAGTGGAGGAGGTGGAAATCAACTTTAGGATAGTTAAAGTATATTTGTATAATATTATTAAGCGAAGGGTC